>CM044955.1:33407129-33508204 GCA_024516035.1 Bactericera cockerelli | reverse complement strand
AACAGTGATATGCAACAAAACTCTCCTGGCAAACCCGTCAGCAAAGTTCTCGTGATATCTTGCGAGAAAACTTTTGCTGGAGATGCTTTGTCTGAGGCCCGAACATCCCCAGCGCTTACAACAAATAACTTGCCTCTAATTAAATATAGACCGTGAGGAACAGACCGGGTGGTGTTTGGAATTTCAATTTAGAGTAACTTTTGCTTTAATTATCATAAGGTTATGAGGTTATGACTAATACATATTATGTGGAACACAATACATTTGTAAGTCCACAAAAAAAGCCGAGGCCAAAAAAAAGGCGAAAATATGCTGGGTCCTGTGCCAGGCGCGATGTATTTTCCAAGTCAGTCTCAGAAGAAAAGTCACTCCAGTTTTCCTTGAACTTCTCGAGTAATTTTTTAAGATCATAAGCATTTAAATAACGTATAGGTTTTAAATATCCACATACCTAATGAACAAAAACGGTATACATATTCGTAGATTTATGGTTCTTTCACTAGAAACGAAAATTCCATAGTTCTGATAGAAATAATGTTTATTTTTTACATTATACCTAATTATATCTGGTCAAAATTAAATATATCAGGAAGCTAACTCATACATAACGCATATAATGAATACGACCCAGCACACAAGCGGTAAGTTACAGGTTATTGCAGTAATGTAAATAGCATGTAACTTATGAGCTTGCAACTTTTTTAACCTGAAACTTTCATTCTAGTATTTCTCTACGGATACAGAGCTAGAAAACAAATACAGACACATGAATCAAGCTAGAAACAGGTGCAAGATGCAATATATATTTTTTTAATAAAAAACTTTCGTCATCTTTCTTATCCTAATACTTTCTCCATGCGCTGATAGTGCAGTGGTCAATAACGTGGTTTTGTAATGTGGGATTATTGGTTCAACGCCAAAGTCCCTGGTTGTGTTGTTGTCCTGGATTAATTTCCAAAAGAACAAATTCAACTTTGAAGTATTTTTATCTCAAATAACGTTAAAAATATTGGAAAAACATTACACAACTTTGCAAATCAATGAACTGAACTGCCTTTCGTGTCATTCGATGAGAAATTTAAATTACTTTAGCAATGATATCAATAAAACTTTTTTAAGATTCGTCGATTAAAAGTTTCATAAAAAAAAAACAAGAAAGCCCCAGTCTCGCGTATCAAGCTGCATCGGAGCTCACACAAGACTCCGGTATCGTGAAGTGGGTAATCTTGATTCTTACCACCAGCCACTAGGTCCTAACAACATATATCCAATAATTAGAACTACCTGGTTTTTCAATCCGGGCAACTATTTCTAATAGGCTAGTGACATACTTGTACTATTCCTAAAACAGTGGTGGGTGAGTGCCTTTACTACAAATATAAGTGACATAAGTCCTCATTCCAAAATTTTTGTACGTCTATTTTACACAATGGAGTACAATATCCACATCCACACAAGGATGAATTCACCACAGCACCTTGTCTTGATTCCATCACGACAACACATATTAAGAGAGCGCCACATGAATACAATGGGGGACTGGCTTTTAATTTGAGAATAAACTTTAATTTTCATATTTTACCTTTTATGTTTTAGAAAATTCAGGGGAGCATATGAGAGTCCAAGAGGGTGGTAGATGTGAGGGAAGAGAAGGGAGGACAGGATAAGAGGGAGGAGGGGAGTGGTTCATGTGTGGAGGCTGGAGGCCATTCCTCACTCCTCCAGGGGGTTTCAAATAATGTTTGCTGAACCGTTTGCATTTTCTCTTTGTGTTTCTGCTCAACAGAAATAGTTTTCTCAGAAACGTTTGCCACCCCTACTCCTACCTAAAATAATAATACCTCGGTATTTCGGTACGTGCAGATCCAAGGGATGGAGAAATATAAAGTGAAACCTCGAATCCACACGTAGTGAGTTCCAAGAATTTTTCAGACATGTTTAAATTTATCGTGATAAAAGACAATTTATCGACATATTTTAATATTATTTCTCTCAATTATTAGAAGAAGATTTTATTTCCGAGGGTCGATTTCTGAGGAAAATCGATTATTGGTTTTCAAAAGTAAATATCTCAGTATTAAGGCGGCACTCTGTGAATCTAAAGATTCCAGAGGTCGAAAACTAGCCGGGACATGACAAGTTATCCTCCCATTTGGGATTTTTACCACATAATAATACATATTGGGCTTACTACTGGAACAATTGGACTTAATAGTCCTAATCGGGTAGTATGAAGAAGGCGATATTATTATTATTATTATTAAAGAAGTCACTGTGGCAGAGCGAGTTAGCGCGCTAGGTATTGCACACATGGTGACCTGGGTTCGATTCCCAGCGGGGGAGGATTTTTTCTGCTCTGTACTTGGATGTTCGGGGTCCACTCATACTCGTGAGGAAAAATGAGTAGCTGCTTTAATGTGAAGCAGCGACCAGTGGCAGAATCTTAGGCAAAAAAATAATACAAGATATTGTAAATTAAAGTGGTAAAGTCCTATGATTCTGCGCTACCCACTAAAATTGTGACATAATAACACAAAGAAAAAGCATTATTATTATTATTAAAGACCGGGGTTAGCAATAGAAAGACTCTACTCTTGACTCTCACTAAAAATATCTAGAATTTGGGGCCAAGGTTAGTTAATTAACTATTTATGCCAATGAGAACTCTGCTTAGGTGGCCACGTATTTTTGCATTAATTCATTTTCAAATTTAGTTATTTATTATAAAATGTATAAATAAATAATTTAGTTTCAAAATTTCTCGTACGGGACAAAATTTCTGTAGCTAAGAAGAGTCCAGAAGGATCAATGTTATGGCGAGGTAAGATCTGGACTACTTGGGTCAACCCCAAGATCAGGTATTTATATAATTACTTTATATAATATACGCAATTACGCATTTAACACTTAGAACCCCCGCCCCGACTTATACATTGCGAGTTTATAGGTGTTTGTAGGGGACAATCGACCAAGTTAACCATCGTAATTAAAAATGTTTATCAAAAAATCTATTTATTTCTGGGCGAACATCGCACTTCCTACCTACAATGTGGGTAAACATATTATAATCGGTTGAAATAAATTGAAATTAAAATATTATTTCTGGACAAATTGAGCTTTTTATATTCTAAAATTTGGTTTATATCAACGTGTGTGTGTGTGTGTGTGTGTGTGTGTGTGTGTGTGTGTGTGTGTGTGTGTGTGTGTGTGTGTGTGTGTGTGTGTGTGTGTGTGTGTTTAAAATAAAATACATCTATAAAAGTATATCAGAGAAAACTCTAAAATTAAAGAATTTTAGAAATGTATTGCAAGTAAAATTAAATTCAGCAGGCTCTGTAGACTAGAAGAAAAAGCCTTTTGTGCAAAGGATAGTTCGAAAGGAAAAGAGATTTGTGTAAGTGGTTCCCCTCAACACAGGAAACAGAGGTTGTCCCCCACAAACTTGCCGCATATTATTTTATTGAACTTGACAGCACAGAACAGAGCAGGCTGGTAAGCAGGTAGAGTGGGTAGATAATATACAGTCAATTTGTTAAAAAAATAAACCTGTTACAAAAGGGCATGAAAAAAGTAAGAAGCTAATAGCTTCTGGAATCTTTGTTTATTCTCAATCTACTTTAAAGCCAAAATATTTTCCAAAGAAATATTCATGTTCCTAAATACCGACTCATATAATCTAAGGTCCGACACTGTTAGATACGAAGAAAAGTAGAAGAAGAAGTGAAAAAAAGTTAATATCCGGTACAGTCCAACTTTCCCTTCTCAATCTGTCTTTCCCTCACCCAGAAAGAGTCAATAATGCATCTAACATGGGATTTTCAATCAAGATACACACAAATATAAATCACAATATCCTCTCTCTTCTTTAGATATTTTTCTACAACACTTTGCCATAATAGTTAAGTAAATTTAGTTTTCAAAGAATACATTTTGATTGAAAGTTTGGTAATTTTGAACTGATGTAAAGGAAAAAAATATGTATATATTTTCCAAACTTACACATATGTTATCTTGAACTGATGTAAAGGAAAAGAATAGGTATATTTTTCCAGCCTTACACATACGTCACGTACTGAATGTATCAAAATAACATGATTGGCTGACTATAAATAAAAGTATAAAATAGTATTGATAAAAATTTACCGCTATTAAAATATAAACTAGCGAAAAGTCATCTATCGTATTTGGGAATAAGCGCTAACCTAAGTCTCACTGTTTCCCTTGTTACTACATCGGGTGTGGCTTTCGACAATCCAGGAGACCGAACGTATTCTTCCCTCGCGATAAGACAGCAGAATTTCGCAAGCAGAGCACGTCCTCCGTGGAAGACAAGTATGTGAAAACCTGTTATTTGTTATCGTAATTATGAGGAATATTCCCGGGGTCTGACTTGAGATATTGGGGTAATGAAGAGTGCCATCCGGTGCAGGAGTGTTGTGCTGACTGGAGATGCAACTTGCATTGCTGATTCTTAATTTACCTACTGGTTTTTTGTCATCATTGATAAAATTGTCAACAAGATTATGACAAAGGTATGTTGGTGCAAATGCAAACGGACAAGATCATTTATCCACTTCTTCTTCCTCCCCCTCGCACTCCACAGCGAAAGCTTTAGGGATCACAATTTACAAGGAGGGGAAGACTTGAATCAGAAATTCAGAATGCGTAGCACAAGTGGGGAATTTTTTATATTCGTTCATTTTTTCGTTGAAAATTCGAACGTTATTTCCCCTCTCTTTTTGCCATATTACATTGTGATGTTTACTAAACGACAATCTAGTCGGAGAAGATGCGACAAACTATCGTCTGAAATTGTGTATTTGAACCCAAATTCTATCAAATATCGGAAATATGTCAACGTCCAACGGTATAGGACCATTAGTAAAGCTTTTTTTTATAGTTTATTATTTTTAATTGCTTGGGAAAAAAAGGACTCTACTAAATTAATAAGTCTACATTTATGTACTATATTTTCCCCATCTTAGTACTGTGAATACAGACGCGCTATTGTCCCGTACTAACCGCAGAACAGAAACTCTTGAAAGAAAAGAGTGTTTTTAGAGCAAGAGCAGCACTATGAAAACAATATTTACTTTCTATACAGGATTACTCAACAGGGTGTGTTGAAAGCTCTTGAGGGTAATACAAACATGTATTGAGTTTATTCCAAGTTTACCTACTTATCAATAAACAACGAAAAAAAGTTCATGGCAGTATTAAAGGATCGTAATATAGTGGCCTCATTGTGAACGATTTATGGACAAGATATTAAGAATTATTGAAACTAAAATATTATTTATTTATTTTTTAACCTTCCAACAAATTTAATCCCTGGAGATTGAATCCCCAGTGTTTACGGTTATTACTGGTTATTGAATCCCCAGTATTGAATAGAATTTAAATAAATCACATCAGAAATTAAAAATAAAACCAAAGAGAATCAAACATTCCTGGTTCAATGACTAAATATAAAAGCGAAGATACCTTCAGTCTAACCAAACTACAAATCTGACATTTCTTTATTAAAAATTAAAAAGAAATATCTTCATTAGTTAGTTCCAGGACATTTGACCAAGACTGTTGGTTTTTTGGACCAGAACACCAAAACAAGCTCACAAATTCTATCATCCTCTTAGAGACCACCATCACTCTAATAAGAGAAGGACAAAAGAATTCAACCAGATAACCCTGTAGAAGTACCGAAAAAATGAGGCTTTGTTATTTCCCGTGGAAATCTCACTTGGTAACATAATAATATACTCCCCGGCTTTAACTCCAAGGATAATACAAGTCATAAAATAAAATTGCAAAAAGAACTCTATACTACCACTTACTGGCACTCTCAGATATTGTATAGGAGAAACGCTGTCAAGTCCTTTTTGGAAATTTTCATCAGCTAGCTCCTTCTCTGCATCACTTCTTCTTCTTCAAGTCTACTCAAATGTATACGTATTTTTTTCTCTCTATTCCTTTTAGTCTCTTCCTCTCTTTTCTCTTACTGTCTGTATACTCAAAATTCTCTCTGTTTCTACTTAGCTCCTCCTTAGTATATTTCATCTCGTCTGGTCTGTATCCTCTTTTTCCTTTCACTGCACCATATTTTCATATTATAAATATAAATAAATAATATCAGCCGAAACATCTTGTTCTTGTTATCCATCTAGAGCAGGAATTGGTGAGTTCACCGATAGCATTTTCATTCATAAACATTCTACCTGCAGCCATTAAATTACCAGAGAATTCTATACTTATTTCAACAATTTTATATTTATGCCAATCTATAGAAATCTCAGACATGGTGGAATTGAGAGATATAGATTGCACACATATCAAGAGATAGAAAAATCTTTCTTTTTTGTCCATTCCGTTTGCAAATGCAGCTTGAGTAAAATTACAATGGTTTCTAGGTTCGAGGACCTTCCAGAACACCATTTCTTGTCTCGCAGACTCCCCTATAACATTCACAATGTAATTGTACCAAGGTTTTTTCACCTATTTATCATTTGTCTTAATCATCAAGCGAAACGGTCGTTTCGCGGGAGAACGCCTCCCAGAAACTACAGTGCTTATATAACGGTAAAATAATACAGTTTGTTTGTTTGTATTTTGTAGTCTTGAAAAGTCAATGTTGTAATGAACAAGAGTCACATATTATTTTAAAAACTCTTTCATGACAAAAGAAAATGGCTTCATAGTAAATTTTACTCCATGACGTCACAACGACCCTCTCGCGAACACTCGAAAATTTTCATAAAGTAACACAAATTATTCACATTTTTTTTCATCATAAGACGTTCATTTTTTCCGCCCAATAGCTACCAGACCTTTTGTATATGAAAGTTCGGTTATAGCTTTACACGCAAGTGCTAATATTGTAGATGTGCACGGACAATTTAAAGTTCAAAATATGTACTAAAAGGGGCGGGCCCCAAAGTGAATTTTTGATAAAAACAATGGTACCGATAAATTTGTCCAGTTTTTATGCGAAGAAATAACAAAATTATTTCAAAAATCGCACAATAGTTCTCCCAGAAAATATTTCAAGCGTATGTCTGTCCCGGTAGCTCAGTGGTAAAGGCGGCAATCTGTGAGTCCAGAGATTCCAGAAGTCGCGGGTTCGAAATGCAGCCGGCACATCTCCCATTTGGGATTGTTACCACATAATAATACGTCTTGGGTTTACTGCTGGAACAACGGGACTTAATAGTCCTAATCGGGCAGTATAAATAAGGTAATATTATTATTATTAACTTGATTTTATATAGCAGAATGCATTATAATTTTACTGGGTAGCAAGATTTAGAGAGGGAAGTCAAAGTCCGTTATCTGACCTCCATATCTATAGCAAAAAGATAGTGATATCGGCAAAAATTACACTTCGTGTGGAAATACATTGGGTGATATGAGAGAAGTTAATGAACTAAAAAAGTATAATAACTAAGCAAGGTGTGCGGCGTGCCTTAAAATTTATTTATTTTTATAATTTATGATAATAGTTTTACAAAAATTTTCTTCTTTATAGGAATCATCCACGTTTTCCCTTTTTTCCACACGAAGTGTAATTTTTGCTGATTTGTTCATACTCTCTAGGTGCCTCAATCTCTCATTTTTACATACTCTCTAGGTGCCTTACACTAATTTGTTCATACTCTCTAGGTGTCTCACACTCTTAATTGTTCAAACTCCTCATATCAGAGAAGTTTGTACATTTTTATAAATATTATACGCGAGTGAGAACGAAAAACTCCTTAGATGACGGATGTTTAAACTTATAGGTTTCAATTAACACGAGAAACACTGGAATTGTCTGAAATTTAGTTTAGTGTAATAAATTGAGACTATCTATTGCACATTGCATACCTCAATATTAAAAGGCGAGCATAAAAATATTTTCTGTTTCTCCAGAAAAGTTGATTTTAGAATACACCACTGATCTAAAGTAGTAACGATCATAAAATATATGCTCTAGTAAAATAACAAACAGAAACTAAGACTGTCGCAGTATGTAGTGAAATCTTACAATTTTCTTTTTCTAAAACATAATAGGTATTAATTTTAAACAGTATAATTTATGTATAAATAGTAAATACATAACTATAGTTTATATTAAATGCATAGAACATTTATATACATTTAGCACTCGTATCAAAGAATAAGTACTAAATGTATATACATGTTCTGGGTGATATACATGTTTCTTTGTTAATGGATTATGGAACTAAATGTTTTTATGTTTCTTCTATGCTATAAAGATAAATATTAAGAAAATCATAAGAAAACAGCAGTCAGCTGATCATCTGGCCCTGAAGTAATGTTAATTCGGTTTCTCGCAAAAAATAAACCATGATACTGAAACATGGAGGATTTTTAGAGAGTACAAAACCCTGTCATAGATTCTAAATCAAAATACGCCATATGTTTAACCAAGCCAATTTTTCCCCTTAAAAAAATGCATAATGAATAAATACTCTTTTAATATGCTAGAATGATCTTCGATGTCTCAAGATGAAGGCATTAAAAGCGTTAAAGAGAATAAATGAAAGAACAATTTTAATCTGAGGAAAAAAAATCTCGTGGTGGAAGGAAGAGGGAAGGAGGAGCCCCTCACATTCTTCCAACGTGGCAAAACTTTGCGACGTGTTGAAATCTAGAACTTTTAAGAAAAAAAGGTCTTCAGTCATTAATTATTTTTAAATTAATTAATATGAAAAAAGTTGGAAATAATTTGATTCGAATGAGGAGATGCTGTTCTTCTTTCCTGCCATGACGTCACCAGATTATAGGGTCGTGATTCAGCATTCTTTTAGATACCTTACAGCCTTACACGCTCAGTAATACTGTACTGTCAGTACTGCCACATATTGCCAGAACTATTGAGCGTGTCAGGTGCTAATAACACTACTGTGTGGTGTATATAATTAGAATGGAGTGCTGAAAAGGAAACCAATAGATAAAAATTATCGTCACCAATACTTGTTACTTTTACTTGGGGTCGAATTATGAAACAGGAATAAATTTAAGATAAGCCAATCACAGCGCACTATGGTCTGACTTCAAGGACAGCCTGGCGTATCATAAATTTAACTCGCTAACTACCACGGTTGACAAATATAATATAAGTCATTGGGGTTGTGACGACCCTAGGGGCTAAGCAAGTGGGTGATAATGCACGTATGCAGTTACCCATAACGTCAAAGGAAGTAGTGATTACAGGGGCACTATTATGAATTGAAAATAGTCCACATTGTGCAATAGTGGCGTTTGGAAGAATTCCAAAGCTCCAAAAGTGTGTTCCAATTACAACGATAGAAAACACTTTGGGACGGGACATTAAGCACATCAAGTAAGAACAAAACAACACCAGGAGACTTGATCATCATAGATCCGCTTCTGATGTATCAACTCTAAAAAAGTGGGTGTATTAGACACCGACAAAAAGAGAAATGATAGAAATAAAAAGAAAAACTACACCACCCTGTAGTGCAGATTAATTATTTCCTAGCGATCACTCTTAATTACTTTGGGTTGTTAAAAAAGGACGTATGACCTAGTTGGAGGTGCAGTTTCCTTCTCATTTATTGCACATTAGTTTTACTCTCAGAGTTCTTCAAATGCTTCGAGCTCTTGAGGTGAATGAGAAAACCTGACGAGAATTCCCATTATTTATTCATAGTGCCACCCATACTCGTAAACATATTTGCAAACTATATTCTATTGAGAAACCGCACCTTGCAGTGTTTTAAGTGAGGATTTCAAATATTAATTTCACTTAGCTCGGTCCCTAAATTCTCATTGGGATTTGCGAGCAGTGATATCTTCACTAATCTTCCCTAAGTTCTCAAGATGAGATTCGATACTATATTATCTAAATTCGCACTTTTCCCTAATTGAAAATAATCAATTCTGCGCGAACGACTTGCTGACACAGAGTTAAAGCACCTTATTAAACCAATCAACTTACTCACTGACTGACTCATTAATAAATGTATCTCCATAATGTGAATGTAAAGACAAAAGAACTGATATTGCATCAAGGATTCTATAATAAGTACTCGTATAGTCAATGACCTATTTGGCCTGTAGCTTCTTTGGTATGAGAAGTTTGCAGAAAAACCAGCCATGGTCAAATAAATTGAAATGACGAATTGTCAATGTGGAAATGTATTTTTTTTTCCCACGTGTAATGTATTACTTCCGATAAATTTCTAATATTACAAATTGGAAGAATTGTGTTCGTTTTAGTAAAACAAAATATTTCTTGCTCTGATTTCAATTTTAATTACGATTAATTTCTAATATTCGAAATCAGTAATATTGCGTTTGTTTTTGTAAAAATAAAAAAAATTTGTTCCGATTTCTATTTTTTTTCTTAATAATTCTGGACGTTTCATAACCTCCTGAACAACTTTGGTTTTGTGTCTGTCTGTCGGTCGGTCTGTTAAATGCATTCCTTGTAAGGCACAAATATTAGAAACTGCGAACCAGATTTCGACGAAATTTTGTACACATGTAGGAGAGGAGACGTAAGGCGTATTGTAGATGGTCCTACCATTTTAAATTAATAAACTTTGCACTAGCGGTTCTTGAAGAGACCATGCGTCTCACCTCTCTCTCTAACTTTAACACCCGAGTTTGATGAAACTGTAGGTTTATGCGCGTATTAGCGTTTCACATGGTATATTTTTATTTTTCATTGAATAATTTATATTTTAGCCTTGATATTTAGGAAACTGCGAAAATGTGGACCAAATATAGTGTATAGAACTATAGAATGTGAACCCTTCACGAGAAAGTATTGTGTCCATAATTGGCAGTGTATTTTTTTTGTTTAGCTGAAATTGCAATTGCTAGTTTGTTATTGATCTTTTTCTCAAATCTCATGTCTGACTAGAGAACATTTGTCATTCAAAATAAAGTCGTGAAAAAGCTTTTATAATAATGTTTAATAGAAAATATATGATATGCATATATTTCGGTATGGCAGTTATCTTGTTAAAAACCCCTCAACAAAACCTTAATAAAAATTCATTTTTAATGCTACTTTCCAACAGACTCAAGCAATAACACAGATTAACTACTAGGTACAAAGGGTCAATTTCAGACCGACAATACTTTCCTGATCATTTTTTTTTTTTTTTTTTTTTTTCAAAATCCGATTAAAATTTGAAAGAACTGCAAACTGTATGCGAAACAACTAATGGACATGTCAGAGCTCTAGTTTATGAAAATTACAAAAATCTATTGTTGTGAACAAAAAACCTGCTCGAAAAAAAACCATCCATAGAAACGCTCCCTCTATGCTCTTTCTTTTCTACTTTTTTGTTCGTTGTAAAAAATGGCGCTAGCGATAACGATAAGGAAAATAATAGGACACCAGAGAGTCCCATTTAAAACACTAAACTCATTTCTGTATTATCATTTAGAGAACCTTTGTGAGCTTTTGCAACGCTACTTCTCCCGTGTTTCAGTTGTTTTTCCTCAAGGCTTTGAGCAGTCCCAGTAGAAGTCGAGGGATCAGGATTGGACGACTCAAATATGCTTCTGTTTAAAACCCCTGAATAGAAAAATTGAAGAGTGTAAAGTTCATACTCTATTTTACTGTATCTAAGTTCATATGGCTCATTACCATGACATGATAAAGCAACCAGTGATGTAATGCCACTTTACAATATTGCGGTCTGTTGATAGTAGTTTCTCTATCTTGATAAACGAGAAGAGATGCTTGAGGTACCATTAAGATTTTTTCTTGGCTATAAGTTTTGTATCGATCTTAAAATAATATCAATAATAATAATGATGATGATGATAATAATAAATAACCTACTGACCCATTTTGATTTTTTTACCCTGAAATGACCTTGTTTCCCTACGTTACAAAGTGACTAGTTTATTTGGATCGTTCTGGCATTTATAATTGCTCAGTTCACTAACACGCAAGAGAGATGTGAGGTATATGCTACACTAGCGTGTAAGCACGGGTGGGTATATCTTAGCATCTACGGCTGCACATTATATGAACAAATTTATTGTTTTTCAATAAATCCAATATGTAAAATCAAGCACTCTCTTTCTCCCTCTTCTTCCTGGTCACGTGATCACGCATACATATCCTACATCACGTACTTTCCTCGGAGAGCAACTTCTACCTCTTTAGGTGTAATTGACTCGAAAAGCACGTATGTTTACACGGAGATTTATGGTTATTTTGAAAAATACAAAGCAAAGGTTGTTTGGTCCCGGGATAGGAATAGTGGGGGCGATGAGGCGAAATTGAAGAGAAAGAGGAGAGAATGCAAGACAGGAGAAAAGAGAAAGCATGGAGAGACAGAAGGGAAATAAATAGAAAAGAAAAGAGTTAGAGAAAGAGCGATATGGAAGACAGGATATTAATTGAATTGAATTGAATTTAAGGTTCTTTTTTTGCACGGTAATAATGTTTGTTAATATTATCTCTTAAGCTCATGGTAAAAGAGTTTAGGAGATAAGGGTTGGGTGGAAGAGATCGCCACAGGCAATAACCCCGCCCTTTCAGTAGGACATTATTGTTATTTTCTTTTTTTTTTGTCATTTGTTTGTTTGTTTTTTTTTTTTTCTTTTCTTAATTTTATACTGTTACCATTGTACTTTAGTGATAAAAGTAGGCTACAGAGACGATAAAAAATCTAAAGAGAACATTCAGAGAAAGAAAGAATCCCTTTTTTTCAGAGAGGAGAAAAAAGGAAGACATGTAGAACTGGGATTGGTAGGAAAACAAGTCATAGAAAAAAATGGAAGACGTTAAAAAGAAAGTAGAAGATTAAGAATGAACAGGAGAATGATGTAGGGAGAGTGGTGGAAGGGAAGTGAAAGAGGAATGTATAACAGAATAAGGGTAGTAAGGGAGAGAGGGAAAATAAAGTTAATATGGAGTAAAAGGCATGAGGTGTGTGAGAGTTGGAAAACACTTGGCATAATTTTTCTGTTGGTTATTGAAAAATGTTCACGTGATTCTGAAATGTATGTTGGAAATGTGCTTCCTAAGTGTGTCGTTTCGGATTTTCCATGTTTTTTATGGCGCTGTTTTCAGCATGAGGGGTTGCACAGATGGAGCAAACAATGAGTTTTTAAATATTTTCGCATTTAAATTTGTTAGAATATTGAATCCCGATATTTTGTCACATATATATTATGTGCGGGGGAACACGTTCAATTTTTATGACCATGTTTCGGTAATTTAGAAGAAAATTTGTCACGACAAATTTTGTTTCTCTCACTAACATGTGAGAAAGTTGAGTCAAGTATCATAATAATGTTAACATATTGTCATGAGCAGTTGAGCACTGTAAATTTGAGTAGTTATGCAATGAATAATAACTATCCTTTACACGTGTGTGCCTCAGCAACTCGACTGGACCAATTTTCATGAACGTTTTCATACATGTATTTCACTTGGTCTCTGAACGGCTTAAGTTGTTGACCAGGACCTCGATATCAAGAAAGCACCTACACTCTCATAAAAATCTCCCTTTCAACCGTCACACTTGCTTTCTAATTTTTCTAAATCAACCTTAGATCTTGAAAATTAAAGGGATTTTTTTCGAGGAAATATGAAAAATACTAGAATTATTTTTCTTCGATCTCATTTCAAGGTTAACTTTGTCACTTGTCAATCCTAATCTCTGGCACGTTGAACATCATGTTTCATCACTTTGGATACATTTGTCTAGTGTCTTTCCTTTAATTTTAAAATCATCCTTATTACAATATTCATACTCTCTTGCACGATTACTTGGATATTTTCAAAGTTGTCCTATTTCAGCAGCTTAACCTATAGACTTGTTAAGGGAGTCGGACTCTTTTTTTTCCTTTTAAGTTTATAAAAAAAATAATTCTTCGAGCATAATTCCCAGCATTTTATTTCCGCTTCACAAGTCAAAAGATAAGTTAATACAAGTATATTATTACGTAGCATCACAAAGACTTTTCAAAAAAG
Organism: Bactericera cockerelli; assembly: GCA_024516035.1. Taxonomy (NCBI): domain Eukaryota; kingdom Metazoa; phylum Arthropoda; class Insecta; order Hemiptera; family Triozidae; genus Bactericera; species Bactericera cockerelli. The sequence goes on along the minus strand of CM044955.1, from coordinate 33,494,232 downwards.
ACTTTGGGGAGTCGACTTTTATTGTTTCGCTCAGATTTTCAAAAACAATTTTTCTGCGTCTTCCTCGAGTTTCTCATTTTCTTGTGAGTTTCTTCTGTATACACAATTTCATTTCGTAAACCATTTCCCACCGGGACAATTTTTCGATGGGATAGGTTTAAATCTCAGACATACTCTCAAAGTTTATTCCCGGAAAAGAGTCTCCCCTCTCCTGGAAGAGGGAGGGGTGGGGGGAGCTCCTGGCAGAAAGAAAGTTTTCGTATGAAGTGGAAGTACAAGGATAAGAACAACAGAGTATAATGATAATAATACATGGTAAAAGTTCGGATTTCATTTTTGTCAAGCACAACTGATGAAACTTGACAGGGAAGAAAACAAACAAGGCGCAACAGGTATAAGTAATACACAACATGTATCTACAATTACACAAGTTGTAATGGAGGCAAGAACAAGATCCTGCACAGACCTTTCTTGTGAAATACATGTGTTAGAGATTATATTAGCGAGTAGAATGCAGAAAAGAGTATAAGTACAAGAAAGTATTCTCTTTCAGCAAAAGAGAAATGCTAAAAAGTACGGTTTACAATAATTGGGTAAATAATAAATGTTATTCGAAATTCAAAAGTTCCTTGTTCCTCCTGCAAACAAAAGGCAGAAAAAAAAACAGAAAACTTGGATTCAAATTTTAAAAAAGCATGTTGTTGGGCAATTCACAAGTTGAATGCAAAATATTTTTGATAAAAAATATTCTCTTAGATCTTTGTAATTATGTACCTACAATTAGAGAGGTGGACCCGCCTCCATGGCGTAATGGTTGTGACTACTGCCTGTAGTCCAGAGTTCGATCCCGGGTTGGAGCAGACTTTTCGAAGAAAATTCTATTCCCTCCAAACACGTGAGGCTGTCATTTTCGGCCCTACCCAGGCTGGGTGAGGTTCATGTTGGTTGCTAGTACAATTTACAGCGAATGGAGGGTAATACCCTCGTCTTGCTCGGGACGTTGAAACCAAATGGAATCGTTAGCTTTAGGAAGTGCATCCAGCCATAAAAAAACCGTCTCCACCCTAACAGCCTCAACCATGAGGTTGAACATTGCGGCCCCCAATAGCAACATAAGCTAATATGGGATAAAGGCAAGGGACATATATATTCTAGAACTGTTTTCTGGATATGGATCTAATACTACAATCTCTCCAAGGGGGGGGATCTCTTCTAAACATGAGACAAAAAAAAATATCTTCTCCCTTTTTGTTGGTCTTCGTATTTAGAAAGAAGTGGTTCCGCTGTGGCTCATACAACAACTTCTATATCACTAAACCAAGTCTCTTAATTTTGTGCATCTTTCAAAACGTCACTAGACGACAGTAAATTATGAAATTGGGATAAGAGGTTATTTCAAATTTAATTTCAAATATTTCAAATATTAAACTTGTTTCTCTTGCACTCAGATGTTGAAAAAATGTGACTTTACATTTTTCTCATCTGCTCCGCTAATAAATAGAATACAGAGGCGGTAAATCGGGGAATATTTATATTAATAATGATAATTCTTCCAGGGATGGCATAGAAACATACGATGATTATGATGAAAAATGTAGGAGTAAGTAAGCCCAGGGAAAATCCAATAAAAATCAAGCTGCCACATACATATTTCAATCATCAAATTGAAACGAGATGGAGGCAATCGACCCTTGGTGGCACAGGCTGTATGAGAGCTTTAAAATAATAAGCCACTTCCAAAATGAAAAGTTAGTCGAGCGGAATATTTTCGTTCGTCTGTAGAGCAGACTGGATTTAGTACAGACTACATAGTTATATTATATTATATATTTAGAATAAATTTGGTATTTTAGAACGGATTTAGTTTTCATTCTACACTCCCTCCTGCAGATAAATCATTAAGTCCTCCACGTTTCTTGTAAGTTATTGAATTTTAGAATCTTCATTTTTTTTGTGACTTGACGTGAGATAAGGCTCTCAAAATAACATACCTTTTTGGTTTGGAATCATTTTAAGTTCTGAAATGCTAAAATTTAAATTCTCAATTATACATATAACAACCATAAATAAATTGTATGGTATAGGTAATTAAATATCTCGAATTAATGAGGGAGGATAAACTCGTGATGTTCTGAAAAACCATCGATCTTTCGACACCACTTACTCAGAAAAACTGTTTTAACTATTAAAAAAATTAACAATATAAACAATATTCACAGCTATCCAACGACGGTAGTCAAAACATTCTCCCTAATTCCGGTGCGCTCGTGTTGACCCAGTACCTAATTGGGCGGTATTGTGTCACTTCTCGCCCATCAGAAGGGAGGCATACTACGGGACGGGCAGGCTACAACACAGACCACAAGCGTCTACAGTAGCTCTTGTTTCACGGCTACAAAATAAAAACGGCTGTGAAGCACTCATCTTAAAAAAAAATAAGAACTAATTTTGCAAGAGCGAATTCGAAACACCTACATCAATGGTCAATTGAGAATTGGCATTAAAAATTAGTATCTATCATGCATGTGACTAGTGCACTAGTCTCACAATGTCGGTCTAGTGCTAATCAGACTACTAGTGCGGTTGGTGTTTATCAACGACATTTTAACCAACCATATTGGATGAATACTTTTGCAGCTAACAAATGACTAAAATCGAGCGTTGATTTAATAATACTTATGTGATGGCGGTTGACAAATGAACCCTAAGAATAAAGAAAGAAAACTAAGGTAGGCAGAGCAATAAGTACCGGAAGGGAGGGGTGTTGACGGGTTGTTTGGCAAATACACATACATGAGTACTATAGTATTATACTATTTAAAAAAAATTCAGCCACTCTTTTCCTCTCTTGGAAATTGAAAGTTTATGGAGCGGAACCTCAGGACGGGTTAACCCCACTCCTTTACCTCTTTACTCTCGGGTTAGCAGGCTCCTCTAATGATGTGCTCATGTGCTCCCTGCGTCTCAGCAGTTTTCCTCCCGACAGGTTTATCTTGAACTTTGTTTATTCCTGTATTCCATGCTATGTACAGAAAGAACGGGTTAGGTGGGTATGTACTCAATGGGACACCGTGTGTGTTAAAAATAAGTGTACGTTAGATAGGCACAGATACGATACCTCAAGGTGGTGGAACAGTTATAAAGCCTAGTTCACATTATCGAGTAGAGCGTGCCAGTACAGGGCGGGGACGGGTGGGTGCCAGTAGATTTGTTGCCAGTGCTCAGCTAGTGTGAACATCACTGCTAGTACACTCGCCTGGCGAGTCAACTAGCATGGGCGAGTGGAGAGCTTTGATTATTTATACTGCCAGTTTCGTGGCTTATTTATACTGCCCGATTAAGACTACTAAAGTCCCATTATTCCAGCAGTAAGTCCAAGATATATTATAATGTGGTAAAAATCCCAAATGGGAGGATAACGTGTCATGTCCCGGTTGGGTTTTGAACCCACGACCTCTGGAATCTCTGGATTCACAGAGTGCCGCCTTTACCACTGAGCTCCCGGGACAGAGCTTGAGAGAAATCAAGGGACCGGAATATCTTTAACATACACCTATCCAGGTTTCATTTATAAAGAGGTTATTTTCCCTTATAGAAAGTTAAATTTGACCTGGATATAGTTCTCTTATATCCAGGTTCGATTATATTGCTAACTGAAGGTGAAAGAGAAGTATAATATAATTATTCACTCTCCATAGTAAAATTTCTATGTACATATATCTGATCCAAACTCTTTCAATCAATATACCTAGGTCAAAACTGTTTAACAAGGAACTTGGAATACGTAAAATAGATATGTACCTATACAAGGAATAATAATCTTTCAAATGTCATCATGTCCTAACAAGTGTTAGAATATCTATCCCCGGAGAAAGCCTCAGATTGCTCGCGTTTGATATGCTGCAATTGTTGCATGTCTCATACGAACCAACAGAGCAAATAAGCTCGAAACAGCTGTCCAAGTATGTTCTGATATTCATGTACATCTAGTACAACTTCTCACTCCTCTGTTTATACTGATATACGAGTACTGACATGAAGTAGGTTCCAGGTTAGTTTCAAGCAAATAAGCTCGAGACAGCTGTCCAGGTATGTTCTGATATTCATGCACATCTAGTACAACTTCTCACTATTCTGTTTATACTGATATACTGACATGAAGTAGGTTCCAGGTTAGTTTCAAGCAAATAAGCTCGAGACAGCTGTTCAGGCATGTTCTGATATTCATGCACATCTAGTACAACTTCTCACTCTTCTGTTTATACTGATATACTGACATGAAGTAGGTTCCAGGTTAGTTTCAAGCAAATAAGCTCGAAACAGCTGTCCAGGTATGTTCTGATATTCATGCACATCTAGTACAACTTCTCACTTTTCTGATTATACTGATGACATCAAATGTGTGACACCCTGTTGCGGCGGTGTGATAAATAGGTAACCGAGGTGTGTGTAGCTTAGCACGTTCGGTGAGTATTTGACTTTTAACTTGTGTAAGTAGTGCATGATGCAGGGGAACACGTGTCATCCCTTCCATCACGCGCTTCAGTAATGGAAATTTCAATGAAGATCATACTTGTTAGTAATGTAATATGTTGTATTTTCAGTTGGTTTTTGCTACTTCTCCGTAAAATACATACATGTTGAACTCGTTTTTTGCACTCTTCATATTGCACTTTTTCACTTTCATAGTAACGAGGTGTTGATATTACCTTGGCTGACTGATTTATGTACGCATTTACATACAGGTTATTTGCTCAAGGGTCGTTCCGATGCCATTGAAACGCGGAGGTTTTTACCTGGAATTTTTTTATTGCAAACAATATTGTACGGTAAAAATCGAGTAAATGAAATAGTAAAATTGTAATAAGGTCAAGTTTTCATGTATAAATTACAGGGTGTAAATCCTTCTTTACAAAACACGATGTTCTATACATTATGACCCATTATAAACGAGCTTTTTTCCAATTTCCTTGACCCAACGTTTGCCTTCTTCACAGAATATTCCCATGGTTTTTACTGCAAGGGCGATAAAAATCAAGCCCCTCGATTTTATATTGCAGTATTTTGCATGTTTTTTTTGGCTTGCCAATTCTGCTGCAGCACCTGCTTTCTTTTTTGTAAATTCCACGTGACTATCGGCAAGTGTATCAGTACACGTGAAATCCCAGACTACATTTTGGCCTCTGGTCCACGGTACAAGGGTGACACCATCAGGGCGTTTGCCATCAGTGCGATCAAGGCCTGTGGGTTCTAGTTGAGAAGGTATATCAATGTTTGCAAGAGCTCGCTTGATGATGTTGCAGAGCCAGTGAATTTTTAATTCAACAAATCAGCATTGCCACTGAAAGAGGCAATGCTGGAAGCATACTGTCAGTGCTTCCAATGAAATAAGATGACACCTTGTTTTACATATAAATAAAAATTATATTATCTGAGAGAAACTTAATACGTTACTCCAATGCAAAAAAAAAAAATATAAACGAGACATTGAAATATCTTGCTTGAGAACTACTGACGATAGAAAAAATCTGTCCAGAGATCATTTTCATAGCTCTTAAGAAGACACTTAATGGTGATCTTGAAAAGTTTCTTAGATGACCCCTTCAAGGTTATTTCAAGGTCAACTGTGGAATTTTAAATGGCAACCCCTTTTGTATCTTTTTATTTGAAATTTACGCTAAAATTTAAGTTCAAACAAATTATTATTTGTAATTTTTGTCACGCCCAGTTTTACACAATTTTGGGAGTGTGGGATTTTTTTCATCATAGACTATGAGTGCGGCATATCAAATTAGTCTAATTTTAGATAATGAACACGATAGTAGTATTGGTTTTTCATTTTACTTATCTCAAGAATAGGTGACCCAAAAAGTTAAGTAACATGAAAAACCAATACCACTATGGCGTTTGACACCTAAAAATAGACTGATTTGATATGCCGCACTTATGATAAATCTCACACTCCCAAAATGAAGTGAAACCGGGTTTGACAAAAATTACTAGAAAGATTTTTTTTTCAACTTAAAATTTTAGGTAGATTTCAAAAATGTCATATAAAATAGTGGGTGCCTTTTAAATTTCCAAAGTTCACCTTGAAATAACCTTGAAGAGGTCATCTAAGTACTGATTATACTGAATTGTTGCATTTGCTTCCATATGAGATTAAAAGATTCTGGATTTTATAATTTTTATCATCATTACTTTGAAATTCTGATTGTGCCTCAACGAAATAAAAGAAAAGGAGAGAGATCCCAGTGAGGAAAAAGAGAAGCAGAGGGGGAGGAGAGAGATAGAGGGGGAGGAGAGAGATAGAGGGGGAGGGAGAGAGAGAGAGAAGGTGAAAGAGGTGAGGAGAAATAGCATTTGAATTTTAGTTAGAGCGTGGACAACATTGAATATTGGACAGGAAACATCAAAGTGAACTCCCTCAGGAAATGTCGGCTTTCTAAATATTCCTCTCTACTTCACACTTCAAACTCAAATAGGTCACATCCTTTGTCTAAGTACATACGAGTATATTCGCTCCAAGTAATGAAATCTTTAGTTCGGGATTTCGGACAGTTAAGGTTGAGAGGCGTTTACATATTCATCAATGTTTTAGGCTCATTTTCATACGACGCTTATTACAAAGAGCAGGCAGGTGCTTGATAATTAGCCTAAAGCTTCAATAAATAGTAGACCTAGAAGCTTGAACTAGCTGTGAGGGGAATTTAATTTGGAAGAGAATGCACATTGATACGGTTATTTACGTTCAATATCCTCAGATTGTGTAGAAGTTATAAGATATTTTTTTACATGAATACAAAATGATAAGGATGAGAAAACACCTTGACATCAGGTGTGACAAGGAGAGGCGACTCAAGAGAAGAAAGCGTGCGTCCTGCTTTTGTGTCCTGTGTTCTATATGTTCGTACATAGATTTTTGGTAGAACGCATACGACAAAGATTTTTTATTGAGAAAATAAGGGCTTTCACCTGCTCTCGTTAAGGTCCCATGTTGTCCATGTACCATTTACAAGATTTTCAACATATATTGGCATGGCGGTCAGGGTCAGAGCGCTGAGCTAGTGACCAAGCTAGCGCAGGGGATTAAACTCACGGGTTTGAATGGCATAATACAGGGTGTAACAGACTAAATGTAAAATCTCTTCAGAGGTGGTAGTATAGATCATTTCCAACCATTAATGTTCTATAACACTTTTGATTTAACTCAGTGGTTCTCGAGATATTATTTTTTTGAATTATTTTTACAAGTCCCCTGCCGCTCGACAAAGAATGGCATCTAACTCCGTAAATACAGTAGATGAAGCAATAGATTTAACTTTTTCCATAAGATAACAATATTTCACTATTATTTAGACTAGATTTATTTTAAAAAGTGCACACGTACTGAAAAAAATCGGCAGCAGCGGAAAATTTATCGCGAACATGAAATCCACCTGAAACTTCAGCCGCCATTTTCTCAAAATACTGCCCTCATAAAGTATTGGTTTCATTTATGTAAAAACTTGCTTGAAGTCTTATCTTTCAGAAAGTATGACACACTTGTTATAAAACTTTAATTTTTTATTGAAACCAAGAGAAACTAAAAAAAAAGTCAGTCAGTACTACTAACTGTACCTACCAGGCTACCATCCTACTTTTACCTAGGGAACTATTTTTTTTCTTCAATTTGACAAATTATGGTTGTCATTTACTTTCCAACGGCCCAAAAAGTTAGCCTCAGTCGATTCATTGATAAGGCTGCGGACTCTTAACTTGGAGGTCACTGGTTCGTGTCTCAAGTATGGCAAATATTTAGTAAGACGAGTTTGAGCTATTGTGACACCACAATCGTGATTAATTGACCTTAATATTTTAGTATGTACGTATGGTTTTATTTGTGGTGAAGCACAAGGCCTCTTCACATTTTTTGTGGGTAGCGCAGCATTACTAAGAGCCTCCTTTACATTTCGAATTATTCTATTACATTAATTTCTTTTTACTCCTGTAATGCCGCCACTGGTCGTTACTCATACAAGTAACTACTCATTTTTCCTCACGAGGTATGAGTGGACCCCGAACATCCAAGTACAGAGCAGAAAAACTCCTGTCCCGCTGGGGATGGAACCCAGGTCACCATGCGTGCAACGCCTAGCACGCTAACTCACTCTGCCACGGTGACTACTAATTGACCTTAATATTTTAGTATTCCATGTGTTTTATTAAAATTCGGTACCTACTAACATAATAATTTGTACCTCTATGTACCAACCTATGAATGTTCAGTATTTATCGTACCACCTTTACCTGTGGGTGTTAACTATGTAGGTACATTGTTATGTTTCATTTCATTCAAACCATTTTATCATTGAGACCCTTTCCTCTTATGAACAAATGAACAATTACGATTAATATTGATTTCTGAAGCACCACAGCTAAAAGTATCATAAATGGATACGTACATACTAATTTGCCACACTTGAGACTCGAACCAGTGACCTCCAAGTTAAGAGTCTACTGAGGCAAACTTTTGGGCCGTTGGAAAATAAATGGCAACCATAATTTGTCAAATTGAAGAAAAAAATTAGTTCCCTAGGTAAAAGTAGGATGGTAGCCTGGTAGGTACAGTTAGTAGTACTGACTGACTTTTTTTTAGTTTCTCTTGGTTTCAATAAAAAATTAAAGTTTTATATCAAGTGTGTCATATTTTCTGAAAGATAAGACTTTAAGCAAGTTTTTACATAAATGAAACCAATACTTTATGAGGGCAGTATTTTGAGAAAATGGCGGCTGAAGTTTCAGGTGGATTTCATGTTCGCGATAAATTTTCCGCTGCTGCCGATTTTTTTCAGTACGTGTGCACTTTTTAAGAATAAATCTAGTCTAAATAATAGTGAAATATTGTTATCTTATGGAAAAAGTTAAATCTATTGCTTCATCTACTGTATTTACGGAGTTAGATGCCATTCTTTGTCGAGCGGCAGGGGACTTGTAAAAATAATTCAAAAAATAATATCTCAAGAACCACTGAGTTAAATCAAAAGTGTTATAGAACATTAATGGTTGGAAATGATCTATACTACCACCTCTTAAGAGATTTTACATTTAGTCTGTTACACCCTGTATATTTGAAAATAAGACATGGCACCTGAAATTGCCGCTTATTGTAGAGTCTAACTAGAGCAGGAATAGGTGTAATTAAAATTCCATTTTCTTGAAATAATAAAGTCAGAAATAATGAACTTGTCATTTTATAATCTTTCAATTGCTCAATTTTGAATTCATGTCCCGAGCTACATGAAGCTTTTCTCTCCCCAACATACAGAAATCAAAAGTTGCATAGATTCTTCACTCGCTTCCCAAGCAGGGCATGTCTCACTTCACAATATCCACCACACATGGCCCAAGTCACATAATTCCAGTATATTGCTGTCCGTTTCCTAGAAATTAATATCCTTTGATTTATTGCTCTCCGTTCGGGCTGCAGGACGCCAAGACAAAAGGAACTCAAACTGTATTTTGAAGTTTTGTTTATCTCACCGTTTCTCGTTAGGGAGAAAGAAAAACAAGCGAATTTTCTTTACCACTGTATTATACGCATAAAGAAATAACAAGATTTTAAAAAATAAAGGACACAAATCATTTTTGTTAAATGCGAAATCATCTATTAGTGATTAATTTTCTTTATAGATTTAGCAAAAGCCTCTGGTCGCTATATAATAAAAAATATTGGAGGACTTGTAAGTTATCTCAATTTTTTTAAATTCAGAAGCTTCACTGACAAGAAAAACACATCTCGATTTATACAATTGTTTCCCCCATGCGTGTGATGCCCAGATTTCCTGATTGGTATGGGGAACACAACCCAATGAGTAAAGGAGATTCAGGAAATGATATCCTAGATTCCTGGCTTATGAATTCCACCTCGGAACGGAACGTAAGCCATTCCATATTCCAGACATCTACTCCGTTTCCCCCCCCGCATGTCCGGCGCTACCTCCTCCAGCTAGTCAGTTTATTAACGAATAAATCCCCTCTCGGCCCTCCCCCATTCCCCCCTTGTCCTCCTCTGGGTTTGAATTATTTTCTCATTAGGGCATACCGCATTTTTGCTTTCATTGGACGCGTAGGGACAGGTATACAGGGTGGTCAATGGTCATGCTGATAGACGTTAGACTGGTGAAGTTGTAACTGTCTTGGTTATATTAAATTTAAACGATTATATACTATATTTATGTTACCTTTGTACGGGTGTGCATTAAAAGTATTGAATATTTCAGATAACCGCTTCTACACAGATTGGCAACACTTTATCTTTTCCACGTTAAGTATTTTGTCTTTTCCACGTTAATGTCTTCGAAACAATCAACTTGTTTAAAAGAAATAGAAATTGAGGATAGCGTCTGTTCCTGGCAATTCAAAGAGGGAACACTGTAAGCATTGCTCTTTTCCTGCCAACTCAGTCCTCTCTGAAATTATTTTGGTACCTATAGTTCTATTTATAAGAATTTTCTGTTAGATAATTAAATTTTCGTAATAAAACTGTTCTTATTTAGTTGACTATACTGTGTTCCCAGTGTCCCACTAACCGAAGTTACACCCAAGTTCATCAAGTTGGGTTTTCTTACACCTGATTCACCCTGTGCATATACTATTTCCACTAATGTCATGAGATCCAGCTCATATTCTTCGTAATTTCAGTTTGTTTTCAGGATATTTCAACAGTCCTCACGATCAACACTCGAGCTTCAGAAATAACTCATTATTTCTAAGCCCCGCAGGTATTTTCTAATCTCGTACTTGCAACGTACTATGTACAATTTTGTACATATGTATTTCCAGTAATGTACTACATATATGTATATTCAAAGTATCTAGTGCTTATTGTAACACAACTACAAATAAACCATGTCTTTTGCATACTAAGGGCAAAAATAGAAATTCTAGTTATACCTCTGAGGACTTAGTCCAGACTTTAGTCTTGAACGCCTTGGTCTATTCATTTCGCCCTAAAAGTAGATTTGCAATGTACGAACCTTTAGGCATTTCTGTTGATACATTGAGAAATGGCTAAAATTTACATTTAAAAAAGTCACCGATTACAAAACTTTCTATACCATACAGACTCGAAAGTAATAAAAATCATAGTTTGATAGTAATTACAGAATTCACAAAACAAAATGATTATGGAATGTGTAGCACCACATTGTTAATCCAAAAACTTTAAATTTAACACTATGTTATTCCTATTTTTGGAACTGATTTTCATCTATTTAAAACATAATGCGTAGGGAGAAAGATTAAATGATTATAACACGTACAATACAAAATGATTAAACTTTATAACACGTGTATGTACGGACTGTAAGGTAGAGTGGACACAAGTACATGAAATTCTCAATAGGTGAAAGCTCCAAAATGGTAGAGGGGTCCTTCGTAGTTCTGTTCGGCTTTCAGACAAGTAAGAACGTGTATTGTTCATCGTGTTTTATACTGTACATCCACCATTTCCCCCTGACACGTGTAATCATAATGATGATGATGATGATGCGCCTTTATTTCTCACCCAGCTGTCAAAAGGTATAAAGTACTCAACATTTTGAGAAATATCACAAGGAGGAAAACAGTTGAGCTTTCTCTCTCTTTCTTTTCATCTTCCTCCTCCTTTTTTTCTCCCGTTTAATTTATTCACCTCCATTCCAGCGGCGGCAGCGTCTCCGGGACAAAGACAAATAGAAATGTAAAATTGAAAAACAAGGAAGAGGTACAAAGCAGAATAAGATCTCTCCTCTCTCTTTCTCTCCGACTTCAATCTAATAAAGGATGATTATAAAGTTTAGAATACGGCTAGTTAAAAAAATTTATTTTCTTCTTTAACTGCGGCGACTTCCATCCCGCTCGCTGCTTTAAATGGAGCTCCCATGTTTTAATCCGAATATTATCTGAATTATCTTAGCAGAACTTCTCCTTATGTTAGCGTCATGGAACTCGCGTACTTTGTCATTCTACATCTGAACTCTCCGATTTACATTACTACATAGCATCAGACATAGAAGTAGCAGCAGCGGACATTGTGTCTGAGCGTCTAGGGAGCTCAAAACTCGCATCAATCCTGCTACAACCATTAAAATTCAATGAGAATCTTTCATTTTTCCTAACAAAGACATCTACAAAGAGCTTACTCGTAAGTTTACCACCATGAATTGGCGGCCGCTTTGGTTTTGAATTCTTTTGACTAACTCTAAACATGGCAATCCTTGGCAAGGTGAATGCCAGGTAGTTCTCCTAAGAAATAGTGGGTGAATCCCCCTTGCTATTTGGTCATAATATGAAATGCTATCAATTCTTCACAGGTATCGATGGTATTACCTTCTTCTCTGTTTGGAGGGAAAGACTTTTGCTTGCAGAGATTTGTATTATCACTTTTTTTTATCACCAGATCAAAGAGACAAGATTTTTTTCCAAATTGAGTAAGGACACTAACAGGTTAATTATCAGTCGATCGCATTCGTGCATTGAACTAAACTACACGAATAACAATGCAAAAACACTGTCACTAAAAGGAAATGGAAAACATAACTTGCCTCAGTTTTGTTTTCCATCCAGAAGAAGAATTTTTCATACATTTCCAAACGATAGTATTGACTGATAAATGTGAAGTGTGGCTAAGAAATAGATTCCCTTGGCACTGAATAGTCCAGCTCAAGCATAAAGGACTCTTAACAATTCAACAAACAAAAAATACACTCTTACTATAATGAGAAAAAAAAAAATCATTCGTAAAACAGAAACAGCTGCCAAAATCGTGTTTCTCAAAAACTGATTTGAAAATTCAAATCCAAAGATGATGCAGTGAATATTATTTGAAATGCATTGCAACACAATACACTACAAAATTTAAAACTAACAAAGAATTGGATTCTCACACCTTACTAGAGACGCAAAACTTTTTACTCACGCACTACCCAAAATTCTGTACAGAAAATATAAACTTCAATTTGAACATTTTTTTTTTTTTTTTTTTTTTTTTGAAATGTTGAGAACGGATTTGTATTATTTTCAAATAAATATGCTTTTGAGAGCCTGAAAACTTTCTCTAGGTATTTATTTACAGCAGAGAGAATATTATTGTGTAGCTTAGCAATAGCGCAGAAAAGCTTAGAATATGAATAAGCTGTGAAATTGAAAGCTATGAAATGTGAATCAACCTGTGAAAGACAGTCTTTTAAGGTCAAATTATAAAATTGGATTATAAAATCTTTGTTGAAATCATATTTGGATGGATGCAGTGAATATTATTTGTAATGCATTCCAACACAATACACTGCAGAGGTGCAGAGTATAAAAATAAGAAAGAATTGGATTCTCACACCTAGGACGCAAAACTTTTTACTCACGCACTACCCAAAATTCTGTACAGAAAATATGAACTTCAATTTGAACAATTTTTTATTTTTGAAATATTGAGTAGGTATTTATTTATGGCAGAAAGAATATTATTGAGTAGCTTAGCAATAGCGCAGAAAAGCTAAGAATATGAATAAGCTGTGAAATTGAAAGCTATGAAATGTGAATCAACCTGTGAGGGATCGTCTATTAGGGTCAAATTATAAAATAGCATTATAAAATCTTTTTTGTAATCATATTTTATAAAAAAAATTATCACAACTGATCACAATCTTGCCTACATCATAAAAGATCATGCGCTGATATTGTATCCTCAAAAGTCGATTTATAGGCAATAATCTTGCTTTAAACCTCTGATACTTGTGCTAATTTTGAAACTAAGTATATTATATTGTAGTATAAGAAAAGAGAAACAATTAAATTTATTCATTCAACGAACTGCTCTATAACGAGTTGCCACATCTGACACAGTATACATAGATATGGGTTTTTTTTTTTTTTTACTCTAATTCTTTGCTAAGTAGTATAATTTTTTCCTTTTTTTTAACTTTGAAACTAAGTATTTTTGGGCCCAGGAAAGGAAAGAATAGAGCTTGGCAAGGCTTTGATTGAGAAAACCGGTGGTCCAAGAGCAAAAATATTCCTCAAACAAAGGATCGCGCTCGCAATACAGCGCGGCAACGCAGCAAGTATCTTGGCAGGGAACCCTGCCTCAAGAAAAGGAGTTAAATGAAATCTATTTTATTTAAAATAAATAAATAGTACATTGTTGAACAAAAGGTTTATTTCTTTAAGCTCAATTTCGTTATTTTGGTATCAATAGGGACTTATTTTGTGTAGATGTCATTCTAGTCTTTTGGCGAAATGACTGATATCATATCAATTTATTACGACAAACTTTCAAATGTAGTGACACACAAAAGACTTACACAACGTCTCCTTATTGCGCACTAAATATCAACCTACGCAGCCACAATGTCAATATGAAAACAAAAGGTAGAACTTAAAAGGCTCTCAATTAAGTAGGAGGTCTGGTAAGGTGCTGATAATAGAAAGCAGTTGGTAAGCCGAGGAACACAATCCTAGCAGGGTGTTTGATGTGAGATAAAGGCTTTAACATAAATGTAAACAATGCAGAGTCGAGACTGTATTGACAAGGAATCCACGTACACCATGCAGGTAGGGATCATTATAGCAGACGTAATAGATTTCCAACTTAATTTCAGGAAATACTATGGGCCACTTTTTATGGTAGACTTTTTATATTTGTATTGGGGGGAAAAAGGATAATTTGCCATTTTGGAGCAAATGTAAAGGGATTTCTGACAGAAATTGAACGTTTCATATAGCTGGGTTATAACATACATGCTTATATGTATTTAAAAAAAGAATGAAAAAATAGCGTCACACGCGTACTTGCTATTGATGCTAATTAACATAAAATTAATATCGAAAATTTACTGCCGCAAACTTTTCAAACGCTTTTTTTTCTCTTGAAGCACTTTAGAGAAGTAGATTTTATATACCGCACCAACTTTTGGTTAAAATCGGCCGCAGGGCCGCAAAAAGTGGCCGCAAGGGACGTTCCCCTGGATTGGTTAAATACAGGGTGTCCCACCAAACTTGGATACCTCAAATTACTCGGCCCCTGAATTTTGAAAAATAAAAAAATCTAGGGTACATGTGCTAATTATGCGGTTTCAGTTATGAATTTTTTTTTATACAGGGTGGTTCAAAAGTCAGAAATTGAGGTGTCAACTTTCGATTTTTAAATGGATCGACCTGAATTTTATTTGATAATTTTACTTCTAAATGATTCCTGAGTACTTTTTTAAACAAAAATATTACATACAGGGTGGTTTTTTTTCGACCAATTTTTTTTCTAAATCTTGAATAACTCAAGTGCGGTTAATTTTTTCGATAACAAGAACAAAATGTGTTTGTGTATTGAATACACGCACTTTCAATTGGCATCAAAAATTTTTATACAGGGCGGTTCACAAGTGAAATAATGACTTGATTTTTTTTAAAACCGAGTTTTTTTAATTTTTTATTTAGGATTAATAATTCTCGTCGAATTTTACACATTTTTAGTTAGTCATATCGAAAAACAAAACTAAAGTGTTGTACAGGGTGAGACATATTTTTTTTGTAACACCCTGTATATGGGCAGTCAAAGAGACGCAAAATTAAATATAAAGACTAAATATGCAAAAAAAACTTTGATTTTTAATTAAACTAAAAAGTTATGGTTTTTTAACTAATATTATCGCATGGACCACCCTGTAGATATTTTCTTAAACTATCATGTAGGTATTCTAAGTTGTATAAAACTCAACGAACACTTCGAATCATGTGGGAAAAACAAGTAAAAAACACGAATTTGAAGCCATTTTCAATTTGGTGTCCACACTGAATGATTTTAAAACTTGAAATAAAAAATAGGTATTATTATTATCTGACCTGGTTGCAGGGTTTTCAGTGAAACCCTTACAATTAACACTGCGACCTAATTAGATCTATTGTGACCAGTTGATTCTATTTGGTTTTAACGTCCTGACTGAGATAGATAGTCAGGACGGGGGTTTTACCCTCCATTCGCTGGGAATCGTACCAGCTACCCACATTAACCTCACCCAGCCTGGGTTGGGCCGGAAATGCCAGCCTCACGTGTTTGGATGAAACAGAATTTTCTTCGAAAAGTCTGCTCCAACCGTGAGTTGAACTCGGGAACTCTGGACCACGGGCAGTAGTCACAACCATTACGCCACGGAGGCTGGGAAAAAAATAGGTAGGTGTAGACACAAAATTGAGCATGGCTTTTTGAATTCATTTTTTTTCTTTCAGATTTGGACTCCTCGTTGAATTTTAGACAGTTTCGACTACCCATATGATGGTTTAAGAAAATATCTACAGGGTGGTCCATGCGACAATATTAGTTAAAACACCATAACTTTTTAGTTTAATTAAAAATCAAAGTTTTTCTTGCATATTTAGTCTTTATATTTAATTTTGCGTCTCTTTGACTGCCCATATACAGGGTGTTACAAAAAAATTATGTCTCACCCTGTACAACACTTTAGTTTTGTTTTTCGATATGACTAACGAAAAATGTGTAAAATTAGACGTGAATTATTAATCCTAAATAAAAAATTAAAAAAACTCGGTTTTAAAAAAAATCAAGTCATTATTTCACTTGTGAACCACCCTGTATAAAATTTTTTGATGCCAATTGAAAGTGCGTGTATTCATTACACAAACACATTCTTTTCTTGTTATCGAAAAAATTAACCGAACTTGAGTTATTCAAGAATTAGAAAAAAAATTGGTCGAAAAAAAACCACCCTGTATGTAATATTTTTGTTTAAAAAAGTACTCAGGAATCATTTAGAAGTAAAATTATCAAATAAAATTCAGGTGGATCCATTTGAAAATCGAAAGTTGACACCTCAATTTCTGACTTTTGAACCACCCTGTATAAAAAAAAATTCATAACTAAAACCGCATAATTAGCACATGTTCCCTAGATTTTTTTATTTTTCAAAAACTCTTTCAGGGGCCGAGTAATTTGAGGTGTCCAAGTTTGGTGGGACACCCTGTATACAAAATACAGGGTGGGGCAAAAGTCTGGAAACCCCTGAATAACTTTCGAATGGCTTCTTCGGTAAAATTAAATTTTTATATGGTAAACTGGGCTAATAAGACCTTTTTTTAGAGTGGGGTCGATTTTTGTTACCGGCCCCCATGTCGGGGCCAGGGGGGCCAACTTCATTTTTTTTAAATACGAACCCCCACCTTGAGGTACATTTTTGAAAAGGTCTTTAGATAAAAAATACATTGGTGCAGATTTTATTTTTTAAATATTAACTGTTTGCAAATGGCGTCCAACTTTGTGTATGCAGTAAACTCTGGAAACCCCTAAATATCTTTCGAATGGGCTTTCTCAGTAAATTTAAAATTGTGTACGGTAATCCTTGGTAATTAGACCTTATATTAGAATGGGACCGATTATTTTTTACCGGTCCCCATGTCGGGGCCAGGGAGGCCAACTTCATTTTTTTAAATACGAAACCCCACCTTGCGATACATTTTTGGAAAGGTCTAATTACCCCGATTTACCGTTCACAATTTTAAATTTACTGAGAAAGCCCTTTCAAAAAATATTCAGGGGTTTCCAGACTTTACTGCATAAAAAAAGTTGGACGCCATTTGCAAACAGTTAATATTTAAAAAAATAAAATTTGCACCAATGTATTTCTTATTAAAAGACCTTTCTAAAAATGTATCGCAAGGTGGGGGTTCGTATTTAAAAAAATGAAGTTGGCCCCCTTGGCCCCGACATGGGGGCCGGTAACAAAAATTGACCCCACTGTAAAAGAAGGTCTTATTAACCCGGTTTACCTTACAAAAAATTAATTTTACCGAAGAAGCCATTCGAAAGTAATTCAGGGGTTTCCAGTCTTTTGCCCCACTCTGTATATTAGAGAACAACATTTTCTTGGATTAAAAAATAATAGGGGTCTATTCTGATCATAATTTTGATATCCTGAACTTTTTTGACCTCGACCCCAATTTACCGGTATTTTGGTATTTTTTTTATATTTTTCATCCTAGATGGGGGTTGTGACATATGAAATGCAATGACTTTGAGGTGCTGATTACGAATTGGGCACTGATTTTTACCGTTGAGTCACCAGTGACGTAATTCGACTTCTTTTTGGGGGGATAAGGAAAGTCGTCTGATGTTTACACCAGATTTTATACGTTTCTATGCATTACAATTCCTGTTTTAATTCTACTTGTTTCTTGTCAATTGACTATTGCATAAAATACATATAAATGATACAGCCAAATCGCAAATTTTAGTAACATGGACAAACTAACAAGAATTGATTTTTGTTGTTGTTGGAATTTGGTAAAATTAATTTGGAATTTGGCAAAACTAGAAGAATAAAACAGTCACGATAACATCAAATTCACAATAGGTAACCACTACTATCAGCAAAATAATGGCCCTATATTTTTCCTAACCCTACTCTACACAATGAGGCATTGTCGTATATCATTTCGAAACGGAACTCGGGCCACAAATTACGACAGAGGAATCAAAAACTGATAATTATTTAGAAGTATGTTGCAATGAGCAAACATTGGTAATAGGTTTGAGTAATACGGCAGACTGCGATGACTAAGCACGTGTACTTACCTGCTAAAAGCATGCTTTGTAGCGTTGCATCATTAGAAGTAAATTTATATCAACAAAAGAAAATAGCTGGTGTTGAAAAAACTTTTTTTAAATAAAAATAAAGTAAATAGTGGAAACTCATAATGTAAATATTGCCCTACAACCCCGAGCACTTAAGAGGGGAATTGCTTTTAAGTAATGATATCATCTCTAAATTATTGCAGTATTTACATAAAGTAGGTACGTTTAATGCGAAATTATCTTCACTGTGTCGGAGAATGTTCATGGGTACCAAGACCACATTGGAAAATAAGTTCAAGGAGATAACTAGAACAATGGCTGTAACGACTTCAAGCATAGTACTGAACCTCACTGGTTCCTATTAAACCTCACTATGTTATCTTGATGTAAATTATTATTATTATTATTTTAATACTATACAAATGCATTACAAGTTTTAAAAAAATGCCTTTTTAGATTTTAGAAAAGCAAGATGTAAAGGGTCAAAAACAACTTTTTGTGAACTGCAAATTTTATGACACCAAAAAGAAGAACCAAAGTTTAATAGAATTTGGGTTATTTGAATTAATAGCGAACTTCTTCAGATTTTGGCATTCTGTTTCGAAAGCCACTAAATTTGAAATCTAGCTGAAATAATTTTACATATTTTTGTGTTTTGGGCTAAAGAACCTGAAACCAAAGATTCATTGATGTGTGTCTGTAGTAAAGGGGATGTGTGTGTATGTATGGATGTATTGCAACTGTTATTCTTTGCAAAAAAATGTTTCCATACAAATCGCAGCACATTCTAAAATAATTGCTCAACAAATGAGTTCGAAACTGTTCTACCACAATAGTCTATATTCCCTCCCAACGGGCAAATTCCAATTGGAAGAAAATAATGTTCACTCTCACAACGCAGTGGAAAAGTACTTACTATTATTTTATTGCCAGTAGTGAATGGTGCAGTTCAATAGACGGAAAATGATTCCCTTAAAGCAACAGAAGAAAAATTGAGAATACTGCAATCAACAAAAGCTTTCTCCCTGTTGAAGAATAAAATGCAATTTGCATAATCAGAAAACGGCTATATCGACATGAGGCAGGGGCAAATGGCAAGAGACACAATGACCCATGAAACTCATACGATTGCAAATGGGGTCTGGTGTACGCTGGAGAGCAATTATTGACCGAACAATGAACCTAGTCATTTGGTCCCTATCTAAAATGTTTGAATAGTCATGGTACGTGGACAAAACAGTCTGTTTTCCCTTAAAAGTAGACAAAAGAAAATTTGTATGTACGATAAGACTGTAAGCTAGGATTACCTTATTACTTATTACCTTAGCTAGAGAGCAACTTTTATCAAAATACATTTGCAACAAAAGTTGCACATTATTGTTTAATTAAAGATGTATTACAAGAAGGGTATTATGTGGAATTTTACATTAATAATCATGTGCAAAGGAAAACAAATACAGTAAGAATCATTACAGTAAATCCATAGATATTCTTTGCTGTACAAATTTTGTCAAACATCATACGACTTTTATAATGTGCCAAAAATAGTTGCTCTCTGCACAAACTGTCAAAACACAGAGCCAATGGCGCAATTAATTTTCACCGTCAGACAGAGTACAAGCAGGCCACTGAGAGACAGTACTGCCAAGCTAGTTGAGAGACGGACCTTCTACATAAAGCGGAGTAAAATATGCAACAAATATCCTTTCTATTCCTCCAAAAGATTATGCATTCATCCACCAGGCCCTTTGTATTGCGCTTCTATATTTTCTTCCTATCCCTGCTGTTGGATTTTCAAATCCTTCTGGGGACCCAACGGAGCAGAGCAGACGAAACAAAAGAAAAGAAAATAGATAACGAAACAAAGCCAGGGTAGAACTAGGAGTAGATATAGAACAGGAATAGACGTTCTATATACAGGGTGTAAGGATGATTTGAACAAGTGCCAACTCTGGTAGATGTTCAGGATATACAGTGAGAAGGAAAACTTTTTGGTGGCCGGAGAGCCTCGCAGAGAGAACAGTCAGAAAGTTTTGTCAAACGGTAGTTTTGTTGCAAAATTAGGCTCTGAAACCGGTTGGTAAACTCTTCAAAGCTTATTATAAAAAACCCACGGCTGATTACAATGAGTCGGAATAATATTCACTCGAGGAAAACAGTAATAAAACTTGGAAATACAATAATCGACATTTCTTGTCAACTTGGTTAGTACAAACTTACTTCCGAGTATGTCTATAGATGTCGGAAGTATTGTGTTCGCTTTATGTTTTACTTATACTCGTAAATTGGTATCACCAAATTAGGTATCCTTTTATGCGTTTTACCAATATTTGGGTACAACTCTAAGTTCTGCTAGTAACTTACAGAATGTCTTGGTAATTATAGGTACTATTTCAGGCTTCGTGTACTTTGGGAGCACCCTGTGAGCATCTATTATTATACCTCCTCACTCCTATATAAGTAATGCATGTTGTGTAAACTCTCATATGACATTATTTGAGACTACACAGACATACATTGCGATGCAAAAATGAAATTTTCTTTTCTCCTTCATTCCCCATGGAATTTAATGTTGTATGCAATTCATAATTTTATGCGGAGATATCATCAGCAGGCAGGGCTTGCTCGCTGTTTAAACATGGAGAAATGGGTGTGATTCTCTTTTGTTGCAAAACACCCTTGCCATGTCTTTCCACCTCTCCTTTGTCTCATATATCTCTCCTAATAATGAGGATCTTTACCTCCCCCGATATAAGTAGCTTTTCCCTCTCGCCATAGAATAAGCGTCTCTTCTCTTTCTTCTCATAACACACAATTTGAAAGAATGTCGGGATCTTATGTCAGAAGAATAACGTCATTTATGTCTGACTTCTGTTCATCAGACTCCTAGTGTGACGTTAGACAGCGGTAGAATATGAAATGAAGGGCTACACTTGTCTTTATGGTCTTCTTTTTTATAAATTATTACTGTTTATTTAGATAGGGAACTTCAAGGGTTGGGTGGAAGAGATTGCCTAAGGCAATAACCCCGCCCTTTAGTTAGGACATATATTATGTATATATTTTTTTTTTTCTTCTATTATATTGTATTTTAATTTGTAATTGTTTGTATTGTACATAATATGTCCTATCAATAAAGTGTAAATAAATAAATAAATAAATGGGATGAATTATGTATTTCAAAATAAATATTTAGTAGAAAACTTTTAGGTAAAAAACCAACACAAAATACAGGGTGGTCGGAAAGTACCTTTCCTATGTAAAAAATTCATTTATTTGTTATACGCTAATATTATTGAAAATTGATTAACTGGTTCAAGTTACAAGGCTTGGGAGTTTTTATATGAATTCTATATAAAAACGCAATTATCAAAAATAATGAATTATTTGCGCAAACGAACGACATTTTATGATTTAAGAAAATGTTCCATCAGCTCCAGACTTCTTCCTGTGGGGCCAACTGAAGGAGAAAGTCTACATCAATAAAAAGCGATCATCAGAGGAGCTCAAAAAAATATTCGAGTAGAGATTGAAAAAATTACACCGGCAAACTATTGAAAAGATATTATAAAAAATTAACCAACGATAACATGAGTTCTAGAGCACTCTGCTTGACCAACTTAACTTTTCACATTTTAAGTAAAAAATCTCCATAAAAACTACTGTCTATTGCAATTTATTTTTATGTGTTTCTGTCTTATTGCTCAAAAGTTAGTAAATATTTACATGGGAAAGTTACTTTTTGACCAAACTATACTTCTTTCATCCAAGCTCAAAAAGGTGAGGATTAACTTGTTGATTTGTTCTTTTTATATCTCTGTATATCTTATCATTAACTAAAGAAAAATGACAAATTATTGGAAATTAAAACCATGGAGAATCCCTCACTTACCTTAGCCACGATGTGTTCCAAGTTGATTCCCAGTTCTGAAACAGAAAGATTTTTTTTTTTTTCAAATAGTAATTAAATATCAACTTTCAGCTGACTTTTGTTTACGCAAGGGCAAAATGTCAAAATTACACGTCGCCGTCGTCTTACTGAAATTCAGTCAATTTTCATATAAAAACTGTAAATTAACCTACCAACCTCAGTATCTTATAGAGTAATATATTGCTTTTTTGATTGAAACACAATATGTTTACTTAAATTAACATCATCCAGACTGACTAAGGCTAAAACATGAGCAATAACATTTCTAAGGACGAAAGAATTTGAAAACTTGCTAACCTTGACTTATCCGTCGGGAACTGAAGTTTTTCCACGTGAAATCTCCGCTGACTTATGCAGAATAAAATATGTTTTTCATTATTAATATGCTTCGATAAGAGAGATTCTTTTTTTATCCTTAGTCTACTTGCACGAGTTCTAAGAATCTGTGAGATAAACGCTAAGAGAAAGCAAAGCTGTCACAATTGAAAAATTGCTAATCTTGACTTATCCGTCGGGAACTGAAGTTTTTCCACGTGATATCTCCGCTGACTTATGCAGAATAAAATATGTTTTTCATTATTAATATGCTTCGATAAGAGAGTTCTTTCTTTATCCTTAGTCTACTTGCACGAGTTCTAAGAATCTGTGAGATAAACGCTAAGAGAAAGCAAAGCTGTCACAAGTCATAACTCTTGACTCTTGCGCCATCTGTCACAAGTCATAACTCTTGACTCTTGCGCCATCTGTCACAAGTCATAACTATTGACTCTTGCGCCGTCTGTCACAAGTCATAACTATTGACTCTTGCGCCATCTGTCACAAGTCATAACTCTTGACTCTTGCGCCATCTGTCACAAGTCATAACTATTGACTCTTGC
The DNA here is from genome assembly GCA_024516035.1 of Bactericera cockerelli. Lineage (NCBI taxonomy): Eukaryota > Metazoa > Arthropoda > Insecta > Hemiptera > Triozidae > Bactericera > Bactericera cockerelli. The sequence continues at coordinate 33,470,828 of CM044955.1, read as the reverse complement.
GCCGTCTGTCACAAGTCATAACTCTTCACTCTTGCGCCGTCTGTCACAAGTCATAACTCTTCACTCTTGCGCCATCTGTCACAAGTCATAACTATTGACTCTTGCGCCGTCTGTCCCAAGTCATAACTCTTCACTCTTGCGCCGTCTGTCACAAGTCATAACTCTTCACTCTTGCGCCGTCTGTCACAAGTCATAACTATTGACTCTTGCGCCGTCTGTCACAAGTCATAACTCTTCACTCTTGCACCATCTGTCATAAGTCATAACTCTTGACTCTTGCGTCATAGCTCTCAAGTCAAAATGACGAGACTTTAACAATTAAAATGTCGAACTCCATAAATAAAGTTGGTTTCTTTGTTTATAAACAAATCATGTTTTAAGAAATCTTATTCAATATAAAATATCCGATAAAGCCATACTTGGTAGTCAAGTGACACGAACGTTTATAAATGAACATACTTATTTATCTTAAATTCCTGCCACTGCTGCTACTCCTACTTGTTAGAATAAAAATAGGTACTATTAATTTTACAGCTCTTTTCTTTCTATTAGAAGACATCCCTAAGAATGTTTGTTATCAGATCACGTGAGCTTTATAAATCCTAGGAAATCTAGAACTTCCAAATACCTCATTCCCCAGTTTTAATTAAGCTTGTTAGCACGAGCTGACAGATAGAAAAGCGTCTCTTTAACTGACGCGATGCTCATTCAATCCCCGAGGTTTCCGAAACTTCATTTTGGAAACATCCCACATTTCTTAGATTTGAATATAAATAACAGACACGTATCTCTCAGCTCTCTGGAGAAAAGTTGTTAAAAAACAAAACAAACAAATAAAAGAGGAATGAAACTATGAGGCAAGAAGCAAATAGTTAGTTCCCTTTGGATCTTATGATGAAATATTGAGAAGAAGGGTACATAAATGTGTGTGTGTGTGAGAGAGAGAAAGCGAGTCAGAGGGAGAGAGAGTGGTTCAAAGAAAAGGGTTGTAAAAACAGAAAGAGAAGTGAAAAAAATAAAAAGAAAGAGAGATAAAGATGAAGTCATAGAAAGACAGAAAATAGATTTAAGAATAGTGTGTAAGAAAAAATAGATGAAAATGGATAAAATACGGAAATAGGAAGAGAATGACGAATCCGGTAGAGGTTTTTTTTTTTAAAAAAGATGAATATATTTTAAGAAAGCATGAAAGGAGAGAGAGAGGGTTAATACTTAGAGAGAGAAAGAGAGAACTGCGGGGTGTCACTGCAGGGTTGTCAAATTTATGAGAAATCCTAATTAAGTTCTGCAGGAGAATAATTGCATTTGATTAAAATTTTGAGAAAATGAAAACAAATAAATTATTTCTTCCATTAAGACGAGTATGTGAGAATCAGGGCCAAAGATGTGGTGGCGATTAATTCAAGCATAGAGTCTTAAGCAGTGGCGGGTTGGGAGGTTACATACAATGTATGGTTTAATATACTAAGTACGTGACACTTGTGTGCATAGTAAATTCTGTATAACCACTACCTTTATATAAAAAAGTCTGATTAAGTTTAGTTAAATCTAGTATTGAGATTCGAATGTGACAAATTAGGAAGCGGCGGCTATACTCTTACATAACTCTGGTCGTCCACACTCGAGTATCAGAGATTTTCTTAAGGATGGAATCTTGCTGAGGATGGAAACAGCAATAATTGTGTTGTCCTCCACGTATATGTATGTGGTTTATCCGTGTAGACTAGTCTACTTAAAATATCCCCACAGAAAATAATCTTACGATCGTAGATAATTCTAAATGTTGTGATGGCGGATCTGGACACAGCAGCAATAACATCTTCCGTGAGCTCTGTGAATGCTTATTATCGATCAGCCTAGGGTATGTGTAGGTACTAAAAAAACGGATTCATATTCAAGCAAAATGTCACTTTTCAAAATAATATGACCGATCTTATATTAGTGGTATTAACTTTAAAAATAACACCTAGAGTAATACCCTATAATTAGATATTATATTCCTTATTGAAAGATCAATACAAGTTGGGACGTACAATACGTATATATTTGCAACCATGCTCAAAACTTAAAGCTGCATTGATTGGTGAAAGGGAAACACTGCAACTCCAGCTATGCAAAATTGTATAGAGCATACTAAAACCCTATCGTCAAGTTCTGTTCAACTCTCATCCTTTTCTGAAATAGTTATACTTCAGAACTATCGGAAAGTAGCAACTCTCAGAAATATGAAGGAGGGTGAGAAAGCGGAAGAAATAAAGAATAAGTTGGGGAGGAAGAGGGAGAGATAGAGTATTAGTGGGAGGCGAAGGAAGTAGAGAAGTTAACAGTAGATGAAGTGAAGGAAGAATTGCTATAGAACGAGGAGAAAAGATTTCATTGTGTACGAGTCAGGTTTGAAATATCAAAAATATTTGCATTTCTACAAAACCAAGGGTGTACGACAAAAATGAAAACATTTTGAATGGGAGATATTTTCATAATATTGTGTTGTTCGAAAATCAGTTTTTCTTATTATGAAGGGCGATGACGACAGTTTGATTTAGTACCTACTTGAATGACGACTCTGGCTCTTGTGACGAATTTGGATAAATAGATAGGAGTGGTGAAAATAACAAGCAGGCAACACTAGATTTTAATTTTTTATATGTTCAGTGAAGTTCATGAAAATCAAAAACCAGTATTCTCAGTCATCAAAAGCACAATCACAAAATTACATAGTCAACCATTAATTACACTTACAAAATTTGCCGTAAAAAATAAACTACATTGGGAGAATGTACGTACATTATACAACATCAAGGCTATGGAAGATGCTCAAAATTTTCTGGGGGTACAAGATGACACATGCGATCGGCAACTATGCCACCAGTGGTATTGAGAGTACTGACACACAAAACCACACAATAGCACTTTTAGTAAAAATATTCTCATTAGTCCTAAAAAATCGACTGACTTCTTCATGTAAGAAGCGGAAAGATCCACCCTGTTCTAAGTTGATGCCGTTGCAAATGACGTTACTAGTTCCTACTTTACTCAGCAGAAATTTTAAATGAGGGCTACAAGTACGTAGCATACGAGTGTATCAAACTTGCGTAATATGTATGTACACAATCACGGAGAAAGTTTAAATGAAAAGTCATGGCATGAAAAAAAAATGACGGTTTATTTTTCCTTTTAAAGTTTTATAGGGATAATTTTATACTTTATGAAATTGTGTAAGTATATGTACTATATGTAGGTAAACTTTATGGCTATAGATAAAAGTAAGTACTACACACATAAATACCAACATCCAACAAAATGAAAAAGCACTAAAATAAGAAACGCGTGGGGGAAAGTAGGAGGGCGCATGTTTTTTATATGAAAAATTAAATTCCATTTTTTTACCTTCTTTAAAGTCCTTTTCCTCAGCCCATATTTTCCATGCCTCCATTCCTCCCTCGTATTGAGTGTTCCGTTATCGTGTTTTCGATACTTTTGGAGAGAGGATTTTTTTAAAGGATTTTTTTTTCTTTATGCAAAGGCATTCCTAGAGGCTTTTCACATCACAGAGTGGGTACCTGTGTTTTCAGCAGGGAAATCTTTTGATTTCTCGCATGCTACGTATTGCCTTTGTTTTATATAATAATAACACCCAGGAACAACCAGCTGAAATAGAAAGCTACTTTTTTTATTACCTTCTTCTCCAGCCCGATTCATGTATGTTTTTTTATAATAAAAAAAAACTCTGAATTATGGATGTAGGTAGTCTTTATGAACATTACTCGTAGTGTGAGGACTAAAAGGGAATTTTAAGTACATTCCTAGCAGTCAGAGTTGCCACATGGGTAGATATCTTGACCTACACGCAAGTGAATCGGGTTCGAATACCGGGCATGTTCGATTTTTTGGTCTCTGTACTTTGGATGTTACGGGATATAGTCATACCTTGTGAGGAAAATTGAGTGGCAGACTTATAGACTACATAAGAATGTAAACAAAATTAAATAAACATATAAGAGTCTTGTTATTATTGCTGTTCAGAATTATAACTACACAAATAAGACCATTAAGTTATTATCTACTACTAAGAGAGATCCTGACATGGAGCAAGAAGGGGATCAGCTTCAATAAGTTAAGCCTCATCCTAATTACTAGATTTTTTTTTAGGAAAGAACTTCTAAACTGGCGATATGTACATTATTATGTATCAAGGTAGTTTAGGTATATTAGTTCAACCACTCATTCATTATTTTTAGTAAAGTGGTGATTTAAAAAAATGAACTTTTTAAAAATGGAAATTACAATATTGAACTTGTAAAATCATGCCAAATTGGAAAGAAAGAAATTTGCCGGCGACTATAACGGGCTCGCGGCTCCCTGGAAGTTTTGTTTGGACGTGTATAATTTCCGAAGAGTGCTTATACATAATAAGTTCGCTAATCTACTATAAGATTTTAGGAAACGAGTAATCAGTTACTAAGTATAAGATTTATTATTTATTGAAAGAAATATAACTACACAAAAACCTCACTAAAATCAAACACAACATTACCAAATTATTAGTTGTGAAAATTTGGTAAAATGTTGGAAAAATAAACAGACAACGCCCTCTCGTGGGAATGAGTGCTAACGTTATCAGAAGTCACCAGCACAGCAGTACATAGACAGATAGTAAAATAATTATTACGAACCTTGAGAAATTTTGCATGAAAAATAAGTTGACCTTTAAGAAGAAAATGGATCATGTCCATGTGTATTTCAAAAGCACTCAAACTGTTCACCTGCAGTATCCACCAATTTTCTTTCTATTGCACATTGCATAGTTATTTAAATTATACGGCGAACATGAAAATTATCGGCGTACATAAAAATAATCATACTGTGTTCATTAAGTCCAACACCAGATGAACTATTGTATAGTAACTGGAAAGTTGAAATTTTGATAATAGAGACCTGTGTTGATATTGTACGTTTTTCATTTATTAAACTTTCAAGAGCAGACCCTGGGAGTAAAATTTGAAATCTTAAATTTGTCCACCCACTTTATTTAGCTCTTTGATTTTATCTTCATATCAAACATAAGTGTTATTTACAACAACAAAAAACTGTCCTTCCTGATCACCAAGATAAAAATTGCCAATAAATGAATCTATTTTTAGCATAATATTTGCATACAAGATTCCACAACGTTGAATCTAACGTCACTAATGTGTAAATAAAAATACAGTGAATAAAAATTATTATCTTAAGTTCATTTGAAAGAAGCTGGAGACCTAAAATAGACTTTGGAAGTTTTTTTTCGAGAGAGGAAAGATATTTCACTTAGAAAAGCCAAATAAGAAAGGAGGAACATTACGAAATTTGAAAGTTCTTGTGAAATTTCAAATCAATGCTCAAGTGAACACGGGGAGCGAGCTTTGCAATTAATTAAAAATAAAATTCTATTTCTACACGCTTAGTGGAAACTTACAACTTTTTCCAAGAGAAAGAAAATATAATAAGTTCAATTTTTTCTTCGTTACAAAACTGGCACCAGATGTTGCTTCACCCCTCCAGGTCCAAACTTGCTGCAGCCTCGTGTTGCCAGCGACAGATTTAACTTTCTCAGTTCACCTAACTTTCAGCCTTTGTTCAGTCGACACGCTCATTCAAATATAACAAATTCTGACGTCATACATAGCAGAAGCCAGAGATTCAGGCAGTAGGAAAGGGGAACATAAAATATTAGGAGACACTACCTAAAACCCGGCACTTCGTCGCCGTTTTCCCCGTGGCTGGGGACCTACTTGGAATTAAAAAAAAAATGTCTTAGTACGCACCTAAATACCAAAACGAGACTCAGTGCCAAATTTGGAGTCAATTGGCTCAGCCGTTACGGAGCTCTGTTGATTTTGAATTCATGGATTTTTTATTAAAGATAACTATATTGAGAGATTAATAATCCTATATGCAACTGTGCAGTCTTTTCAATAGTCAATTGGTCGAGTTGTAATGTCAGTTTCCCCTCTCGACTGATCATTAAATCCGGCAACATTAACTTATAACCCGTGCGGCGCGCGGCTGTATGACCTTCAGTTTCAAGGGATATCTTTTGGCCTGAATACTATTCAGAACAATAACGATAAGTGGTTAACTCTCAATTATACGCCGCCCCCCACAGCGAGACAAAAGCCGCACCTCCAAAGTTTCGCTTCCGGAGAGGAAGAGATTTCAAGCTGAAGTTAAATGATAAAATAATAAGGGCTTAGATTTATTATCCCTTTCAGAGTAATTAATAAAAACTTTTTCCCGAGAAAGAATATTTAACATTACGATATTATAATTATATTATGAATACAGAGAAAACTTTCTAGTGTCAGGGCCGGGGTTAGTATTACGCATCTTTAAGTTGAGCTCGTGTTCAGATTAAAATCTTGCTATTACATATACATGAGTTCTATACTTATGGCAAATAATATGTGCAAACTTGAGTTCGAGTAAGTTCTGAAAATTCCCAAATAATATCTAAGCATTTAGGAAAGACACTCAGAGATCGCCCCACGAGCTCTCTCTATCATAAGCCCATTGCCTGTTATCACTTTCCCATCCATGTAATATTCAATTGTATACAGAGTACTCAATAGCATAACAAAATTTCAAAGTGATAACATTTACTCGTGATGCGAAATTCGCATCACGATTAATATTAAGTACACTGAAAAAAATTTTAGGTTCGTTTTTACTAAACAGTTTTGTAAAGGATTTTTAATCAAAAATTTCGTTAAAATAACAAGAAATTGATAAATCCCACTAATAGTCATTTGAGATTTTACTTGTGCGTTCGTAAGAATAATCAATCAATTCTTGTAAATCGTCTGATCGTAAAACCAACTAACGTGTTAATTACCGCAATCAGAACATTAGTTATGCTTACCAAGTTCTGTTTTGCTGGATCTATTACCAATATATTGGTAAGATTTACAAAAAGTTTGGTTAAATCTAATAAAATCATTCTGTTAAAAATACCACCTGATTAGTACATGTCTGATAATTAACAAACAAAAATCGTTACTCTTACCAGATTATATATGATAAAATACACAAAACAGTATTCGTTGGTTTAACAAGATTTTATCTAAAATTACAAAACATGTTTGTTAAATGAACCATACGGTTTCAGATTTCTGACAGATTTGTTTAGCTAAGTTTACTAAACTTTTTTGTAAAACTCGGTCGTTATGAAAATCATTTGTAGTCCCAACAAAAGTTTTGTTAATCACCCCTAGTCAATGACGGTTACAAGACTCTTTGATTAGATTTACTAAACAGAATTGTAGATTGAACAAAATTCTTGCTAAAACACATGTGTCGAGAGACGAGAGAGACAAAAGATCTACAACAATTAATAGATATCGAAATCAATTTCAGATTCAGTTGTTTTATGGCCCTGTGATTATTACGTCATATCTTTTTAAAATGGTATTGTTGTTTTTTTTTTTTCAAAATCAAATTGATTTATTTATTTAAATATTAACGTTCACTGGAGAACGTTAATATCGAAATACACAGTTAATTTTAATATTTACATAGTTAATATTATTAATGTCATGCTTGGGTTTATTCGTAGATGTTTTGTGTGGTTTGGGTTGATAGGTATTGTGAAAGTTTAGTTATTGGGTGTTTTGTGTAAGTCTGGATTTGGTTGATAGGTGGTGTGAGATTTTGGTTGTTTGATGTGTTGTCTAAGTCTGTGTTTGTTGGTTATGTTAATGTGGTTGATGTGTACTTAGTGTGTTGTGTAAGTGAGTCGTGTGAATTTGGTGATTCTTTTTTATTTATATAATAAAAAATGATTTTTGTGTTTAAGAGGTTTAAATTTTTAAAACTCTATTTTGCATAGTTATTTCATCATTTGAAAACTTTAATTGTATGTATTTTAAATGTCTCTTATTGCATTTTAAACAAATGAATCTGTGTTTCTCAATAAAAGTGTTACATACACGCCTATTTTTAAATTATTGCAATTATATTTTGAATTATTTTCTCATAATGACTTAGTAACTGACATTGTTGTAAAAGTTTACTACAGGCGTTTCTGAAGTTCACTATGATTATCACTGAAGTTTACTGTGGTTATCAGTGAAGTTTATTGAAACTATCAGTAAAATTTACTAATATTGTTCGTGAGGTTAACTAAACGAGTCAATAGTGTGAACGAAATGCGTTGCTTAAACTTACTAAACAGTTCAGTAGATTTAACCAATCTCTGGCGTAAGCAATAACAAGTCTGGTTGTTAAATCAACTATTACTATGTTTAAAAGTACAAAACACTATCATAAGCCATACTGAGTCGATTGAATGGACTAATGAAGTATTTTGTAAACTTTACTAAACAGTATTGTAAATTCAACAAATTGAAAGAAACAACCTTAATAAGCAAAACAAGATGATTCGTAAGCATTATGAATGCATGCTTGAGATCTTACTAAATACTTTAGTAAAGACAATGGAATTTTTTCTTGTCAAAAATACAATGATGAGTTTAGTAAAAGTAACTAACCATAAATTTGTTGGATGAACGAAAGATATCATTATCTTTACTAAATAGAGTTTACGAAATTTGATTTGTAATCTTAACAAAACATTTTGCTGTCACTCAATCAACCCTAAGACTTGTGAAATTTACTAAAGTTTTAGTAAGCCCTACAATAAATTTTTTTCAGTGTAATTTTATCATACAATTACCCAAACTTGCTTTAATAAATTTCTACCACGGGAAATAAATACTTTTGTTGGATTCAACGTAGGTAATTTCAGCGGATACTTCTATTTCAGATCAGTAATGTAATCTGTCCTCACGACCTAGTCCTGTCTACGGGCCTGAATAAGAAATATTGAACTTTCTTATAGCATGGAGCTCTCAGACTTAAATTTCCTCGGCAGAACTTTATTTTCAATTTGATTTTCTTTGTAGAGGCGGCGGCAGAAAGCCAGCTTCCCATTAGCTGCTCGTGATCCTGTCCTACCTATCCGTATAGAAAATATGTTATTCTTGAGCACAAAATTTCCATCCAATACCTCATAGGGTTCTTTGGACCAAAGATATAAATAGTAAAAATAATACAAACGGTAAATAACTATCCTGTGCTGTTTTCAAGGGTCTTGTATGCTGTTTTCAAGTGCTGATAAATATCCAATCACGAAGTTTAAGTTCTCAGAATTTCCTGGGATTCGAGCATAAGCCCTAGCTAGACTTTACTAGTCAAAGCTTCGTACCGTCGGCGTCGCGACGTCGCGTCATCTAGTCTTGCCAAGGTACTACCAAAATACTTTTAAGAAAGAAAAAATATATAGAAAAACAAGAACAAATGAGGTATATAAAGATATCACTGAAGAGGCATTGTGAAATTTTATTATTATTTACAAAAGTACACTTTTATGATAAAATGCAAGTAGAGTAGTCGAACAGCTTTGAAGACTAATTTATGTAGTTTTGCCGTATGTACCTATGACATTAATTATAATTGTAAATATAGCTTTTTATATCATTAGTAAGCACAAATCTAAAAGAAAAACACACAAAAATTAAACTTCTTAGGTCATTTTATCATACAAAAAAATAAATAAAAAAATGAAGGAGAGAGACAAGAAGATACAAGCTGATCTAGGAACAAACGTTGAGACAGAAATATTTGAAATGAGAAAGGGTCAGAATCAAACTCAAAACCTAAAAGGTTCACAGATGTGAAACAAATTATGATAAAAAGAAATTCTTGTATGTAATAGAAAAAATCTTTACTATTTCATAGCAATCAAAAGCGAAATTAGACCTTTTTTCTAAAAGATAGCATTAAAAGACTGTTGCAGTATAACAACTTTGAAATTCATGTAAAAACATAGATTATTGAGTCATTTTCCTGTCTTATGCTTCAATTGCCTTTCTACTGTGTCTACCAGTCTCAAGGTTTTGATTATTTGATTTAACTCTCGATAGAAAGTTCAAACTATCTTTTAAATAAATTTGTTTGAAACAAAAGAATTATAGATGTATTTTACAACAAGGTTAACATATTTAAATTCCTTAATTGTCTTTATAAAGATGAATGCATGAAAGATAAACCAGATAAAAATACAGCAAAGATGACAAGGACTCCCTTCAAGAAGACTCATGTTCGAATTAAAATAATAAAAAAGAATTAACATGTCGAGTCGGATGCAATACTGATCACTTCACAGCGAAGAGAGTCATGTTCTACCAGCTATCACAGTGCTGGTGGCACATCTCTTTGGTGGTCAACCCGCAACTCCCCCAGCCTCAGCACTACTCGTCCCACTTCTTGTACTCCAGACCTTCCGGGGGCTTGATGTCCACCTTGCTCCGCCTCACCTCATCCCAGTTGGTGCTGAGCACGGTGCCCCCTGACTCCATGAAGGACTTGTTCATGGCTTTCCTCACCTCGTCGCTCCCCTCCCCGTATATCTTCTGGAAGAGCTCATTGAGCGCGGCCTCCCCCTCCTGCTTCTCCTCCTCTATCTGGCGGGCGAGCTTGTCCCAGTCTGTCTTGCCGGGGGGGCGCGGGGCACTGGGCGTCTCCTTGGCTTCCGTGGCTTCGAGCGCGCTCCACCGCTCCTCAGCTACTTTGGATAGCTTCACTTCTATCTTTGTGCCTAGGATGCGGAAGCTGGACGTGTCAGGGTTGATAGGGTGGCTCAGGTTCAGGTGCAGCCTATGCTGGGCAGATGCAGCACCCAGGATGACGGAGATGTCCACGCTGGACGCGGCTATGAGGACTCGGGTGGTGTCGGGCTGGACCTGCTTGATGAGGGCGTCCACCACCACTTGCTTCTCTGTTTGGTACCACGTGTGGCGGATGGTTTGCACGGTGGGGGTGGGGGGAGGAGGGACACTACCTGCAACAGAACCGAAGGCTAGGATTAATGCTGGTCCTGAAGGCAGCATCGAATGGGAAGAAAGATTCGCTGTTGTCGAAGTAGGCAGATCAAGGATAAACTGGTCCCTCCTCCCCCACGTTCAAAAATAAACTTTGAAAAATAAGTCAGCAGAAAAGAAAATCGGACCAAGTGTAGGTAGGTATTATTTAAACTGATGCAAAATAAAACTTCTAGTATCATTAGTCATTACACATGTAGCTAAAAAAACTTGTTGACGCGTACTTGGTGAAAAACTTAACCTCACTGCTGGACCATGATTATTAACATAGACTATACTAGGTATACTGCGTATGTGGATTCTCTTTTATCTCCCAGTTTCCTCTGAATTATTTCATTTCACAAGTATTCCAATTGCAACTGCACTCACCAAAGGAAGATTATGTTCCGTCTGTCTTAACAGAAATAACAGACAGATGCATAAAATAATAGAATTATCTTCTTCCATATCCAGAACAAATATGACACGCATGAACATTTGTCGAGCGGATGAAAAAAAAGCAAACTTCAAGATCAAGTGGCGTAGGTTGGGAGTGAGAGACAAAATTTTAAACACAAGCAAGAGGAAATGAGGCTGTCATTTTTAGGAAGCATAACAGAAAGACAGGAGGAAGAGAGAGATGTGACAAAGCAAAGGAAAACTTTGTTTTAGTCCGCGTCCTCCTCTCTCCGTTCCCACAAAACTTTGTCTTACAACTTAAAAGAAACGGAACAACCATACACTTCAAGTACACACATGTCGGGAGGGGAGCAGGGGAGGGGTTATGGAGGAAACAGAAAGTTGCTCCTGTTGTCTAGTATTGCACATGTTTATCTCTTGTAACTTTCGGAAACAGAAAGTTACAAGAGATAAACATGTGCAATACTAGACAACAAACAACAAGGACAGTCACAAGCAGAAGAAGATTAGGGCACATCCCAGTAGAGATAATAGGAATTTTAGTGAAGTTTGCATGAGAATTTCATAGAAAAAAGCAAAGCCAGCATTTCGAAGAAGGGTTTTGTTTACTTTGAATCTCGAAAGCTTTTCGAAGAACACGTATTATAATATCTAATAAAGACTTATATCATGATAACCTACAAATAATATGTAGGTACTGGTACTAAAGATACAGTCGCAAATATTTATCTGTCTGACGAGCTCGATTTTAAATTTGAATATTTCATTAAAATATTAATGTTACAGGAACTCTCCGTATTCAAGAACTTCTAGTTCTTTCAAAGTGATCTAAGAACATCTAGAAGTTTCTAGAGAGCTTAGGATTTTCTAGATGTTCCTGATTTACTTTTTTAATTCTTCAGGCTAGACTAGGAATGTTTAGTTGTTCCTGGGAACCTCTGATTTTATTTGTGAGAATAATCTAGAATTCTAGATATTCGGGCGGGCAGGATGAACGTTTCGGGTGAGATTAGATGATTCCACCGAAAACTACTTCTACGATTTTTAACTAACGCCTGGAATTAATCACACTACTCGAACAAGTCACACGGGGCATTGACGAAGCTGTGGACAGCCATCCAGACTCAAGGCTTTCTCTTCCGACAAATCGAGGTATTTTGGCGAAGAACCAAGGTATTCCGCCCAGGAATACCTTGATTATTCGCCAAAATAATTAATTATATTGAGATCCCGTATGATCTGCAACAAATCTCCTTTGCAGTACCCATGAACGGTTTACGTCCCAGAGAAAACCCTCCTCTCTTCTCGCCAATGCAACATATTCTGCCTCGGTACTGCCCACTGCCATGACCTTATTCAATAACTATGCTACAGCTCTGGACATAGCTGAACATTAAAAAAGACACTGACACTGAGAACACTGTTATATTATTCTAATATCCTGTTTTTTTTTTTTTTTTTTTTTTTTTTTTTGTAAGTAAGTGTGAAATAATGTGATTTCTTTAATAGTACCACCCAACATGTAATCATACAAGTATTGATTTTATAATTGTCCTTGTAAGACTTTAAATTAATTACAAAAAGAACAGTGTGAAATGATTTGAGTTATTTACACACCGCGTGCGTAGCCAACCTTGACCTGGCTCGACTGATGACAGCAGAGTTCATGTTTGCTAAGGGTAGATAAGACCCATGACCTGATGATATTAGCCATCCAGTAAACTTATATTACTGGCATTTGACTGGTTACGTTTGGTTCAGTGGTAAGATACTTGATTACCATGTCCGGGTCCAGGGTTTGAATCCCAGAGTTAACAAAAATTTGTATTAATAATTTGGTTACATTTTCCGGTGTACTTGTGTTGACCCAGCACCTAAATGGGAAGTATTGTGTTACTTCATACCCATCAAAGGGAAAGCATATGACAAGATGGGCAAGCTACAACATAGACAAATAGTGTGGTCTGCTGTAGCTACTAACAAATTGGCTGCTGTTTCATGGCTACAAAAAAGGTTGTGAAACACTCATCTTGAAATAAATAAAAATAAAATAGGTGGAATTTTCAAACCCCTTATATAAAAAATGAGCTCTCAAGTTTAACTAATCCTGGGACATCGTTCTATTTTTGATAATCAAAAGGTCAAAGGAACCAACCATTGGGAAGATGTGATGCCAGCCTGAAAATTGTCAATTGAGCTTTGAATCAAGCTTTTACACCAAACCCACAAAAGCCCAGCTTTTCACTCACCTTCCAGCAATGGGGGTTCATCTTCAAATTCACCAGCTCCTTGTGGTTTGCCCAGGCCCCCAGGAGCACTTGGGTTGAGGTACGGATTACTTTCATATCCCAAGTTGGGATCACTCGGTGCAAAATTTGGTTGACTTTGACCAGCAAAGTTTTGAAAATTTCTGGGGAGGGAGAAAAAATAATAAAATAAGTAAGTTCTCAAACATTCTAATGGTTCTCAAACATAATTATTGAAAAGTACAAGTTTTGGTTCTTTGTCACTTCAATTTGCAGGGTGTCTACTAAATGGTCAAAGTAAAATTCCCTGACTTTTCCAGGTTTTCCAGACCATTTTTCCAGTTTCTCCAGTCTACTTTTTTAAGGAGGCATTATATGTATATTATATAAGACGTCAATCTGCCTTCTATTTTTTTTTTTTTTTTTGCAAGCCCACCGCCACGCCACCCAACCAAACATTTTTTCTAAATCAAATAAATGAAACCTGGTACGTTCTACGATATCAACATTTAGTACCTACTGGGGAAGAGACATCAGCAGGATATCGAATAGGTGGATATTATGTACAAATTGCTTACTCATGTACTATTTGATTATTAGTACACAATAGGTAATGCATATTAAAATAATAGTAAATATGCAAATTAGACATGTCATATTGTTAGAAAACGTGTTTAGCTCCTTCCTTTTAGAAAACATGTTTAGTTCCTTCCTTTTTTTTTTCAAATAAAAAATCTAGTGTGATCACCACAAGACTTTTCTTACCTTATTGCTAAGAAATCACCAATTCTTTTCTCGTAAATTTGATAAAAGTTCGCTAACGGTAGCTCCTACCAAGAATGTGTTAGGAATGATAGAAAAAGAAATACACAAATTATATTCTTATATTTTTTTTAAAATTTCGCCGAATACAATACTTTCCTGATTTGGGATAAGGAAAGTTAAAACTAAATGTAATAAATGAACACACAAATAGGAACCCTAAAGAAAATTGAAGAACTTTCAGGGAAAACCCTGAAAAAAAACCTGCTAAAATTTTGTTAATCTTATCAAAAAGTGGTTAAGAGTGTTTTGTGTTTCTTACCAAAGAAGTATTATCACAATGCCTGGATTACAGTGGCGCCGCAGGCGATTTTTTTTTTTTTTTATCATTTTCATGACAAAATTGGATCTTGAAAAAAAAATTCCCTGACTTTTGGTGTTTTTCCCAAAATTCCCTGACTTATGGTGTTTTTTCACAAAATTCCCTGACTTTTCCCTGACTTTTTTGGTCTCGAAAAATTCCCTGACAATTCCAGGTTTTCCAGGATTTCCCTGACCAGTAGACACCCTGATTTGTTTGACAATGAATTTAAAAATAAATAAATATAATACAGTAAAATCCCGCTAACTCGAAATCCCGGTAAGTAGAAAATCCCGATAAGTCAAAAGAATCCTTCGGCCGTTGGATAAGTCGAAAAAAAATCGAAAGAAATGCATGTAAAAAAGTCCTCTCGATAAGCCGAAATATTTTTTCAACTATACTCCCTATAACTCAATTCAATATAACTCTATAATTCAATACGGTGATGTCTTATAACTCGAAATTTTCTTTTCATGAAATTGCTGGACAGAGGATCTGGACAAGTTCAGACAAGTTTATGCAGGGAATCAGAAACAATAGTAAAATCTATCACTTTTGCATTTAGATTTCAGTTTGTCTTAACACTTCTCAAAACTCAAAACACTTTCCCTAGCTCAGAAGAAGCTAGTCCTTCAAGCTGTGGCTGAAGGAAAATACATGAACAAATGTACAATGTACATATGTATTTTTCACTCCCAATATCTCGAATTCTCATTTATTCTCTCCCTATAAGTCGAAATCCCGGTTTCTCGAAACTCTTGATAACTGGAAATAAGGTACCAGTCCCATGAATTTTGAGTTATCGAGATTCTACTGTATATTATATAATACAGAGTGTTCCAAAAGTCCCAGATCTTTTTAAAAAATAGACTTAAGATTTTGAATGTACTTTTAATGACAGCATTGATAAACTATTGTAAAATTTTTTTTTACAGAATGTCCCAATAGATGTAAAACAAACACTCAATTTTGATTTTGTGATAGTACCTTTTTTATTTTGCTATTTGAAATCTAAATTCAATTCTACACACTTTCTACCCCTCACTGGAAACTTTGATCAAGAGATTCAAGAGTATCTATGATCACCTCTTTTCTTTGAGATAAATGTTATAAAACCAACGTCCGTGTGGCTCTCGGCTAAGAATAAGACCACGGGTTGTTCCCCCTGTCGTAAAAGGCGACTAACAGGAACATCCAGGGCCCTTCTTTCTTCTTTCTCTGCTCTGGATCTATTATGCTAGGTAACATTCTTTACTTTCCATGTTACCTTTTCTTCTTCTATCGATCACCTGATCAACTTTACTTCAATTTCCAATCTTTTCTTATCTTGCCAAGCCAGAGGTGGAACACCGTGCGCCGAAGGCTGCATGGCTAGGGGCGTGCCTAGCTTTCAGTATGCGGACTCTGGATACCGGAGAACCTCCAGTTTAAATTTCTCTTGCTGCAATGAATCCTGTGGCTCTGCTGCAGTCGACCTTTTGTCCACAGGCATCAAATCAGATGAACCCCCCAAATATTGAAACAAATGAGGTTAATGCCCCTCAAAAGGCATCAGAGACTGCAGCAATGCGGGCTCTAGAAGAAGAGCTATTAAAGAGCTCTGACAGTGAAATGGAAGTCGATCCTTCAGACGAACAAAGTAACAAGCATCTCTCAGAAGCTGTTGAAAAGCTTCAAATCAAAGAGAGCTTAACAAAACTCTCAGGAGCTGCTAGGAAGCGGTTCAAATGGCTGCTCAAAGAAGGCCTCAGTCGCGAAGAGGCCAGGGCAAAAGCCATGGAGCCAGTTCCAAACAAAGAAAGCTCCAAGAAGAGGCCCCGTTCCGAAGAAACCACTCCCGAACATAAGGGCGAGAAGCTAACGGATCAGAAGAGGCAGAAGATGCCAATAGCCTCAAAAATATCCTCTTCGGAGGATACAGAGGTGGCATCTGAAACCTTAAACTGATTCACAAAGCTTCGTAAGCGCACTAAAGTCCGTGAAAGTGGGAGTATTGCTCGAGAACTACCCGGAGGAGAACCTGACCAATGACCAAATGGCCACCATTCAGGAACAAATTCTGGAAAAAATCTCAGAAAAAGAGGGTGCCCCATATCCTCAGTTTTCTGGCACCACATGTCGACCCGGATGGCTTAGCATCACTTGTGATGATCAAGCCACTTCTGACTGGCTCAAATCTATCATCGGTCAGCTAGAAGTATGGGAAGGCGCTGCACTAAAAGTAGTGGACGAAGCGGATCTACCCAAATCTAAGATCCTAAGTGCCTACTTTCCAAATTCAGTAGGAGAAGAAACGGAGAAGATCCTGAAACTTATGAAGGCTCAAAATCCTAGCCTTACTTCAAGTGAATGGAAAATTCTCCGGAGGTCGAATGAGGGAAAGGCCGCACATCTAATCATGTCAGTGGACCTAGCCTCAGTGCAACGCCTCAAAGCTCAGAACTACAAAATCAGTTACAAGTTTGGGAAAGTAGTTCTTCACAACAAGAGTGATCCCAAACCTCCAAAGGAGCCCGTCCAAACACCTGCAAAGGTTAAAAAGCCTTCAGGTTTAAAACCTGCTATGGCTGCACAGCCATCAGGATCTAAACCTGGAAAGGCTAATTTACAACCTTCAGGACCACGGACTGATGACAGAGGTCAGTTCTCCGACACTCTCCTCAAAGGTTTTAGACCAGGAAAGGGGAAGAAGGACTGGAAACCCCGTCATCCAAAATAAATAAATGACGAAGCACAACATCGGCTTCGTACAGGTGAACCTCCATCATTGTAAAGCGGCCTCCGACATACTCAACAAAACGTTCACCTGTACTAAAACACATATAGCTTTCATTCAAGAGCCCTACATATATGGAGGCCAAATAAGGCGGCTCTCAACAAAAGAGGGAAGAATAGTGTATTGCAAAGATTGTGAAAACCCAAGAGCAGCAGTGCTCATAAAGTCTTCTCTGCACTTTTCACCAATTCCTCGTTTCACGCTTCGTGACTTAGTTGCAATAGAGGTTGAGATTCCAACAGCCAGCGGAGTTCAAACAGTTGTTTTTGCATCTGCTTACTTTCCTGGGGACCTGGATCAAACACCTCCAGAATCAGTGCAGCAACTAATTCAGCACTGTACTTTGAGAAAGAAGAATCTCATCATTGGCTGCGATGCAAATGCGCACCACACAGTATGGGGCAGCAGTGACATCAACAAAAGAGTAAGTCTCTCTATGAATATTTGCTTAATTTTAATTTAGACATTATAAATAGAGGGAAAGAACCCACCTTTGTGACCCGAACCAGAAAAGAGGTGTTAGATATAACCTTAGCTAGTTCAATCCTGGCCGCAAATATAAAAAATTGGCATGTTTCCTCTGAACCTTCTCTGTCTGATCATAGACAGATTAGATTCAACCTAGAGATAGAGGGATCCATTGTCGAAGAGACTAGAGTTCCAAAACTAACAGATTGGAGGCTATATGAAAGCCTCGTAAAATCCAAGGTTGAAGAACTCAATTCTAATATCGAATCAATAGATGATTTAGAAGACGTCTCTTCAAAACTTAGGGCTGCTTTGATTTCATCTTATGAAAGCTCATGTCCACTTAAACGGAAAATTGCTACTCGCAAAGTGCCGTGGTGGAACAAAGAGTTAGATAAATTAAAAAAGCTCTCTCGCAAGCTCTTTAACAGAGCTAAAAAATCAGGTGATTGGGAACCATATAAAGAAGCCCTGACCAAATACAATTCAGAAATTCGGAAATCTAAGCGTAGGACTTGGAGAAGCTTTTGCGAAGGCATAAATAGTCAGCCTACAACAGCCCGCCTCCAAAAAGTCCTTGCAAAAGACCATTCAAATGGTCTCGGTTTCCTCCTGAACAAGGATGGCAAATATACAGAAAGTAGTCGGGAAACTTTCGAGTTACTGTTAAGTACTCACTTCCCAGACTCCGTCACTCTACCTGCAAATCACGTTTTCGAACTACAGGAAAGGTCTCATTTTATGCAGCCTACCTATAGAACAGAAAACCTTGCAAGCAAAATTTTCTGTATCAATAAGGTCAAATGGGCAGTTTGCTCATTTAAACCTTATAAATCTCCAGGTGGAGATGGTATTTTCCCCGCTCTGATGCATCATTGCATCGATGTTATCATACCTATTCTCACCAGGATTTTTATTAAAAGTTTCACCCACGGTTATATACCGAAAACCTGGAGAAAAGTTAATGTGGTCTTTATTCCAAAGGCGGGAAAGCGTCCTAGTGACCTACCCAAATCTTGGAGACCAATTAGCTTAAGCTCTTTCCTGCTGAAAAGCATGGAAAAAGTACTTGACTTGTACATCAGAAGCTTTTTGTCCTCAAGACATCCGCTTCATAGATACCAATTTGCCTATCAAAAAGGCAAATCCACAACGACAGCTCTGCATACTCTAGTTCATATACTAGAGAAGACGCTGGTGGACAAAGAAATAGCTCTAGTAACATTTATCCCCCAAAAACACCACTTCGTGGTTAAAAAAAGAAGAACGCCCCACTCAATAGAATGATTATAATTAGCTAAAAAAAATGTTATAAAACCAACGTCCGTGTGGCTCTCGGCTAAGAATAAGACCACGGGTTGTTCCCCCTGTCGTAAAAGGCGACTAACAGGAACATCCAGGGCCCTTCTTTCTTCTTTCTCTGCTCTGGATCTATTATGCTAGGTAACATTCTTTACTTTCCATGTTACCTTTTCTTCTTCTATCGATCACCTGATCAACTTTACTTCAATTTCCAATCTTTTCTTATCTTGCCAAGCCAGAGGTGGAACACCGTGCGCCGAAGGCTGCATGGCTAGGGGCGTGCCTAGCTTTCAGTATGCGGACTCTGGATACCGGAGAACCTCCAGTTTAAATTTCTCTTGCTGCAATGAATCCTGTGGCTCTGCTGCAGTCGACCTTTTGTCCACAGGCATCAAATCAGATGAACCCCCCAAATATTGAAACAAATGAGGTTAATGCCCCTCAAAAGGCATCAGAGACTGCAGCAATGCGGGCTCTAGAAGAAGAGCTATTAAAGAGCTCTGACAGTGAAATGGAAGTCGATCCTTCAGACGAACAAAGTAACAAGCATCTCTCAGAAGCTGTTGAAAAGCTTCAAATCAAAGAGAGCTTAACAAAACTCTCAGGAGCTGCTAGGAAGCGGTTCAAATGGCTGCTCAAAGAAGGCCTCAGTCGCGAAGAGGCCAGGGCAAAAGCCATGGAGCCAGTTCCAAACAAAGAAAGCTCCAAGAAGAGGCCCCGTTCCGAAGAAACCACTCCCGAACATAAGGGCGAGAAGCTAACGGATCAGAAGAGGCAGAAGATGCCAATAGCCTCAAAAATATCCTCTTCGGAGGATACAGAGGTGGCATCTGAAACCTTAACTGATTCACAAAGCTTCGTAAGCGCACTAAAGTCCGTGAAAGTGGGAGTATTGCTCGAGAACTACCCGGAGGAGAACCTGACCAATGACCAAATGGCCACCATTCAGGAACAAATTCTGGAAAAAATCTCAGAAAAAGAGGGTGCCCCATATCCTCAGTTTTCTGGCACCACATGTCGACCCGGATGGCTTAGCATCACTTGTGATGATCAAGCCACTTCTGACTGGCTCAAATCTATCATCGGTCAGCTAGAAGTATGGGAAGGCGCTGCACTAAAAGTAGTGGACGAAGCGGATCTACCCAAATCTAAGATCCTAAGTGCCTACTTTCCAAATTCAGTAGGAGAAGAAACGGAGAAGATCCTGAAACTTATGAAGGCTCAAAATCCTAGCCTTACTTCAAGTGAATGGAAAATTCTCCGGAGGTCGAATGAGGGAAAGGCCGCACATCTAATCATGTCAGTGGACCTAGCCTCAGTGCAACGCCTCAAAGCTCAGAACTACAAAATCAGTTACAAGTTTGGGAAAGTAGTTCTTCACAACAAGAGTGATCCCAAACCTCCAAAGGAGCCCGTCCAAACACCTGCAAAGGTTAAAAAGCCTTCAGGTTTAAAACCTGCTATGGCTGCACAGCCATCAGGATCTAAACCTGGAAAGGCTAATTTACAACCTTCAGGACCACGGACTGATGACAGAGGTCAGTTCTCCGACACTCTCCTCAAAGGTTTTAGACCAGGAAAGGGGAAGAAGGACTGGAAACCCCGTCATCCAAAATAAATAAATGACGAAGCACAACATCGGCTTCGTACAGGTGAACCTCCATCATTGTAAAGCGGCCTCCGACATACTCAACAAAACGTTCACCTGTACTAAAACACATATAGCTTTCATTCAAGAGCCCTACATATATGGAGGCCAAATAAGGCGGCTCTCAACAAAAGAGGGAAGAATAGTGTATTGCAAAGATTGTGAAAACCCAAGAGCAGCAGTGCTCATAAAGTCTTCTCTGCACTTTTCACCAATTCCTCGTTTCACGCTTCGTGACTTAGTTGCAATAGAGGTTGAGATTCCAACAGCCAGCGGAGTTCAAACAGTTGTTTTTGCATCTGCTTACTTTCCTGGGGACCTGGATCAAACACCTCCAGAATCAGTGCAGCAACTAATTCAGCACTGTACTTTGAGAAAGAAGAATCTCATCATTGGCTGCGATGCAAATGCGCACCACACAGTATGGGGCAGCAGTGACATCAACAAAAGAGTAAGTCTCTCTATGAATATTTGCTTAATTTTAATTTAGACATTATAAATAGAGGGAAAGAACCCACCTTTGTGACCCGAACCAGAAAAGAGGTGTTAGATATAACCTTAGCTAGTTCAATCCTGGCCGCAAATATAAAAAATTGGCATGTTTCCTCTGAACCTTCTCTGTCTGATCATAGACAGATTAGATTCAACCTAGAGATAGAGGGATCCATTGTCGAAGAGACTAGAGTTCCAAAACTAACAGATTGGAGGCTATATGAAAGCCTCGTAAAATCCAAGGTTGAAGAACTCAATTCTAATATCGAATCAATAGATGATTTAGAAGACGTCTCTTCAAAACTTAGGGCTGCTTTGATTTCATCTTATGAAAGCTCATGTCCACTTAAACGGAAAATTGCTACTCGCAAAGTGCCGTGGTGGAACAAAGAGTTAGATAAATTAAAAAAGCTCTCTCGCAAGCTCTTTAACAGAGCTAAAAAATCAGGTGATTGGGAACCATATAAAGAAGCCCTGACCAAATACAATTCAGAAATTCGGAAATCTAAGCGTAGGACTTGGAGAAGCTTTTGCGAAGGCATAAATAGTCAGCCTACAACAGCCCGCCTCCAAAAAGTCCTTGCAAAAGACCATTCAAATGGTCTCGGTTTCCTCCTGAACAAGGATGGCAAATATACAGAAAGTAGTCGGGAAACTTTCGAGTTACTGTTAAGTACTCACTTCCCAGACTCCGTCACTCTACCTGCAAATCACGTTTTCGAACTACAGGAAAGGTCTCATTTTATGCAGCCTACCTATAGAACAGAAAACCTTGCAAGCAAAATTTTCTGTATCAATAAGGTCAAATGGGCAGTTTGCTCATTTAAACCTTATAAATCTCCAGGTGGAGATGGTATTTTCCCCGCTCTGATGCATCATTGCATCGATGTTATCATACCTATTCTCACCAGGATTTTTATTAAAAGTTTCACCCACGGTTATATACCGAAAACCTGGAGAAAAGTTAATGTGGTCTTTATTCCAAAGGCGGGAAAGCGTCCTAGTGACCTACCCAAATCTTGGAGACCAATTAGCTTAAGCTCTTTCCTGCTGAAAAGCATGGAAAAAGTACTTGACTTGTACATCAGAAGCTTTTTGTCCTCAAGACATCCGCTTCATAGATACCAATTTGCCTATCAAAAAGGCAAATCCACAACGACAGCTCTGCATACTCTAGTTCATATACTAGAGAAGACGCTGGTGGACAAAGAAATAGCTCTAGTAACATTTATCCCCCAAAAACACCACTTCGTGGTTAAAAAAAGAAGAACGCCCCACTCAATAGAATGATTATAATTAGCTAAAAATAAATGATATCAAATTGAGAACACCTTTAGCCCCTCTCATTCTATTTCTCTGCACTCCTTTCTGAATTTATTCCTCTTATGTTTATCTTTCTTTATCCTTTCTAGGGGTCATCCCAAACTTGATTTCTCTTCAAATTTACTTGTTGAACGGCAATAAAAAATGGCGGTCGCAGTATGATTTTTCTGGACTTATTTGATTTGAATCGAGAAAATTACACCGCGACCGCCATTTTTTATTGCCGTTCAACAAGTAAATTTGAAGAGAAATCAAGTTTGGGATGACCCCTAGAAAGGATAAAGAAAGATAAACATAAGAGGAATAAATTCAGAAAGGAGTGCAGAGAAATAGAATGAGAGGGGCTAAAGGTGTTCTCAATTTGATATCATTTATTTTTAGCTAATTATAATCATTCTATTGAGTGGGGCGTTCTTCTTTTTTTAACCACGAAGTGGTGTTTTTGGGGGATATCAGTTCTTTTTGTACGAAAATATAGGTCCATACACTACTGAAACTTTATTAATAACAAAAGTAAATAAGCTGGGAAAATGTGAATGTACCAAGTTGTCTTATATTCCATTTTTTTTTTTAAAGATATAGTTTTAACAGTAGGTATTAAATTTTTCTAAGGTCAATATAATATATATTTAGATCCCCGATTCGGCCCCCTGAGTCAACAAAGTGAGTAAATAATATAGAAATTTGCCATCAGCCTATCAAGACCTTTTGATTCTATATTCCACATGATTAGATTTATCTTAGGAGGGACACTAAAACACCTGGATTTACAAATGTCAAAGACATTAATTTGTTATCACCTTATCAAGGTGAGGTAATGAGTTCTCTCCCGTTGACCTATTCTTACCCGAATTCTCTCCGGCTTGTTATAGGGGTCACCACGATTATCTCTCCCGGGAATAAGACCATGCTTTTTACATTAGGTATTTAATAAAATGAAAACTATAAAATTATCATTTTTATATAAGAATCGGCTGTTTATAAGGAAATATTTAAAATCTCTAACTAATGAAAGGTAATGCTTTAAGTGTATAGTAGAGTTAGGTAAGATACATAGAAGGCCATGCCTCAGGAATATAGTAGGGTTAAGGATAATACATAGAAGGTAATGCCTCGGGTTTATAGTAGGGTTAGGTAAATACATAGAAGGCCATGCCTTAGGTCTATATCAATGATGCCTATTAGGTGTTTTAATTATAAAATTTATGCAAGGCCTAAACTATGTAGGTATAAACTCAGGTAAAAATGTAAGCGACGGGAGACAATTCGGTGTTGATAAAACCATGAGCGGGAGAGAGCTCGCGGTACCTACCTGACCAAAATTTGGGTCGGGAGAGAACTCGTTGGTGACGTCCCTTATCAATGAGTGTACCCCGGGCATAATGGACAAATAAAAAAACTGGCCTCATGGGGATCTAACCTAAGTCATCGTGCGTGCAAGCCTAGTATGCTACCCACTTGGCCAAGGTCACTACTTTGTCACAACTTTTAGTGACTAGCATCGACATTATGAGAGCTAATTCATCATATTTTATCTCCATCCAACCATGATTGTCCTAAATCAATCTCGTAATGCCGCCACAGGTCATTGTCCGAGTCTACAACTACTAAAATGTTCCTCGTGAGGGTAGTCATCAACATGAAATATAAAGAGCGGAAAAACAGAACAACGTTAAGCCCAAATTGAAAAGAATAAAGCTAAAATTTTCGTCCCCGCCAGGATTCGAACCCGTGCTAACTGGGTGGCAGGTCGGACACGCTACCAATAGACAAAGTTGTCTTCTTAAGAATTGAACAGAAAATGAACTAACTAATACTTGGAAACTTAAACATTAAAATTTTGCAGAGAGAGAGCGAGGTCATCTCGAAAAATACATACTGGCCACAATCTGACCACTAAGCTAAGGATTCGAAGGTACCTACCCGCCAAAGAAAATGAAAAGGCCACCAGGTGCCACCCAGTGGACCGGATGAAGGAATAAAATCAATAAATTTGGTATCTGCTCATCAAGATCTTTCATTTGATACCACTTAAGATTAGTATTATCCTTCAATTCCCGATTTGGGCTCCCAAAACCCGAGGCCGCCCAAATGGGCCGCCCGCTTATAATTTAGAATATTTTTTTGGCCCGGGCTCATCTCCATTATATCTTGATCACTTTAGACAACTCACTTAATCTTCAGTGCCAAGTTAAAGACACGAAGTCGGGTCTCAAAGGATCCGTATGAAAAAAAACAGAAAAAAAAAAAAAAAAAACAAAATTATGAATCTTTTCGTGTCTTTCACGATTGTTGGGGGGTCTCGAAAATAGGGTTCCCGTTGGCCTAGGAAGTCAAACAAAAAGTCAAATCAATTTATTTTTCAGCGTAGAGTCCATTTCCGCAATAAAAATTGCAATTTTTGAAATTCATGTTGCACTTTTCGCTGGCTGAAAGTACATGAAATGCATGGGAACTATGTTTTGCGTAACCTTACACTCTGCCGGGCTGTCTCTTTCTTTGTATAGGCGTTCTTCACACCTCGGCCGAGGTGTTTGATTGATATAGAGGGTGCCTTCGATAACACCTCATATGATTCTATACAAAGAGCTGCCATTAACAAAGGTCTCGAACCTAAAA
The DNA here is from genome assembly GCA_024516035.1 of Bactericera cockerelli. NCBI lineage: Eukaryota > Metazoa > Arthropoda > Insecta > Hemiptera > Triozidae > Bactericera > Bactericera cockerelli. The sequence goes on along the minus strand of CM044955.1, from coordinate 33,445,519 downwards.
TCGCAAGCTGGATAACATCCATGCTACAAAGCCGTCTCACAACGGCTAGCCTAGGTAAGGAAAAAGTCACTATTAAAGCCACTACTGAAGGATGTCCTCAAGGAGGAGTAATGTCCCCACTTCTGTGGTCTATGGTAGTTGACGATCTCCTTAATCTACTCACTGATAATGGGTACGAAACCATAGGCTACGCAGATGATCTAGTAATTATCATCAGAGGCAAACATGAAGAGGTCCTCTCTGACCTCATGCAATCTGCCTTAAATAAAACAATGAGATGGTGTCAAGCTAACGGGCTTAGTATTAACCCGAGCAAAACAACCATTGTACCGTTTACTAAGAAACTGAAGCTTAATATTAAAGCTCCTACCTTAGGCGGTACAACAATTGAACTTTCCAAGGACGTCAAATATTTAGGGGTCACCCTAGATCACCGACTGAATTGGAATAAACATCTTGAAAAGATTTCTAAGAAAGCCACAGTGGCAACTTTCACATGCCGCAGGCTCTTCGGACGAACTTGGGGTCTCAAGCCACATATGATCCATTGGTCTTATTTGGCAATCATCAGACCTGTGGTCACCTATGCCTCATTGGTTTGGTGGCCAAAAACAAAAGAAAAGACGGCCCAAACCGTGATCCAAAAGATTCAACGGCTAGCCTGTCTTGGTATCACCGGTGCTATGAGCACCTGTCCTACTGCAGCCATGGAGGCTATGCTTGACATCATCCCTCTTTATCTTCATATGAAAAAGGATGCAATGGTCAATGCCCTCAGGCTAAGTATGACAAAACAACTAAAGCCAGGTAACCTGGTGGGTCATCTAGGTATTTTAAGCGAAATACCCTGGGATCCAATGACCACATCTTTATCGGATTCAATGCCAATGAGACTTAACTTTGAACTTCCGTTCAAAGTGAATATCCCAAATCGTGAAAACTGGGATATTAGAGGTCTTAGTCACCAGAAATCATTAAACTGGTACACAGATGCCTCAAAACTAAATGGAAAGACTGGAATAGGAGTCTACGGGCCAAACTGTAAGGCCCGAAAAGCTCTAGGAAAATACCCCACCGTTTATCAAGGGGAAGTCTATGCCATCTTATTTTGTGCTCAGTTGAACCTTAAAAAAGGTCAAAAGGGTGCTCACATCAATATTATTTCAGACAGCCAAGCAGCTATCAAGGCTCTAAGCTCCTACTCTTTTGAGTCAAAGCTTACTTGGGAATGTCTGGAAACACTCAAGCTTCTAGCAAAGGATAATCATGTAACTATTACATGGGTTCCTGGCCACGAAGGCATTGTAGGCAATGAAAATGCCGACGAACTAGCCAAAAAGGGTACTTCATTACCTTTTATTGGCCCTGAACCATTTTGTGGCGTTTCAAAAAGCCACCTCCAAATGGAAATCAGGCAATGGGAGAACCAAATGAAGGTCCATCATTGGACCAACATTGCCGGTCACAGACAGGCGAAAATGTTCATAACTCACTCGCCTAAAAGAGCAAAAGAAATGCTCTGTCTGAGCAAAGAGGAATTAAGAATCCTTACTGGCTTTCTAACAGGCCATTGTAGCCTCAACTACCATCTCAACAAGATGGGTATTGCTCAAGACGCAAAGTGCCGTCTCTGTGAAGAGGCCCCAGAGACAGCAAAACACATTCTCTGTGAATGTGGAGCAGCCTCTCACACCCGACTGAAACACTTCTCAAGGCTGACTCTAACACCTAAAGAAGTCAATGAAATCAGTCCTAAAAGAATCTTAAGCTATATTAAAAGCTTAGATCTCTTTTAGAATAACATGGGCATGTCACAAAAGATCTATCTAAGGTCGCAGTGACAAAGAGCTTTCGTGTTATTAAAAAAGTGACTTCTACAAATAAAAATCAGACGCTCTCGCCATCCGCACAGTATAAAGGAGTCGCAGCTCGTGTACCTGGTGCCAGTGTTTCGAAAGCGACATCTTCTGCCAGTTCTTCGTTTACTCGTGATTCATCAATTCGCCTATCTCAAGGATTATCATCTAATTCTACACGTAAGCTTTCTTCCTCCACTCCAAATTCATCCACCCCCAAAAACGGGACACGCGTGTCAACTGCTGAAATAGATCTCTTAAAGAAGCTAAACAATGATCTCCTTCAGAGACTCAAACTTGTCGAGGATGAATTGAAAATTACCAAAAACAAGCTAGCCACTCAATCTGTACAACATCTGACCCAGAAGGATGCCTCCACTTCTGTACAACACCCGGTACTCCCATCTTCTTCTGGTAACCTGCCTAACCAATCTTCTATGAGTTCTGCTGTTGCTGCTGCTGCTATCCAGAGTCTCAACCTCAACCACAACCATGATCACATCTCAACCTCTGCTGATGACTTCACTCAGAATATCTTGTCATCGGAATCAGTGTCGGATCTTCAGTCACCTCGCCTTCTAGTGTGCGGTGATAGCATGACAAGGGACTTTGGTGCTATTCTCCAGCAGCTGCTGCCCCATTACTCAGTGGAATGCGTCACCTATCCTGGAGCTCCCCTGGTTCACTGTGTCAAGGATCTGCGTTATTATACTCGCAACTTCACCAAGTCAGACATTATCTTCATTCTGGCAGGAGTCAATGATGTTCCATTTTTAACAGCTGAACTTTTGGATAGTACCTTTACAAATCTTAAGGATCTGCAGAGTTCCACTAACCTTATTTTCTCTAGTGTACCATATAGATTTGACAAACCCCAGTTTAATTCTAGTATATTTGCTAGCAATCTCCACATACTTAAACTATGCCAAATGTATAAATTGTATTATTTGGAAAGTAATTTCTTCATGTCACGTAATAAGTTTACAAAACATGGCTTGCACTTCAACACTGCAGGAAAACAATACTTTTGTAATAACTTTGTCTCTTGTATTGAATTCTTTGAGCAAGGAAACAGCGTTATCCTTCTGCCTAATAATAAAACTAACCCGGTAAAATCTCTGCGCGACGTATCATGTCCAGTTATACTACTTGACGTCACTAGCTCTGACTCTAGTATTGACTCAGAAACTAGTTCGTTTTTTCTTGAACAGTTGTAACAACCCTTATCTTATGTTTACATTTATTCTCAGACTCTTTAGATATTTTCCCCTGACAACAGCTGTCATCCGGGACTGGTACCATACTTGTAACACTATCGCAACTTGTGAAAATTGCTTCTTACCTGACATAATAACAAACAAGTGCTCAAAGCTCCTATATCAGTTGTTCATGAAAGATGATAATTTTAATTTACCTTATAACGTATACCTATATTATCACTATATCAGCACAGATAACAATCATCCAGTGTTGTTTAACTACTTATCTACTTGTACTGATCTTTTCATAGATACTTATTCCTATTCAATATTCCCCATACTTTCTAGTTCAAGTCATCAGATTTCAAATAGTATTGATAACATAAATAAAAATTGTCAGGGACGATTTTATAGCTCCTTCTTTATTTTAACGAGAGACAATGCTACTCAGCAGGTACCTACAAATTACGATTCTTATGTCTTCTTACTTAGCTACTATTTTGTATTTTTTTACTCTACTAAATCCTCCCATGTGTTCTGTACCAACTATTTACTGGACCGTACTAGCCTAGTATTCGACATTTTTAAATCTTGTCTTTCTTTAATTAATCATTACGTTTTATTTGACTCTGTGATACTTTTTAATATATCTGTGATAACTTTTATTTTTAACTACCTAAGAAGATCTCTAGTCAGGACTAATAATAACCATAGAATATCAGAACGTCGTGCTATATCTTTTGGAAATTCCCAACTATCCTCTTCATTGCTCTTGTGTAGTTCTAAACCTTCGTCTGAGCAATTTAATATTTTAAAGCCCTCTAATTCTACTCTCTCGCCTCTTGCACCGCCCTTATCTCTACAATCTCTACTCTATCTCCTCAAGCTGCACAGTTTACCCCCTTAGCTTCATCACCCCACCTACACCCTCCTATCATCCCTCCCTCTTCACTATCTCCTTTAGCAATACCATTCATCCCTCAAGATGAATCAATTATTTCATTTCCGTCTCCTCACTTCTCTACACCACCACCTTATTCAGTGCCATTAATTTCTGAGATATCTTCACTATCACCTCTAATTACTCAATTTATCCCCCAGTTTCATCTTCCCACCTGCACCCACCCCCAATCTCTCCCTACATATTGTCTCCTTTAGCGACACCATTCATCCCCACTGGTGAAGGTTACACTCCATTTCCCTATTTTTCCAGCTCTACTCTATCACCTCTAGCTTCATCATCTCATCATCACCCACCTCTCGCCCCTCCCTCCTCACTATCTCCCCTGGAGACCGTCCCGTCTGATCTGCTTAGTGTGCCTAGGTTTACCACTCCTGTACCAGATAATACTCAGTATAACGTAAAGAGATCTAAGGGAAATATTATTACTATTCTACATCATAACTTACAGAGTATTAAAAATAAGGTTCCCTGTATTGAACTTTTCTTAAATACTCTGGTCAGTCAAAACCTTTCTCCAGATGTACTCTGCTTCAGTGAAACTTGGTTATCTGATAAGACATCCTCATGTATTAATATCCCTGGTTATAATCATACAGCCTCATTCTGTCGAGGCAATCAGACGGGTGGGGGGGTGTCTATCTTCACGAAAAGTTATTTAAAGCTAATCCCCATCACACTAAACACTCAACCTGTGGAACTAAGCTTTGAGTTCACATCTGTAGCTAGCACTGACTCAGAGGTAGCTATAATCTCTATATATAAATGAGAAATATGGACGGACTTTGTGTGCAGGAATTGTTTAGGCGAAACGGTAAGAGATAGCAAAAAATTGATGAGAGATGACCCCATGTAAAATTGCCGAAAAGTACCAGGAAAATTATCAAAAGTCCAAAATTCCAAACCGTCCTTGAGTTATGACCTTCCTCGAGTATTGCCTTGAGGAAGGGTCCGATTTTAAGACAGTCTTTGCTCTGGAACTTGAAATCTATCGCGAGGACCTATATTTTTTATTATTCAATAACACATTAGACAAAATTAGCTTTCATTTAATTCATTTTAGGCCACATACTGACGTACCGTTCTCGAGATATAAGCCAGAATGTTCGAAATTTCGACCTTTTTTTCAGACTTTTCACGTTTTTTAACACATTTAAGCGCGGAACTTAAAATTTATCGCGAGGACATATATTTTTTATTATTTAAAAACACATGAGACAAAATTAGCTTTCTTTCAATTCATTTTAGGCCACATTCTGACGTACCGTTCTTGAGATATAAGCTAGAATGTTCGAAATTTCGACCTTTTTTTCAGACTTTTCACGTTTTTTAACAGATTCCAGCGCGGAACCTAAAATTTATCGTAGGGACCCATATTTTTTTTTATTGTAAAACTCTCTCAGAACATCACATGCTTATTTGAGCCCTTTGTTGCCATATTCTGACAAACCGTTCTCGAAATATAGGCCAGTTTGCTACATTATCAATATCCGCTATGAGAGATTTGGCTCGGGATTTTGAAATTTACAGCGATGATTGTTGTGTGTGGTGTGTGTGTGTGTGTGTGTGTGTGTGTGTGTGTGCGTGTGTGTGGATGTGTGTGTGGATGTGGATGTGTGTGTGTGTGGATGTGTGTGTGTGTGGATGTGTGTGTGTGGATGTGTGTGTGGTGTGTGTGTGTGGATGTGTGTGTGTGTGGATGTGTGGGGTGTTTTGGGTGAGTGTGTGTGTGTGTGTGGATGTGGATGTGTGTGTGTGGATGTGTGTGTGTGGATGTGTTTGTGTGTGTGGATGGGTGTGTGTGTTGTGTGTATTTGGTATGGTGTTTGTGTGGTGTATGTGTGTGTGTGTGTGTGTGTGTGTGGTGTGTGTGTGTGTGTGTGTGTGTGTGTGTGTGTGTGTGTGTGTGTGTGGATGTGTGTGTGTGTGTGTGTGTGATGTATGGGTGGTGTGTGTGTGATGTATGGGTGGTGTGTGTGTGATGGCTTGGCGAAGCGGGTGCAGCCCGCTAGTCTGTGTATACAGATCTAATAATATCTGCTCTAATTTTGACACTTTCATTAATACCTTTGAAGAAGTGCTGCTGCAGTTGAGCTCTTACAAGTACCTCGCTGTGTGTGGCGATTTTAATATTGATATTCTTAAATACTCTATACAAAGAACTAAACTTCGCACACTATTGAATCTTTTCAATTTGAAACCAGCCGTCAATGTACCAACCAGAATCACTCTTACTAGCAGCTCATGTCTAGATAATATATTTATAAATTTTCCCTCTAAAAAACTGTTGAATGAAGACACTAATATATTTTCAGGTATAGGTGATCATAGACATGCTCAATTAGTCCGATTTCAAATAGGTGTAATTGAAAAAACTGACAAAGTTTTTACAAGATGTTTCCCTCAGAAAGAAATTGATAAATTTTTGGTTGCTCTTGAGCAGACTGACTTTTCAGCTGTTTATAGCGTTGATGATGTTGATTGCAAACTTGCTGTATTTTATAACTTATTTCTTGCTCCTTTCAATCGGCATTTCCTTTTTAAAACAATACGTAAAGATCATAATAAGCGTAAGCCCTGGGTTACAACAGGTATCTCTATATCTAGTAATAAGAAACGCAAATTATATGAGGAGTACAAACGATCAGGGGATGCTTCACTGTTAGCTCACTTTAAGAAATACAGCAAGGTTTTGCAAAATGTTGTCAGGGAGGCAAAAAGAAATTTTACAATCAAGAGAATTCAAGACGCTCCGATAAACAAAAAAAGTAGAGTGGTTTGGGATGTGGTGAAGGAATTTTCCAAAAATAACAACGCTGCTAATACAAGAATTACCATTAAAACTGGAAATGTTATCTCTACAGATCCCGAGGAGGTCGCTAATATATTTAACGATTTTTGGAGCAGCATAACACTCAACCTCTTTCCTTCATCCACCTCTCAAACCCACTCGTGCATTTCGGTTTCTACTGCCTCTCCGTCAGCATGTTCGACATCATTGGTGCAATCTAATTTTCTCTCATCTGCACTTATTAATTCTACCCAACTTACTGATTCATCTTCCCCATCATCATATCATCACGCCACCTTCTTTTCTAACTCTGCAATGTCCCTTAGTTCAGGTCATTCATCATTTTCAGCCTCTTCAGTGCTCCCCTCCAGCCCAGCCTCTTCAGTGCTCCCCTCCAGCTCAGCCTCTTCAGTGCTCTCTTCTATTACAGCCTCTTCAGTGCTCCCCTCCAGCTCAGCCTCTTCAGTGCTTACTTCTATTTCATCCTCTTCAGTGCTCCCCTCCAGCTCAGCCTCTTCAGTGCTCACCTCTATTACAGTCTCTCCAGTGCTTACTTCTACTTCCGCCTCTTCAGTGCTCACCTCTATTTCAGCCTCTTCAGTATTTTCATCCAGTTCGACCTCTTCAGTGCTCACCTCTAATTCATCCTCTGCAGTGCCCCCCTCCTGCTTAGCCTCTTCAGTACTCACCTCAAATTCAGAATCTTCAATGACAATGTCCAGCTCAGCCTCTTCAGTGCCTCCCTCCAGTTCAACCTCTTCAGTGCTTACCTCTAATTCAGCCTCTTCAGTGCCCCCCTCCAGTTCGACCTCTTCATTTCTTACCCATATCCCAGCATGTTCATTGACCCCGTCCAGCTCAGCCTCTTCAGTGCTCTCCTCCAGTTTAGTATCTTCAGTACTTACCTCCAACTCTGCCTCTTCAGTGCTTACTTCAAGATCTATCACTTCAGTAGTACCAACATGTTCTCCTGGGTCTCCTTCAATTCCATTTATACTCGAACCTTGTAATTCAATCGAGGTAATAAAAATGGCTAGACTATGCTCTAACAAAAAATCCTGTGGCGAGGATTCAATTCCTATGACCCTTATAAGGCAAATAATTCATTTGATTGCAGAGCCCTTGTCAAGCATTTTTAATGCCTCTTTCCGCTCTGGTAAATTTCCAATGCTTTTCAAATCTTCTATTGTAGTCCCCATTCATAAAAAGGGAGCTCGGACAGAAGTTAACAACTATCGACCGATTTCCCTTCTCAACAACTTTTCTAAAATATTTGAGAAATTGGTTAGTAGTCGTCTTTATCACTTCTTAGAGCATTACAAACTTATAATTGATCAACAGTACGGATTTAGGGCTGAAAAATCCACAGCTGACGCCGTTTCTTCTTTTCTACTTCAGCTGGACCATATGTTGTCATCAGATCTACATGTCATAGGTATCTTTTGCGACCTTTCTAAAGCCTTCGACTGTGTTGACCACAAAATTCTCATTTCTAAGCTTAACCATTTTGGCATCGAAGGTCTCACTCGAGACTGGTTCCGATCTTACCTCTCTAACAGAAACCAGAGGGTCAGAGTTACATGTAGTAACACCTCTGATGTGGAGTATAACATTCTCTCGAAAGAGAAACCTGTCACCGCTGGAGTTCCGCAAGGCAGTGTACTGGGGCCACTGCTTTTTATACTCTACATCAATGATATTGTGATTCCTGATCCTCTGGTGAAGTTCACAATCTTTGCTGACGACACCACAATTCTAGTTGGCGGCAAAGATTCTGCTGATGTTGAGAGCAAAGTTCGGAACGTGATGTCTCAGATGCTAACTTGGTTTAGGGCAAATAGGTTGTGTCTCAATGAGGGGAAAACTAATTATCTTTACTTTGGTCAACGCTCTATCTCATCACTCCTCCCAATCTCGGGTTCTTCGATATCTATTTCGCCCTCTGAGGAGGTACGTTTTCTCGGTGTCACAATTGATACAGCGCTGCGATGGAATTCCCATATATCTATACTTTGTCAAAAGCTAGCCTCTGCAGCCTTCGCAGTTAGATCTGTGAATAAGAACGTGGGATCCAAGGCAGCGCTGTTGGCATATCATGGCTACTTCCATAGTGTGATGAGCTATGGATGTATTTATTGGGGGTTTTCTGCTGGTTGCCAGGAGATCTTTATTCTTCAGAAACGTGCGGTTCGCTCCATCTTCAATCTCAAAAGAACCGTTTCTTGTAAACCTGTTTTTCGGAGGGAAAAAATTCTCACTTTCTATGCTCAGGTTGTTTTGGATTCTTGTGTACTCTTGCATAAAAACTCTGATAAGCTGACCAGACATTGTGATATTCATAATTATAACACAAGAAACAAAAACAATTTAGTCATCAGCAGTCACAAAATGTTTGGTCGTTCTTTCCTCAAACAAGGTGTTATCTTCTACAACAAGCTATCAGAGGAGTACAAGTCCCTACCTAGATCTGGGTTCAAGGAGGCGGTAAAAAGCCATCTCCTTGATATAGTTCCTTATTCTTTTCAAGATATTCTCGACCAACTATGACGGACATTGTTTTCTATCCTTCCTCCACTACTCCCTTCTGTTTCTTCCTCTTTCTCGCGGTTTACGGGAAATAAAAGAGAGCTATCTTGTTTAAGCTATTTTTTTTTTTTTAAGCTTGAACTATTTTCTTTTAAGTTAAGTATTGTTTTCCTATAATAATTTTCTTTCTAGACTGTATAATTTTTATATTTCTATAATCTCTTTAATGTGAAACACATACTTTTGTATTGAAATTTTTTCACAATAAATGAATTGAATTGAATTGAATAGCCGACAGCCCTACCTTTACCAATACCAACAGTGAAACACATCAAATTAGTGTACTTTTTCATGCTAAATCAACTTTCACATTTGACACCAGGGTGAAAAGCTTAAATAATTCAAAGAAAAAGTTTTCTAGAAATACAAATCTGTATATGGCACATAAGTTTCCAACATTTGGTTTTAGTGTTAATAAACAGTACAAATTAATGTAGCTTGTATACAAACAAACTACAAGCTAGTACCATTGGTTTCTATACAAATTTATCAGCTGATTAGCACTAAGCAAGTAAGCAGATATCCATCACCCTGTTTGATGTAGGTAATTAATAAACAAACCCATATTCAAGCCAAAAATTGTAACTATGTTGAAGTTAAAAAGTTCACTATTATTATTTTATTTATTTATTTTTTTAATTCAATGATGGATGATGGGCATCCAACCAAGACTTAGGGTGGTATGCAGAGTCCTCACTGTAGGTATGCCTGGGTCATTTGTCCCCTCAGCTGATTTTGTTATGCAGAGACATTTATTTGAAGTGCCTGTGCGCATGTGCATTCAGAGGTCTCTTGAAAGAAGAATTTTCAAGGTCAAAGTTTTCCCTGTAGCAAGCTTGGGACCACCCTATAGTGAACCCTATAGGGGTTAGAAAATGGCTCAGCATACTAGCCAGTATTTGATCAACATATAATTCAACTCTTTTTTTTTTTTCTTGGAAAGGGCAATGAGGTAGTTTTGTTGTGAAAAACCATTGATTATACTATAATTATGTACTTACAATTCACCACCATACTGGTCTGGCATTTCAAAGCTGTAAGAATTGTCAGGGGGGAGTTGATCCCCACTGGGTTGAAAGAACTGAGACATATTAGATCACTTGATAAATCTGAAACATTGAAAATTTGTTAAAGTTAAGCATTTACAAGGTTATTGTAAAGACCCTACAGTTTACTTGTGGGTGGAAGCAACAATTTAAATGCAACTAGGAAAAAAATTAAAGAGTTTCATGGTCTTTTTTGTATTGAAGCTACTAGATGCTTGTGGTCTGTGTTGTAGCATCCAGTGACACAATACTAGAGTGACACAATAGGTACTGGTTCAACACAAGCAAACTAGAGAGGGGTATCCCTTAAAAACAACTGTAACCAGATTTTAATACAATTTTTTTGAACAGTGAGTATAATTTTGGAATACAAACCTTCTGTCCCAGATATATTCTATTATAGGGAGGCTTTTAATATAAAGCGGTTTATTTATTTGTACAATGCAAACCGAAGCTGACTGTCACTGAAATTCACTGAAAATCCTGACTGGAGTAGCCCGGCTTATTTGTTCAATCATGGCTTTTGGTTTGATAAGAAGAAGAAGTGGATAATTTAAAATGCAAAATGTATCCAAACACAAATATCTTTAATGTGAACAAACCAGAGTTTGAAAAATCACTTTTTTTATTTTTCAAATTTTGTTTGACCAGAACTGACTGTTAGCTGTTAGGTCTTGTTCAGGCTTTTTGTTCAATTAAAAAAAAAAACCCGCTTATAGTCCATTGACAGGTGACACAGGAACTTGAGTGGGATTTTCTCTATTGTAATGAGTTTTCTTTTTTTTTTTTTTTTTTTTTTCAATATAAATCCCACTTTGGGCATTTATTGATACATTACAATCTAGATTAAATCTAATAAGCAATTTTATTCTAAAAAGGTTATAGTAAAAAGTAAAATATATGTACATAAACATAAATATTCTTAAGTCTAGTTGAGGTGGTTACATTTTGCGCTGTACCGTTACGAAGTATAAAAGTAATTTATACTAAATCAAATGGTTTCTTCCTCTTTAATCTTCTAACTAGGTCTGAAACATTGAGAAGATGGACGGCCTCAATATTTTCATGTACCTCTAGCCTCTGTTGATGTTTTGAGGCATAAATTTGCATTGTTTCTCTAACTGACTCAACGCCCAAGTCGCGGTGCAGTAAGTTGTTCCTAATGTACCATGGGGCATTGACAATGTCCCTTAGCACTTTGTTCTGAAATCTCTCTATAATGAGTCTGTTGGATGCGCTGGTACAGCCCCAAAGCTGGATACCATAGGTCCAAACTGGTTTCAGGACCTGGTTGTATAGTAAAAGTTTATTCTCGATGGGAAGTGGAGAGTAGCGTCCCATTAGCCATTTCATCTTGTTGTACTTCATATCAAGTTGAGTTCTTTTCTTCTTTACGTGTTCTTTCCATTTCAGTTTTGCATCGAGAGTCATTCCCAAGTATTTCGCTTGATTCGAGAAGGGAATGATTTTGTTATTGATGTAAATCGGTATGTAGGGCTGATTTCTGTTGGTAAAATCCACATGAACCGACTTACTATCATTTAGTCTTATTCTCCATTTTGAAGTCCACCTTTGAAATCTGGAGAGGGTTTGGTTGAGTTCTGATGATGTTTCTTCGGTATTATCTCCAACTACCAAAAATGCTGTGTCATCAGCAAATGTGGCAATAGTGTTTTCTTCTTCCTCGGGCATGTCACTTGTGTACAATAGATACAAGACTGGTCCAAGTACGCTTCCTTGGGGAACGCCTGCACATATTTCTTGTAGTTCAGAATATGCATCTTCTTGTTTAATTCTAAAATACCGATTTGAGAGGTATGATTCAAGAATTTTGGCAAGTTTTTCTGGCAACATTTTTTTCAACTTGAATTTCAAGCCTTCATGCCATACTTTATCAAAAGCTTTAGTTACATCTAGAAATACTGCGGAGCATACTTTCTTTTCTTCTATTGATTTTTCTATCAGATGAACAAGTCTGTGCACTTGTTCTATGGTAGAATGTTTTGTTCTGAACCCAAACTGATGGTCTGGTATGAGTTTCTTGTCAAAAATGACTGATGTTAAGTGCTTGTATAAAAGTTTTTCGAACAATTTTGATAGCACAGGGAGCAGAGAGATGGGTCTATAAGACTTCAGCTCCTCGGGTTGTTGTCCTGGTTTCTGAATCATGATTACTTCAGCAATTTTCCATAATTGCGGCACATATTGTATCTTGAAAGCTGCGTTTATTATTTGTGTTATCCTAACGCAAGCTTTCCGAGGGAGTTCCTTGAGGACTTGACCTGTTATTAAGTCATATCCAGGGGATTTTTTCGGATTAATTTCTTTATCAATTGTTCTCTGTAGCTCTCTTACTGTTATGCAAGGGATATAGTAATCCTCTTCTTGATATAGCATATGTGGAAGAGGTTGTTCATTTGAATCTGGTTCGTTAGGATTAAATATTTTTGATAAATATTTAGCAAATAGTTGACATTTATTATTATTATCACGGATCCATTTACCCTCCAAGTCTCTCAATGGTGGAGATTGATTAATGGGTCTTTTGAGTGGTTTAATGGCTTTCCATAATGAGTAGTCTGAATTTTGATCTGGGGAAAGCTCACTAAGAAAGGTATTAATCGATTCCTTTTTTAAATCTTGTATTTCTTTACGCACCTTTTCTGATAACTTATTGTAAATTGTTTTATGCAGAGGGTAGCGAGTGTTCTGCCACTTCTTCCGTGCTCTCCTTTTTTCTTTTATGAGTGTAACAATTTCTTTGGGGTAATTTATTCCATGAAGTTTCTTGGAAACTTGAGGTGTATTGTCCCACGCAGACTTTTGTATAGCATCAACAAGATCTTCAAGAGCTTGATCGATTTGGTCTTCCGTTTCCAGAGGAGAATTTAAGGTTATTCTCTTTGATAGATTTATTTTGAAGCTGTCCCAATCAGTTCTTTTGTTGACCAGAACTGGATTGTTTGGTTTTGTGATAATATTTTCGCTGATGGTAAGAACAATAGCCGAGTGATCAGAGCACAAGTCAAGATGTTCATCAATCTTCATGTAGTTAGCAGAAATATTTTTGTAGATAAAAAAATCTATTAGATCTGGTATTTTTTGAGGGTCTGTTGGCCAGTAAGTGGGTTTTCCTGTGGATACATAGTCTCCATTATTTTCTTTCAAAGTCTTAAAAAGAATTTTTCCTCTTTCAGTTGTCATGCGAGAGCCCCAATGTAGATGCTTTGCATTGAAATCTCCGCCTATGATGAATCTATTGCCAATTTCTTTGAAAATTTGATTGAGATCATTTTCTGTTAATCTTTTCCCAGGAGGACAGTAGATACTTGCAATTGTTATTGGAGCCTGCATTGTATGGACTGCAATAGATGCCAGTTGTATGCTTTTGGTTTGAAACTTGAGGTTTTCATGATGTTTTAGGTGTTCTTTAATGAATATACCACTACCCCCACGAGCATTATTACTTGGATGGATGGTATGATAAAATGTATAACCCTTTATTTGGCAAAAGTGTTGATCTGTCATGTGTGTTTCACTGATGAGGCACACGTCAATATTATTTAGTTCTAGTATCACTTGGAGCTCATTTTTTCTTGCTATGAGTCCATTAGCATTCCAGGCAAGAATAGATATTCTCTTCATGATTTTTTAGGTTTTGGGCCCGGTTTTGACCGGTTTTCAATTTTTTCTACTCTTTCTTTCATATTAAGTATTTCTATCTTTAGGTCTTTTATACCAGCCAAGATTAGTTGAATATCACTTTGGCTGGTTTGTGATCCTACTACCTTTGCGTACGAAACTCCTCTTTGTACTGCTCTGAGGGGTTCTTTTTGACCTTGAGGAGGTCTTACAATGTTTTCTTGTTTACTTGGCAAGAAACTTGCCCGGATATTTTTGGATTGCATATTTTTTCTTTTTTGCAGTTCTCTGGCAACCATGCAGCCTCTATAGCTGGCTGGATGGTCACCACCGCAGTTGGCACATTTGGCACGTGCCTCACTGGATTTATTGCAATGTGCGGTCAGATGACCTTGTGCACATTTAACACAGCGAGGTTTTTTATTACAGTGATTTTTAGTATGGCTAAATTCCTGACAATTTTTACATTGAGGAATTATTTTGCTACCTTTCATAGGGCATATCTGTACAATCTGTCTGAGGATTTCTGGAATCCTGTAGATGCTGTCTATATTTTCGCTATTATCAAAGGATAATATAAACATATTTAAGGGTTTTTTCTCTTTTGCTGAGAATTTAGCATCAGCTTTTATTATTTTGAACCCCTTTCTTGTCAGGTATTCAATAATTTCCTCTGGCTCGGTTGTGTAGTCAAGTCCTTTGGCCATGACTCTAATCGGGCGAGTTTGTTTGTTCTCATAAGTATGAAACATGAGATTTTCTTTCTGGAGAATTTGCACCGTTTTACGGTAACTCTCTCCGTCCTCAAGATTTATTTTGACTTTGTTGTTATCAACTATTTTAGTGGTATAGTTCTCAGGTCCTATTTCAGTATTCACGATATTAGTAAGACTAGAGATCTTACCTGGCTTATCGACAAATATTGGTGGGGGCTTTCGGTCTTCAGGTCGAGTCCAATTTTTGCCTTTTTTGTTGGCGTTTTGTTGTCCTGAGGTTCTTTTCTTCTGTTTCTTCTCTTGAAGAATCCAGTTGGTCTCTGTGTGCAACTCCTCTTCGTCAGTCTCGTAGAGAGGTTTGACAGTTACTTGAGATGACTTGGATTCTGTACTCAAGGTAGCTACAGCTACCACTTTTTCTGACATGCAATTTTCAAATGATTGCAATAACTGCCTGATTGCTTGCTGCAGTGGTTCACTACCAGGCGGGAATGTCCAGGCATTAAAGAAGCTTCTTAGCGCTTCTAGTGCCTGGGCATGGCTGGTATTTGCTGCTGCCTGGGTATTCGCTTCATTTGACGGTCCACCAATTGCTTCCATGGTGTGGTCCGGCATATGGTTGCGTGTAAGGCTCTGACAGGTCAGGGCGCGCCTACGTGACGGCCCTGATATCAGATCTTGCACATAACTAACACTCACTTAGTACAGTTGAAATTTACATTGTTTATAATAATCTGCTGTCACTAGAACGGATTGTTTGATGTTACACATTCCTTTATCACTACGTCACTCTGACATTGGACTAGATAAATTATTGTTTACTTTTGCAAAATAATACAAAAGTGAAAACTAGAGTATGCACGGCACGACCGTACTCTATCACTGCTGACTTGAGACTATGAGTTTTCTATTATATCCACTGAGATCATATAACATAGAGAGAACCTGTTGTATCGAGATTTGCATCCAAGAGGGACCATCAGCTGATTTCAGAATCAGTGCCGCAGTAGTAGTAATTTTTCTCTCACAAAGGGACCGGGTACCTAAACTACCTAATTCTTTTGAAATAATACATTTATTTTTTCATACTTACCTATTAGTTATTTTGGTCTTTGCTTCTTCTTTTACTTTCCTTATTTTCTACTTATTATGTAGTAATATACGACTTGGTATCTGACGTGAAAATTAAGGATGTTTAGATATCCGTCACTGCATGAGGTAAACCAAAAATTCAAAAAAATGAACCAATCAGAAGCCAGGATTTGTTGAAAAAGGGACCATCAGCTGTGAACAGTTGGACGCATAAATTTGTTCAAATCGAGATAGGCAAGGATCTCTCTATGTTATATGATCTCAGTGGTTAAATCCAAGTTTGCCTGTGGTATACTGTGATGTGATTGGTTGAAACACCAACTTGAGGGAGGGTGTGCCTTATCTTAAATTTATTTGTTTAATAATTTGGACCTAAAGATGAATTACTTAATTTCAGAGTTACAGTCTGGCAAAGTGTATAGACAAACTTTGAGTACTTTGACTGTATCATGTGATTTTATGTATCTATTGTGCCATTTAGGATTAGGATAGGTACAAATGTTGCTCTTCAAAATCAGAGCAATGTGAAAATCTAGAAACCAAATTCTAGATCATTCCACAAGACATGCACACTATGGGAAAATGGGTATGCTTACATGAAACAAGATCTTACAGAAGAATGGTGAGTTGATAATGGATAGTAAATCAAACGCGGATACAGAAACACTTGAGAACGAGATAAATTATACTTTTACTTATCAGCTCGATAGTCAAGTCTAGCGAAAACAACCAGAAAAAAATACGATAATACGACCAATCCAATCACCAAACCAAATTTCAAAAAAAAATTGGAAAAAAAAGTAGAGTAGCCTAAGCTAACATCACACACACACACACACATTGTTTGATGTATGTGAAACTAGCAATAAATTGAAAATATTTCTGTTCAAGGTTCGTCCAGACGTGAACGTGATACGTAAGGCTGGAATGCTATGCTAAGTCCAGCATTTTGCTTTCGCATTTCGCAACATTTGTCGTCTCGAAATTTGAAAGGGAATAGAGGAACTGTTGCAAAACAATCTTTCAGTCAATTCTATCGAGATCTCATTTGATAGAGCGGAGCATTATACGTTGCAAAACGTTTTGGAATGTAACGTAAAACGTGAGGTAAAATGTTGTACCTAATTGGATCCCGGCCTAAAGGTTACGGTTAAAATAGATACTTACAGTATGCCAGAGAGCTTTCTATATGAGAACAAAATATAATTTTTCTCATTAATAGGCATAGAATAATGGTGTTTTCCTTAAAAAATAAATTGTAGGTATTTTTTATTTTAAAATATTGAACCACCAAGCCTTTGTGTATTGGTACCTTTCAGATGACACTGCCGTAGGGCGTAGGTAACACAAAGAATTGAACCATAAATTAAAAAAAAAAAAAAATGTTTCATTTTTCTTTGAAGGGTTAAAAAAATTTTAATATCTCTGATCATGAATTGAATTGACATCATATGGCTAACATATTCATTCGCAGAAAGTATTATAGTTAGCAGGAAGACGCTACAGTTTCCCAGTAAACCTCGCTGATTTACCCTTGTGTACATAATTACCTATGTGTGCGGGAGCCTTTTGCCACAAGGGTTACAACATATTCCGACTGTGCTACCCAATAGGGCGCGATGCCTACTGATTAGCTAGGGTGGTCATCAGGACAAACCGCGCGGAAACTGCGGAGCATACGGCGAGATTTAAAAAAACGGTATGAAAAAAAGTTGTTCTTTGTCAATTTTAACCCCATAAATCATATTCCTTTCTTTATGATAAAAAAGTCTATACTCCTTTCATGCCCTATCATTTGATATGGTTTTACCACTCAGTTATGAATTATTTAGAATGGGGTTTTTACTATTCTTCCGCTGAGACTCACATCAGCTTCTCATATAAAGCTAGCAGACCTTATAATAAAATTGCAAACCTTGTGTTCTGTACATGGAATGTCAGGTGTAAGATATTCTAGTCTCAAACTGACGGCGTGACGAGAAAAAGCTTGAGAACCATTGGAATAGTATAGAGTGTATAGACCCTCGGTCGGCAATTAGCGGACCGCAGTCCGAATCATGACCTGGACGGGGACTGATGGTTTTTTTTAATCGGGACCGCGGAGATTTTTCTCATGATTATCCGGAGTCGAACATGATTTAATTGCCGACCCCTAGTATAGACTATACATAGTTTGGGAGTAGACATGGGCGTAGCCAGCATCCGCTCTAGGGGGGGGGCAACTAAGATATCCGTGTCGAAAGTGGGGGGGGGGGGGGTGTGGGGTCCTTTGGGTGGGGAAAAAGGCAGTGGAAGCGATTTGTTTTGTTGTTGTTGAAATCCAAAGGTCCCACAAGAAACTGAATATATATTTGTAATTTGTACCTACACATACAACGAATACAGACAGCTTTTCTTCTCTCTCAATAATATTTTAGAACAGGCTTTTTATTTATTGAATGGAATACAGGTAACAATGTTATTGAAACTTATTTGATGCAAAGTTAATTTCTAAAAAGAAAAAAATTAAATTCGAAAGCGCATTACTTTTGAGGTTTTTTGAGTATAAATCTCGATTCGTCGCGAGGACATACAGGGTGTCCCACCAAACTTGGACACCTCAAATTACTCGGCCCCTGAAAGAGTTTTTGAAAAATAAAAAAATCTAGGGTACATGTGCTAATTATGCGGTTTCAGTTATGAAATTTTTTTTATACAGGGTGGTTCAAAAGTCAGAAAATGAGGTGTCAACTTTCGATTTTTAAATAGATCGACCTGAATTTTATTTGATAATTTTACTTCTAAATGATTCCGGAGTACTTTTTTAAACAAAAATATTACATACAGGGTGGTTTTTTTTCGACCAATTTTTTTTCTAAATCTCGAATAACTCAAGTTCGGTTAATTTTTTCGATAACAAGAAGAGAATGTGTTTGTGTAATAAATACACGCACTTTCAATTGGCATCAAAAATTTTTATACAGGGTGGTTCACAAGTGAAATAATGACTTGATTTTTTTTAAAACTGAGTTTTTTTAATTTTTTATTTAGGATTAATAATTCTCGTCTAATTTTACACATTTTTCGTTAGTCATATCGAAAAACAAAACTAAAGTGTTGTACAGGGTGAGACATAATTTTTTTGTAACACCCTGTATATGGGCAGTCAAAGAGACGCAAAATTAAATATAAAGACAAAATATGCAAGAAAAACTTTGATTTTTAATTAAACTAAAAAGTTATGGTGTTTTAATTAAGATTGTCGCATGGACCACCCTGTAGATATTTTCTTAAACCATCATATGGGTAGTTGAAACTGTCTAAAATTCAACGAGGAGTCCAAATCTGAAAGAAAAAAATGAATTCAAAAAGCCATGCTCAATTTTGTGTCTACACCTACCTACTTTTTATTTCAAGTTTTAAAATCATTCAGTGTGGACACCAAATTGAAAATGGCTTTAAATTCGTGTTTTTAACTCGTTTTTCCCACATGATTCGAAGTGTTCGTTGAATTTTATACAACTTAAAGTACCTACATGATAGTTAAAGAAAATATCTACAGGGTGGTCCATGCGACAATATTAGTTAAAAAACCATAACTTTTTAGTTTAATTAAAAATCAAAGTTTTTCTTGCATATTTTGTCTTTATATTTAATTTTGCGTCTCTTTGACTGCCCATATACAGGGTGTTACAAAAAAATTATGTCTCACCCTGTACAACACTTTAGTTTTGTTTTTCGATATGACTAACGAAAAATGTGTAAAATTAGACGAGAATTATTAATCCTAAATAAAAAATTAAAAAAACTCGGTTTTAAAAAAAATCAAGTCATTATTTCACTTGTGAACCACCCTGTATAAAAATTTCGATGCCAATTGAAAGTGCGTGTATTCATTACACAAACACATTCTATTCTTGTTATCGAAAAAATTAACCGAACTTGAGTTATTCAAGATTTAGAAAAAAAATTGGTCGAAAAAAAACCACCCTGTATGTAATATTTTTGTTTAAAAAAGTACTCAGAAATCATTTAGAAGTAAAATTATCAAATAAAATTCAGGTCGATCCATTTAAAAATCGAAAGTTGACACCTCAATTTCTGACTTTTGAACCACCCTGTATAAAAAAAATTTCATAACTGAAACCACATAATTAGCACATGTACCCTAGATTTTTTTATTTTTCAAAAACTCTTTCAGGGGCCGAGTAATTTGAGGTGTCCAAGTTTGGTGGGACACCCTGTATATACTTTATTATACATGTTTAGAACCGCAATTTTATTGCGAATCTAAACCGATCGTAACGATTTGGGTAGTACTTTTTGAGCGAGGAGCCTTTTTGTACGGTCGAAACGTTGAAAATTGCCGTAACGAAAAATCTTTATTGACCTATCTTTCATTATTTTGACCTATTTGCCCTTTAAAAAAAAATCTGAAATTTTAATGGCAAAAAATAGAAGACATTTGTGTGGTTTTACAAAAAAAATTATCTTGTTACTATAATAAAGTTAACGCCCCCAAATAAGCCGGCAAAAACAGGTCAGACGCAACAAATTTGACCTAAATTTGCCCTAAAAGTTTTTTGGCCCTAACTCGAGATTAGTGACCTACATCGTTTATGGCAATTCTCCAGGTCAATTCGCATCGAATGATATATAATAAGTCTAGTTTTGATAAAATTTTACAGTCACTTTGGGCAAATTAAAAATTTCCGAAAATTTTAATCAATGAACCGGCCCCGCCCACATGGACTGGGTTATATATGAAGCTTTTCTTTTAAAAAATTCTTGTATTTGACAATTTTCCGGTTCGATCGATATGCAATATGCCCTGTTAACGTTTATAATAGCCCCGGAAAACGGCCCGGAAAAATCACTAAATTTTTTTAATTTTTCAAATAATTAAAAAAAA
Organism: Bactericera cockerelli; assembly: GCA_024516035.1. Taxonomy (NCBI): domain Eukaryota; kingdom Metazoa; phylum Arthropoda; class Insecta; order Hemiptera; family Triozidae; genus Bactericera; species Bactericera cockerelli. The sequence goes on along the minus strand of CM044955.1, from coordinate 33,424,739 downwards.
TTTAAATGAATTAAAAACATGGTTAACGATTAAAATTTTCAAAAAAATTTTGGCAAAATTTAGGAAATCACATGTAGAATCACCGTCTCTGCCTCACCCTCTACCCCTTTTTTCAAAAAGCCGAAAAAAACGTCTCCTTCTGCCTTAAAACGGCGTTTGAAAAAACCGTTTTAATCGTCGCCTTGAAATTAATTGATTTTAAGGCTTAAGGCGGTAATGTTATACTTTTTTGGATTTGCGTCGTCAAGGCAAATCGAACGATATGTAACATCATGTGCTTGCGACACTTTATCGGTGCAAAATCACCAATTGAAAAAAAGCAGCCATTTTTTGACATATGTCAAACTTTTGACATATCAGTTTAAACTTTAACATATTCTTGTAGCCCTCGTCTGTACAAACCTAACGCAACAAATTTCAGCCTTTCGTCATTAACACAGCCAGAGTTATGGCGAAAAAACGCAAAAAATTCAAGCGCCTCTGCGCCGCTGGCGCCACCAGATGAAGCGTCGATTTCCTGACAAAAAATGTTCATCTTGTATGGGAGAAAATATTTAGATGACCAAATGGCGTCCAGAGGCTACCAAAGTGGCAGGGCAAAACTGGCACGAAAAAAATATCTGTTCTGCGCATAACTCGTGAACGGCGCACCACCAAATTTTGGTACCATTAAAAGGTGCGCCTACACATTCTACACATTTCATACTCTATACATGTTTGCTTCATCTGCAACACAGAAGGAGTTAGAGCGGCATATATGGTTTTCCAAAAAGGCTCTAATATGGCCCTAATTCGGCCCTAGTAGGTGACGAAAGGCCTTAACACTAACCCTAGATAGCGGCCATTCATACCTGTCGGTGGAACCTAGTTTGAACCTGATCGGCACCAACAGACCATTTGCTCGCCCCGATTTTCCATTGGAGCGCCTCACTAATTATACAGCCAGGGAGAGCTTTGATATTTTTTTTTTTGGTCTACTTGATATTTTTACCCTTTTAAAAATACTTTGATTTTTGATTTTAAGGTTTTTCAATGTTTTTTTTTTTTTCTCGAAAAATATTTTTCAAAAAATATCATAATATATGTAAATTTAAGTTGCCCCTTCCATGTTGCATACTATTGGGGTTTCTCTAGGGGGGGGCAGCTGCCCCCCCCTGCCCCCCCCTGGCTACGCCCATGGGAGTAGAGCTTGTTTCAACTGTTTCAAGCAATAGCAAAATTTATTACAACAGTACTACTCAGCTCAGACCTACTTTGAGTTCAAATGAATCAACACAAGGTTACATGAAACAGAGATGAATGAAGCATGGAGAGGTTGATCAAGTATCAAACTGCTTCACAAAAATGTTCAACTTTTGTGTTAATGACCTCGTTTATTTATTTAAAATATTATTTCTTTTCAGATAAGGATCAACAAAAGGGATGTGTTTTATTGTAATATATAATTATGTTTGTTGCTAAATTATAGTACAAAAGCCTCGTCGAGCCTTGGTTGACAGGCAATGTGCCAAGTATAGCCACCGCATTGCCTCTTTGGACGACCATAGCAAGTCTCTGTTTGAAATGAAATGCAGATTTTATGTCGCCTGTTACTTCAATCAAACAAACGACGCGACGCGTCGTCCCACCTCTTTGACCAGAAGTTGTACGGATGCTCCCCCCGGTTGTGTTAATTAGAATGCATGTTCAATATCAGTACCTCCAATTATTTCGAAAATGACTTTTTTTAGTTTTGGAATCGCGAGAATCAGGCGGATCTAATGATGTAATCTATTTCATCCTACGATGTTAGTTTTTGAAAATTTCAATGAGGAAATAATCAATTTGTGACTCCATGTTTATAAATGTTTCTTAAATTTCAATTTTGTGACTTACAACCCTTTATTTTTCAAGTACAGAAATGCTCTTGTGTTTGATTAGAGTATTTTTTTTTTTAAACTGTCAAACATAAATCTGTATCACATAATAATTATTTAAGTCTGCATTTTGTAAGTTAGAACAAATATTGGTGCTTTGTGTAGTATGTGTCAATTTTCGGTTTGTTTGTGACGCAAAACACCTCAAAAGTTTTGTTAGTAGATTTTTGAAGGATTTCGGTATAAAAATAGAGTATCTACGTGAGCCCCCAAAGATGCATTTTTAGAATTTTAGATATTTTTTTATTATCAATTATTGGAAAGGATTCTCAACTAGACAAGCAGGGTTCCGTTTGTGATCAATATTCCACAGAACTACTCATAACACAAGGTAGATAGTTAATGATCAAATAAGATTCTTCATGCACTTAGCTCCAAACTTCAAAAAAACTTTTTCTTAAAGAAATGGACATTTATTTATTTTATTTACAAATAATACAAAAATATTACAGCACAATTATGAACGGATGATAAAGTAATATTTAAACAAAATATTAAAAAAAATATTAATAATGAACTGATTTTTTTTAAACACAATTTTTGTAAAATTACCATAAAACTTTAATATAATGTGTAAAAATATCAAAGGCAGATAGGTGGTATTAGTTTGTAGACATCAAATTTAAAAAATAATAAGTACCACAAGAAAAAAGAATCAATTTTAATCTGTAAGCGAATAATGAACTATCCAAGTATAGTGTAGTGTGAACAATCAAATTAAATTAGATATTTGCATGGCAATAAAAAATGAAATGTTCTGAACATACCAGAAGAACATTCTTATTTCTGAAAGTCAAATTTAAGTAACTTCCTCATATTTGTAAATTATAAGTACATTGTTAGGTATGTATGTACATACGTGTCAATTATAATCTAAAATGGACGAATATACTGACGAATTTCTAAGTACATGGATGAAATTTGTTAGGCAAGACCAAATAAGTTAAAATTTTCAGAGAATTTTATTTAAAATATTGATCTGGAATTCTGGACATGTCAAAAGTACAAATTAGTTACTATTTAGGTAGGAATTTACCTACTTAAAATTAAATAATTTCTAAGTACATGGATAAAAATATACATTTAAACTGATTTTCTTTAAGTAATTTTAGTTTTAGTATAAATAACGTGGACATTATAAATCTGTTTAGATGAAATGTAAATAAATGTATACATATTATTATTCAGTTTAAAAAATATAGCTACATAAATAAAATTTGAGTCATTGAGATCACAGCGATAGTGCTTGATGGAACAATGTTGGCACACGATGTAATTCGATAATTTGGATACCGAAATTTAAGTGGGGTGAAAAAATCGTTAGTGTACAAATCTTAAGAAACTATTGATATTTTTCTATCGAAAATAATCAAATAAATAAATTAAATGAAGGTTTGATGAAACTGCAGGACACAATAGACTGTGCCCCAAACAAATAAAGAAGGTATATTCTATATATCACATATGTAGGTAGCACCATGTCCTATATTGTGGATTTCTTGAAAAAAGGTAACAAAGACAGTTAAAATATCACGTAGGTACAACGGTACTATTGAGAGATTGAGAATGTTTAAACAGAGTATTTACTGTCTAAGAAGTTCAATATAGGTTAGGCAGATAAGTTAGTGACTATGTAATTTAAAATTTAATCAAGTAAATTTACGGTGTGAGTAGTATTTTTTTTTTACCTGTATAGCACCCTTGGAAGATGGTCCGATACCATGTTGAGCATGAAACAATATAAAACCATCAATCTTGGTAGTCTTGGTTCTAACAAATCACAGCTTTTAAAAGGAATCTTTGTTACAGTTTCCCATCGAAATCACCCCGCTATAGGACCCACCTTGAGTTTTTACCCTACACCTGATGAAGTAGTGACTTTTTCGCTATTTCAATAGCAGAAATAACGCTATCAAGGACCTTTGAATGGACTTCAAATAAGTGGAGACAGTTAAAATTCTTTTGTTAAATTTTTTCCCCCCTAGTAATAAAATTGAACACGCTGTTTCATGATTATACCAGCGTGTAATTCAAATTGGTACAAACATTGGAGTAAAGGAAGGGTGAGTTCCTTGAATATCCTTTGTGTTCATTGAGTAAAAAAGTAATTTTTACAGGAATCATTCATTGGTACAAACATTGGAGTAAAGGAAGGGTAAGTTCCTTGAATATCCTTTGTGTTCATTGAGTAAAAAAGTAATTTTTACAAGGAATCATCCAAAACAGACAGGTACATGAAGAGCAAGCAGTCACTACTCCCCCGGGTGGGCGGGGTCATGACCCAGGGGGGGCTCAGTAGTCGTCATCATCTTCGTCACTGCCGGCGGCCCGCAGGTTGCCGCTCAGGGTGGGGTCGGAGGGGGGATGCCTGTAGCGGCGGAAGAAGCCTATGCGGCGCAGACACAGGATGAGGAGGATGAGGAGCAGCAGCCCCAGCAGGATGGCGAGCAGGATGATGGGCCACAGGGAGCGGGCCTGCTGGGCCTCCTTCATGGCGACTGTCCTCACCTGGCGGGGGAGGAGAGGGGTGTTAGTTCTTTAAAAAAAAAAATAAACTGAACTTTTACGCAGAATGAATAAAAGTCCAGAACTCACCAGTACCATCAAGTGTCGCAAGCTACAATACCTTGGCCACATTATGAGAAACCACAGTAGATAATTATGAATTGCTACAACGAATCCTGCAAGGTAAAATAGAAGGCAAGAGATCTCCAGGCAGAAGAAGAATATCATGGCTTGCCAATCTAAGAACTTGGTTTGATAAAAGTTCTGCTCAACTATTCAGGATAGCAGCTGACAGAGTTAAGATAGCCATCATGATCGCCAACGTTCGAACCGGACAGGCACGCTAAGAAGAAGAAACTGAAAATATTTTTATCAAACAATGATTTATAATCAAAATTAGTAAAAAGGTCAGGGGTGTATATAACTATAAAGTTGAAAAACACCACTTTAATATAATAGAATATAGATAGATAGTAAAAAGGTGACTTTTAATTTCTCTCTTTTTTTAAAGACGCTTTCCCAGGACACTCTGGCTTTGGCTACCGATCACTTGCGACAATTTACCTGAAAAAACCCGACATTTGCGACAACAGAAAAAGGTATTCACTGTAACGTTTGCGACAATATCAGACAGACAAAGGAACAGGTTAACTCCTTTGTTCATTAGGAATTTCCAAATAAATACCGGGTCGACTAAAATATGGACGTATGTGAATTTATCCGATTTAATGAACTCCTTCTCTCATCATAGATAAATTTATTTTATTTGAGGAAACTCCTTGTCAGACAAACGGTTGTCAGACTAAATGTTGTGTTTCGTTAGCCGGCTAGGATAGCTTGGGTGAGGGGCTTAGGTTAGGTTGAAATTAGCGCAGGGTTAGACCGGGTCGCTACGCAACCCGGCCTAACCGCCTGCGCTAATTTCAACCTAACCTAAGCCCCTCACCCAACCATCCTACCCGACAAACTGAAGTCAGTGATCTATCGTGCAATCTCACCTTGTTAACTTTACCTAACCCTATCTAACAACAAAATTCCTCTAACAAAAAAACACCTACCAGTACGAACTAAAATTTGATTCACACTGTATGAAACATTGAAATCTATACCTGCAATATATTGTCGCAAATGTATGGTTTGAAACCTTTTTTCATTGTCGCAAATGATCGGTTTTAAACAAAAGATTTCCGCAAGTGTCGAATTGCGCTGGCTTTCGCTCTTCGTTACCTTTTACATTACAAAGCTTGGTTTAAAAAGTACAGAAGAGCAAAGGCAAGAGTGTCCTGGGAAAACGTCTTAAAAAAAGAGAAATAAAAAGAGGAGCTTCTGGTATTGGAATGTGTGATTAGTTCCTCTATATTTCAAGCCCTATCATAAATCGTATAGGTATATGAAGCGACTGTGAGGTATATGAAAAGAGCACGGTTCCAAGGTTCTACAACCCATGCTCAGTTATCTACCGGGTGTTTCACTCACCTGCGTCTCATCGTCAGCCAGGTTCTCCTGGTGTAGGAACAAAGACATGGGTATGTGGATTTTGGCACGGGACGCTATGTACACCCTGTCTACATGTGGGTAGTCTTCCACCAGAGTGGAGTTCCATAGCCTGAGAAAAGAAAGTCGAGGTTGATCAATGGAGAATGTGCGACAGAGTTAAACATGAAACATCAATCTTTTTATATCAATTTTAATTTTCAAGATTTATTTAAAAATTCGGATGTGTCGTAAAACCTGATCACAAAACAGAATATCACCACTTCGTGATGCTGGCATTTCAACCCAGGCTGGGTGAGGTTAATGTGGGTAGGAGGTTTGTGAGTTTCCTGCAAATGGACACCTCCATCGTGATATGACCATGCAGTTGAAAGCGACGTTAAAACCGCTATTGAAAGAGACGTTAAAACCAAAAAAACACACAATATGTTTAATAATTATTATCGGCATCACTGAATTTTGGGTTTGTATCAGATGATCATGGTTTGTTTCTATATAAATTATTTGATTTTCTACTGTTAAGATTTCAAGAATAGCCACTACAGAAACAGAGAGCTTCACCCTGTAGATTAGAAACTTACCTGGCCCGAATAGTGATGGTGGCTCGGATTGGCTTACAGGTTGAACGTTGCAGTGATCTTGAAGCACCGGCCGTGCCTAGTAGTACAGTCCTGAAAGAGACGGATGAGACTTTAGTACAGCCAAGACTTTAGTACCTAGTAGACAGTCCTGAAAGAGACGGATAAGACTTTAGTACAGCTAAAACTTTAAAAGCGGTCCTCAATTCACAAGCAATCATTTCACGTGTATGTAAGTATTTATGAGTAAAATAATGACCGTTCTGCGAGTCAGATCTGTCATAGGACCAGAGGAAATACAGTAGAACCTGGGGATATGTATAAGAGAACGCTTTCTAGGTTAAATTTACCTATGTATAAGGGAGAATAGCCTCCTCATAAGAGAAACCTGGATTATATTTAGTTCTCTTATATTTAGGTTTATTATAACTTCCCTTGAGGTTGATTTTTCTAAGTTAAGTTAAAAGTTATCATATTTGTGTTATTCACTTTCGTGATATCACAACTACTCAAACTCGCTTTTACTAAATCTACGGTGAAACCGGGACTTGAACCACCGACCTCCAGGTTACAAGTCCGCTGCCTTATCGATCAAGCCACTGAGGTCGGTGATTTTTTTAAGTTGTTAAGATGTTGAGCTAAAACTATGTCCATTCTTTGATACCGTGGTCATTTGACCACGGAAAAATTCAAGCTGCAAAAGACAAACAGAACGTCTCACCATATTTACAATGCTGTGCTTGCGGCCCTCTGGGTCGGTGTAGGTTTCAGGCCGCACGGTGAGGGTGGACTTTTCCCGCCTGACCCGCCTGTGCAGGATGGAGACCTCGTCCAGATAACTGCTGGCTGGGCGCGTCTTGTTCTCCACAGGATCCAGCTCCAGGAAGTCGGGTCTCTGGTAGAGATTCAGCGGGTTCACCTGCCCGTGGACGATGCACTTGCCCCCTCCCAGACCTGCTCGGATGAAACAGTGAAGTAGATAGATTAGGGGCGGAATTAATAGACAACATCAATAACTTAAGTCGTTGGTAAGTGTCGGTTTTCCCTATCTTACACAGTACGCAATCCGTGACTTAGCGCCACAGAGGTATTACAATAACGTCTATTAATTCCGCCCTGAATCTCCTATTTTTGTAGGACTTTTAGGGCGGATTAATAGACAACATCAATAACTTAAGTCGTTGGTAAGTGTCGATTTTCCCTATCTTACACAGTACGCAATCCGTGACTTAGCGCCACAGAGGTATTACAAAAACGTCTATTAATTCCGCCCTTAATATTAAAATTGAGTTGTCTAGTCATTCAAAGAGGAAATGCTTCTTGCATTCTCGGTTCCCTTCCGGAAGGACGGTCCCTGGGACAATTTTTTTAAACATTTCTTAAAAAAAAAAAATACTGGAAAGGAACGGTGCAGATTATTTGGGAAGAAAATTTTTGGAATAGCGCAAGATACTTGTGTTGTGTAACGTTAGGTAAGAATTTTTGGCACGAACACAGTTTGTTACGTTAGAGATTTTATATTTAGCAACAATATGTGACACTTCCCTAGATAAATATACCTCCAATCTTTAAAGGCAAGTGCATAGCGGAGTGGCCTTTCAAGTCCACTCCAAGGTCGGATGGTTGGAGTTCGAATAATGATCATGACAAAAAACAAATACAATACTTTCCTTATTATAGGATACGAAAAGTAAATAGAATACTTTCCTTACTATAGGATAAGGAAAGTAAAAAATAGCAGATTTTATTAAGCAGAAAACCAACAATTTACAAGCATTCTTGTTTTTTTTTGGGGGTTTAACGTCCCTTTCAACTGCATGGTCAATTGTCATATCACGACGGGGACACACTTAAATTCCTATAAATTCCCAATAAACAAGTAATTCTATCCCAATATAATTCGACAGTATGTATGATTTTATTTGTGGTGAAGCACGAGGCCTCTTCGTGGATAGCGCAACATTACTAAGAGCCTCCTTCACATTTCGAATTATTCTATTATATTTATTTTTTTTTTACTCAGGTAATGCCGCCACTGGTCGTTACTCATACAAGTAACTACTCATTTTTCTCACGAGGTATGAGTGGACCTCGAACATCCAAGTACAGAGCAGAAAAATTGCTGCTCTGCTGGGAATCGAACCCAAGTCACCATGCGTGCAATGCCTAGCGCGCTAGCTCACTCTGCCATGGTGACTACTTATAATTCGACAATATTGCGCAGGTCTTACCATCCACCTGAGGCACATCCTCCAGGTACAGCAGAGGCTTCCCCTCCTTCCCCTCCTCCTCCGCCACCTGGTAGGGCCAGTCCACAACCACGTCCAGTGACGACAGCCGCCAGGGCCCCGCGTTGAACACCTGGTACGTGTGGACGAGCCTTGAGCCCACCTCGTCCAGATAGAGCGGGGGCAGCGGCTGCAGGGGGGAGGGGTAGACCCCGTAGAACACTTGCTCGGGCCTGTGGGAGCTGGGGGGAGACACGAGACAAGCAGTTTATTTAGCGTAAGTCCGTAAAATATGTACATTACTTCCTTGATGAAAATCTAAAAGAGCTCAAATACCAGAGAATATATGCATTTCATTAAATTTCTTTTAATTAGATTTTTTTGCCAGAGCAAAAATCCAAATAATTTGTTTGTATTTATTTAAAATATATTTAGGGCGAATATAAAACACAAAATCTGGATCAAAAATTCCAGTCAGAAATTACATTTCTCTATTTAAAACAATATCCAAATTGTAGACTCAAGTGCACAGAGCTTTGTATTACAAAAATGTCTCTTAATTCCAAACTTGGAGCAGTATGAATGTCATTAATACTCGTATTATCATTAATCGACCTCAGTAGCTTGATCGATAAGGCAGTGGACTTGTAACCTTGGTTACAACCACTTGGACTTGGTTCAAGTCCCAGTTTCAGCGTAGATTTAGTAAAGCGAGTTTGAGTAGTTGTTGATGTTATTACCCCTCACAACTAAGGCCAGACAGGCCGTCAAAGGCAAAGGACTGGGAAGTAGGATTTTCTCCCTGGTCTCAATAGATCTTACTAGGTCGCAGTGTTAATTTTTTTTTTTAGCTAAAATAAATTTATATTAAATAGAAGAAGTTATAGAAGAACATTGAAGTCAATTCTTCTGATGGCAATGCTCCCAACACGCTGGCAGCATTACCTCTCTGGATTGTCATGCTTATTTTTGCTACTAGGTGACTCATTGATTGTGTGTTCCCTGTCTTCTCTATTATCTTTTTTCCTATCTCCTGAATCCATTTCTTTCCCTCGTCACACCACACTCCCATTGTCTCCACTGTCATCACAACAAGCTCTACTCCTCTTGATTTTATCATTGAGTACTTTAAGTGTTCTTTGAACAGCCATTTGTGCAGTATTAATTGTATGGTGTTTCATCTGAAACCCTGCAACCAGGTCACATACTAATAATAACTACCCTGTGAGTGAGAGCTCAGCTTTGCGCACGATGACAGCTTTCAGTTGAAGGGGATCTTCTTTCTCTATCTCTTTGGACGTAGAGTTGGCCCAGACGGTGAATATAAGCTCTGGCTCCTCTCCCAGCCCTTGCGGGTCAAACCTGAAGAGAAACATTCAGAGCATTGGAACCAAGTCTCTGGAGAAACAAACGAACAACACATCCGACATCCATAGATATACTAGAAGGTAACAATAAAAATATAAAAAAGTTTTTATAAAAAATAGTATGTTTTTATAGTTTTTATAAAAAAAATGTTGTGTTGTTGAATTATAGGATATTATTATATCACACTTTCAGTGTGCAGCAGAAAATTATAGAACTTTTTGTATCTTTAATATCCATCCTAATTCCTTATTTTACCATGGTCGCTGCTCACATCAAAGCAGACAAACATTTTCCCCGTAACATCCAAGGTACATGGTCGAAAAATTCCGACTCCGCTGGGAGTCAAACCCCAGGTCACGGTGCGTGCAAGTCTGATCTCTACACCACTCTGAGTTTTATGGCTCCAAGAGATTAATAATATCGTGAAGAGATTATTAATATTAAAAAAAAACTGTACCATCATATTTTGCCGATCTTATGCAACTGATAAGATGGTCTTCATTTTATTCATCTCAATATCAAAGCTCTTGGTCATCAATCAACGACAAGCCTTTGTCTTTCGGAATTGATGATGAACTTCTATTGGCATTTAAATGAAACATGCACTTTTCTATCTATCTATCTTTTATTAGATTATAGTGGTGCATGTCAACATCTATGGTCAAAACATGCATTTTATTTCTTCTTTCAAAAACCCCTGAATTTTTAATAAAAGAAATTTTCGAATTTCTAAGTTACAGAAATCCCAAGACAGCTGTTTCAGCTTAGTGGGCATCGCCCCCAGGGAGCTGTCAAGGGCTCGTCTTGTAGTTTGACCCTTAAATTCATAGCACAATTAAAAAAAAAATATCTACATGTATGCTGTAATTTTATCGAATGTGTTTTGTACTCTTGAAATAAACCCGCAATCAGTACGGTTGTGATAGATTTCTCTCAGTACGGTTGTGAGAGATTTCTCTCAGTACGGTTGTGAGAGATTTCTCTCACAACCGTATACGTTACCGTGTACTGAATACGTTACAAAACCGAACCGTACTGATCCCGGGTTAAAAAAAGCCCCTCAAGTCTCACCTCAGCTTGAGATAGGACATGGCGCCCGTCTTGAACGGGTTGCCCAGGGCGCACGCCACCAGGGTCGCATTGTGCGGGTTGCAGAGGGCGCCCCCCCTCGCCCCTCCCTCCAGCCCGATGTAGGAGAGGCGAGGGTGGTGCGACACGAACAGCTGCGCCTCGTATGCTGACTCCTGCAGGTTGTGCGTGCTGATGTTGAGCAGCACCTCCTGATGCTGACCCAGCATGAGCTCGTAGTAGCTGCCGTTGCGACCTGGCGATCAGTACGACATTGTGTTAGTGTGCAGAAGTAATAATAATAATATCGTATTTATACTGCCCGATTAAGACTATTAAAGTCCCATTATTCCAGCAGTAAGCCCAAGGCATATTATTATGCGATAAAAATCCCAAATGGGAGGATAACTTGTCATGTCCCGGCTGGGTTTCGAACCCACGACACGACATCTGGATTCACAGAGTGCCGCCTTTACCACTGAGCTACCGGGACAGTAAGTAGGAGGTGACGATATTCGCCATAAGACAAAATTGATGTGGAGAAACCATGAGTGCTTGGAGTTTCGAATCTAAGAAATTGTAAGACCATTTGGGAAAGAAATTGATTGGATTTACGGGTTCAAATCATTTTCTAAACAGCAAAGAGTTTGGGTTTTCATTGTTAGCACTTCAAGGTGGTAAAATATTTTGAAGTAGAAAACTAACGAGACACTCGGAATAGGATAATACTTAGAAAGCATATATGACACAATCTAAAAAGATATATTTCTTAATAGTGCTGTAAAGGAATGAACAAGATATCGGAATAAAAAGACTACTAAGATGAAATTAACCTCATTTTTAATTCAACATGAGAGGCTAAAAATATCTTGTACACTTTCTATTCAATATGAACGATAGAAGTAATAATAATAATATGGCCTTATTTATACTGCCCGATTAGGATTATTAAGTATTATTATGTGGTAAAAATCCCGAATGGGAGGATAACTTGCCATGTCCCTGCTGGGTTTCGAACCAGCTGGAATCTCTAGATTTACAGAGTGCCGCCTTTACCACTGAGCTACCGGGATAGACAAGTTATTTCCCAGAAGTAAAAAAAAAAGTTGTTATTAATGAGTGGTGAAAATTATGCATAGCATAAATGCTTCTATTCTAAAATTATAATTATTTTTTCCTTGTTTAAAATTAAATCTTGTTAAACTAAAGTACAAGGGTGAAAGTCAAAATTCAAGTAAAAACGGCATAAATATGTGGCATTTTAAGAACTCAAGAAACATTAGATGGTCTTATGAACAAAGCGTATTAGAAGTCATATAATTATGCTCTTTCGAACTGTCAAGTGGTTAAGAATACTGTACAGAAAACAGGATTAACCTAATATCATTCATGTTAAAGGTAAGGTACAATAGTTAGAGGGAAATGGAAAAAAGAATGTGATAGTGATAACATATTACAATAAACTAGCAATTCACAACATCAAGAAAGAATCAAAATAAAAAGGTAGAAAGCAACTCACAAAAGTGATAAACTTAGAAAAGAAAAGAATTGTATCGACAACCTGAGTCGAGAGATTCAGAGTAATCGTAAGAGAGGTCTGATAGTGAGGGCCTAGCCAGGGGATGGTAACCTGAAAGTTAAATGAAATAATAGGAGGAAGAACTTTCTTTTACAGTGGATTCCTCACAAAGCGATCCTAAAGTTAAATTGATAAACGAGGTAACACTGCAATCCCTTCACGAGGTACACACACTAGTATGATGATAAAGGAAGAACAAAAATAGTTTTTCATTCAGTTTAGTCGAATTTTCGCTCGTTAAAGGCCAAATTTTCACCAAGTTTCCCCCTTCGTTATGTAAAGAGGTTAGTTAAGTCTAAGGTCCGAGTTATAAAACAGGATTATTTTAAGATAGGACACAAAATTCTTAAACTCAGAGATTTAACCAATCACAGCGCACTATAGCCCGTTCTGAGACAGTAAGGCTAATCTTATATTTAATCGTGTTTTATAATTCGGCCATACATTACATTATTTCTACGGTTCTTTCCTAAAAGAAATTCTGATGTGCTACAAAATTCTTCAACTCAGAGATTTAACCAATCACAGTGCACAATAGCCCGATCTGAGACAGTAAGGCTAATCGTATATTTAATCGTGTTTTATGATTCGGCCCTACATTACATTATTTCTGCTGTTCTTTCCTGAAAAGAAATTCCTATGTGCTATTTTTTTTTTTTAAATTTCAGCAGTTAACTTTGATAATAATAATAGTTTTTATACAAAGGTACTTCTCCGAAGCTTTGAAGAGCTTCTAAGAGTGTCCATTATTTAGAAAGGCGACCTAGGCCACTTCCCGTAATCAGGGCTGAACTCTCGGACTCACCCTGCAGCTGCAGGTCAGCCTCCACATGCAGCTGGCACTCGCACAGCTCGTCACTCCCGCAGTCCGTGTGGAACGTGGCCTGGAACACGCGGGAGGCCTCCCTCTGGTCGAGGATGGGGAAATCGTCCATGGACGGGATAGGATCCCCGGCCTTCAGTCTACGAGGCTCGCGCTGCACCAGCGAGTAGCTCAGCTTCATGCGAATCGGAGACTGGATGTCCTTGGTGTTCTCCTGAAGGAAGGAAGGAAGAGAGAAGAATGTCCAGGGTACAGAAGAGGAATTTGTAAGCCACAAATTCAATTTAAATCGACAAAATTTCAATCAATTATAATAATGTCCTTGAAAAAGATACATATTTACAAGAAAAAATTGTATTAAAATGTAAAAAAAACGCGTTTCACTTGTGATGACCGACAACGTATAGCACAACCGATCATAAAGGTTTTACTTTCCTTATCCTATAGAAAGGAAAGTAATTTGATTTTTTTATTGAAAAATCCTAAAAACGAAATTTATTTTTTAGATAATATAAAGGTGCTTTGCTATTTATTACTAGCAATTACTAGAGGTGTTCGCATGATGAGATTTCCATCTTGCTCCTACATAAAGCACTACTATTAGTACTTTATGTATTGGTTGGGAAGCATCAATACCACTCACCTTGACATAGGCCGTGTGCTCCCGGCAGTGTCTCAGCTCGCCCGGCCTCATCTCAATCGTCTCCTGCAGGATGTGGTTCTTGGCCGCCTTGTCTGGACCGAAGAAGACGCGGCTGAACTTCTGGCTGGGCAGGAAGGTTTCGGCTTCCAGCTTGTAGCGCAGCGTCAGGTGGCCGCTCCGGCGCGTCAGGGAGGAAGAATTGAGCGACTCAATGTTGCAGCATGCTTCAAACGTAAAGCTGAAATTTTAAGTAGATTACAAAAAATTACACCATATCTTTACATGATTAGTAGACAAAAAGATATTGCACTCAAACCTACCTATATGTATAGGACTATTTTTTGTTTTATTTTTTATTTAGCGTATGGCTCTTTATTATTACACAATTTGGTAAGAGAAAAACAAAGTTTACAAAAATAATATTGTACTAGGTAAAGGAAAAATAATAATAACTGAAAACAAACTAAATAGGTAATACTTGAAAATGTCCCAATATATCACTGGTACCGTTGACAATATGTTTCGGGACCAACCTGTAGATTTGAAATCGGACTAATATAATTTTTTTTTCGAGAATGGTCTTGTAGTTTTGCGCTAGGTTTTCCGCTTATTCTAAATTTTATACAGTCTAACCTGAATATAAGAGAACTTAATCGACCGGAAGTTTTCACTCATATCCAGGTTTCTCTTATAAGAAGCATATATTTCCTTTCTGCTAATTCTAAATTTTATACAGTCTAACCTGGATATAAGAGAACTTAATCAACCGGAAGTTTACACTCATATCCAGGTTTCTCTTATAAGGAGGATTATATTCCCTTAGAGGTAAATTTGACCAGGAAATCGTTATCTTATATCCAGTTCTTTTACATCTAGGCTCGACTGAATATAACTGAGAGATCTCGAGGTAGAGGGTGGAAGAGATTGCCTAAGGCAATAACCCCGCCCTGTAGTTAGGACATATATTATGTATATATTTATTTATTTTTTCTATATTTTTTTCTTCTGTTATATTGTATATTGTATTTTCATTTGTAATTATTTGTATTGTATACATATGTCCTATTACCTAATAAAGTGTAAATAAATAAATAAATAGAGCAACGCTCACCAGGTGTGTTCCGACTTGGGGTCGGAGGGGCAGCCCACTTTGCTGGGGTCAATGTTCCTCAGGTTGTACTCAGGGACCAGGGATGTGGCCAGCGAGATAATGGGGCGGGCCCGTAGCAGGACTGCACTCTCAGAGTCGAAGGCGCCCACCAGCAGGTCCGGGTAGCCATTCTGGTCCATGTCCACCCCTGCGGAGAGGGAGGAACCAAAGGTGCGGATGGGGTGACCCAGGGGAGAGGGGATGGACTCCGCGTCGATGATCTGGAATGGAAGACATTCCAGAAGACATATTATTATTATACAATTATGTATTATATACAAAAGGACATTATGGACATATAAATAATAATTTTAACAGTGAAAAAATGAAAATTGTCACTTCATCTGTCATGTGGTTTAACATGGTATTTCTGTTCTTTTGTATTTTAAAAATCTCCAGAATATGATTTTTTATTTTGACCATGTTGGTGTTTTGAATATATTTTGGGTTAGAGAATCCAAATATCACACTCTCAGACTGATCAGACAAACCGTTGAGGAATTACTTGTTCAGTGTGCATTATTTAGATGAAATCACTTCAGTATAGTTAATCGCCCTTCATCGCAAGTTTTTATTATAGTTTTCATACCAATTTAGAGGCTTGAGGACACAAGGTTAACTTCAAAATGGAAACTAGTCCATACTATAAACTATAAACATGATGCAAAATAGACAAATATGCCTTAATGTGATTGTGCAATGTGCATGGAATCTTCTTCTTCTCTTTCACTCTGTCTTATCCCGCTTAAGCAGGGTCGCGATGTTCATTGTTCAACCTCATGGTTAAGGTTAATTGCTTTTGGCACATTTTTACGGCTGCATGTCTTTCCTAACGCCAAAGATTCTATTTGATTTAACGCACTGGATTAGGACGGGTGTTTTAATCTCCATTTGCTGGGGATCATACCAGCTACAATAACCTCACCCAGCCTGGGTAGGGCCGGAAATGCCAGTCTCACATGTACGGAGGGAACAGAATTTTCTGTGTGAAAAGTCTGCTCCGACTGGGGATCGAACTCAGAATCTCTGGGCTATGGGCAGGCGTGATTATTCATGGAATATTATTTAGATTTTAAGTTTTTAGTCGCTAAAAAAACGACAAAATGTTGCAAAGATAGTGAATATTTTTTGCATGGCCAAATTCTTGCAAAAAAAGAGAATTAAAATTAAATTTTGTCCGACAAAATTTTTTTTTTTTATTGATTGTCAACCTTAGTCCCCCTGCGGCTCTGTGAAAACAAATGACCGTTCCTCCAGATTTTTCTTACAGTTAGTGGTTCAGTAGCTCACCTGAGAAGGTTCAGTGATGAGTCCATTCTTGGATCCCAGGTAGATGTACACGACCCCACTGCTCTGGTACGGGGCCCCCACTGCGAGGTCATCGTAGCCATCCTTGTTCAGGTCACCTAGGTTGGACAGGGCGATACCGAACCTGGCGGGAAAACACGATGTTCATCAGATTGGATACAAAGATAGCTGTAGTCTAGTGGATCAGATTGGATATAAAGATAGCTGTAGTCCAGTGGATCAGATTGGATACAAAGATAGCTGTAGTCTAACCTAAACGATGAAGCTACTCAAGTTCAAGTTGGTACAAACATTATTATCATCCACAAGGAATCACCACTTAAGTCATTATTATTATATTATGCTTTATAAGGTAACCCAAATACTCGTATATACAATAAAATACAATGAAGTTTTTAAGAAAAAATAAATAGATTGAATAAAGAAACAAGAATAAAAAAGAGAATAAAGCCAATGTTCTACCTAAAGGGCGGGGTTATTGCCTGTGGCAATCTCTTCCACCCAACCCTTAACTTGGAAAGTAATCAGTTTAACTTGGAAACTATTACCTAATAATTAAACACTTTACTGCCACAAGAGTTTTTGGCTGATGTCTCACTTGGATTAAAAAATAGAAAGCCACATATTCACAATATTTTTGTTCAGAAAATAAAATAAACCTTTGCACAAGCTTTCAGCCTTGTGGATGCTACTGTTCTCCTAGAATCTAGACTACTCCAGAGAAAAAATGATCAGTCAGTGAATAAAGGAGTGAGTGTTTTTGAATTTACATATTATACATTGTATAATTATGGAGAATTAATGTAACTGTGATATTGTATAATTTATTATTATCATTAAATAAATTCTAGTCGCTTCTTATATTCCTATGAACAATTATTTCAATTATTTTGTATTTCAAATTTGACTTTGTATTTCGTTTGTATCTGTAAAAAGAAAAAGAAAAATCT
>CM044955.1:33383867-33407029 GCA_024516035.1 Bactericera cockerelli | reverse complement strand
TAGACGAATCAGTATGCTTGGTCCATTTGCTGCGAACCTGTAAAGTATGCAAATATTCGTTACTCCATCTCTTCCAAAAGGATTGAATCATTTGGTCGAGCAACTCATAACGAGTAAGTCGGTTGGCAGGTTCAGTTAACACGTCGCGTGCTGGCAAGTGTGTTAAAGGCTGAAATGTTAGAAAGTGGGCGGGGGTTAGTGCAACAGGTTCGGAAGAATCATCAGTACTCAGCTTACACAATGGCTTACTATTGAGCAGGCCCTCAATCATAATAAAAACAGAATTGAGCTCTTCATAGGTTAATATTTGTGTGCCAATAACCCTGTGAAGATGTGTTTTAACACTCGTGACTCCACTCTCCCATATACCAGACATATGAGGGGCGGAGGGAGGACTGAACTTCCAAATGATCTGCTGCTGAATCAAACCCAACCTGAAATCCTCATCTAACTTGTTTTTGGCACCGACAAAGTTCGTACCGTTGTCACTGTACATGTAAAGTACAGGACCGCGGCGTACAATGAACCGTTTAAATGCTGCCATGAATGACTCAGTAGTCATTTCTGAGACAAGTTCCAAGTGCAATGCTTTGGTACTCATACATATGAAAAGACAAAGATAAGCCTTTTGGCTTTTAACACCTCTATGTTTGCTAAGTGTTACACGGAACGGGCCAGCCATGTCCAGGCCTGTATGAATGAATGCCTTGACTGCTGGTTGCACCCTGTAATCAGGAAGATTACCCATGAGAGGAGATGTGGAATCTGGTTTGCATCTGAAACATTTGTTACATGAGCGAACAATTTTTCGTACAAGGTTTCTCGCACCTAGAATCCAATAATTGTTTCTAAGAAGAGAAAACAATAAAGTAGACCCTGTATGAAGGTTAGTCTTGTGGTAGTGTTCTACCAATAATGTAACAACATGATCCTTTTGTGGTAATAAGATCGGATGCTTCTGTTCATAATTTAAATCAGAATTAACGAGCCTGCCCCCCACTCTGAGGAGACCACCCTGTATGAAAGGGTTAAGTTTGCGAATGCTAGGAGAACATTGCTGGTTGGTTCTTATGAATAGACTCGAAAACATCTGAAAAATGAAATTGCTGAGTGATTTTTAAAATATAATGTTCAGCAGTTTTGATGTCTGAATATGAAATATCGTCACCATGAGGGAGTAACTTGACAAACCTGAGGACATAAACAAACATGTGAAGTAATTTTAACCAAGAGGAAAATCTCTTAAAAATAGGAGAGAAGAAGTTAAACGGAGATTTTGGTTTATTATCAAGCGAAACGAGAACTATTTTCTTTTCCTCTGGTACGGAATTCATGACCTCCACTGGATGGTAATCCCACTCGGATATGTCACGAGATAACCAGGAAGGACCTGTGTACCAAATGCAATCCTGATGCATAAGTTCACCAGGCGTTAACCCTCTGGTGGCGTGGTCTGCGGGGTTGTCTGAACCACTGCAGTGAAACCAATGTTGTTTATCTACATTCTGTTGGATTTTTGTAACCCTATTTGCTACAAATGTATTTAACTGGTTCGGACATTTTTGAATCCAATTTAGAGTCACAGTTGAATCTGAAAAACAGTATATGTCTGAAATATTGCAACGCGATTGAAATGTGTTAATTATAAGAAGCATGAGCTTTGAGAGTAAAAGCGCACCACAGAGTTCGAGTCTCGGTATTGATATAGTTTTCAATGGCGCTACTTTCGACTTGGCACAAACAAATCTCACTATTACGTCATCATTAGGCAACACAACTCTACAATAGATTATACAAGCATAAGCCTTCTCACTCGCATCTGAAATCCAACAAGTGTAACGGGCATGTTATGATCAAGTACACCTAAATGACGAGGTATTTTGAGCTGAGATAATTTTTGAAATTCAAGTCGGAACTCATTCCAAGTTTTGATAATATGATAGGGAGGAGTGTCATCCCAATCTAAATGCTGACTCCATAACTGTTGTAATAAAATTTTAATTTTAATGATAACCGGACAAAGAAAGCCCAAGATATCCCATATCTTAGCTGCGAATGAGAGAATGGATCTCTTGCTACAGGGTGTATCAGTTGCGATCTCCTGTATTCTGAAAGAGAAAAAATCATCGTTTGATTCCCATTGTAAGCCTAGGATTTTTTGAAATCCCTTATCTTCTAATTCCAAAGGTTTTTGTAACCTGTCAGACTCTGGTATATTTTGAAGGAGACGTGAAGAATTTGAAGACCATTTCACCAGCTCAAAACCTCCAGACCTGAAAAAATCTTTGAGTTGAGTGTATAGTTCTGTGGCTTCATCTTCATCTGCTATGCTCGTGGCCAGGTCATCCATGTAAATATCCCTGGAAACAACATGAGATGCAGCAGGATACTTAGCCCCTTCCTCAATAACTAACTGCTTCACTGTACGAAGCGCCAGCCACGGGGAGGGCTTAAGCCCGAATACAACCGTGTTCAGTGTGTACACTGAAACAGGATCTTGTGGATTGAAACGCCACAAAATTTTCTGAAATTCCCTGTCTTGGGGACGAACCAATATTTGTCTGAACATTTTTCTGATGTCAGAACAGATGCATATGCTGAACAAACGCATGTTGCACAAGACAACAAATAAGTCCGAATAAATATTGGGACCTGAAAACAAAATGTCATTGAGTGACTTTTGACTCGAGGTTACACAGGATCCATCAAAAACAGGTCTTATAGGAGTTGAACTGCTGCTTTTTATCACGGCGTGGTGTGGAAGGATAAATACTGGGTCGCCTGAAAAATTATCATGATCAGAAGGAGACATGTGACCAGAATCTATGAAGTCCTGTAGAGCTTCATTATAACCCTGTCTAAACTCGGGAGATTTTTCAAGTTTCTTTTCCAAACTCAGAAGCCTTTTCTTAGCGTTCATGTATGAATCACCCAGTACATCAGGACTTTCCTTGAAGGGAAGAGCGACAATGAATCGACCTGAATCATCTCTAGACACAGTATTTTTATACAAGTCCTCACACAAAGCTTCCTCTGCATTGTAAGGGGAAGCACCGACATCCGGGATGTCTTCCAGCTCCCATAATTTGTGCACCATCGTGTCAAGTGATTGTTCAGCAAAAGTACAAAATGTATGATTAGAGGTATCACCATCATCCCACTGTATGGGGGCGGTACCCATAACCACAATACCTAGTTTAGTACAAACACCAATCGGACTATTTGGCCCACCAGTAATTTGACCACTTTGAATAACTAGAGGCCATAATGAGGCACCCAGTATACCACTGATACTATGCGGCTCGTCGAACGTATCATCAGATACCTGCATACCCTGCAAGTGCTTCAAAGCTTCACTCTGAATACGCGCTGTAGGTAACTTGCTAGTGACGTGGTCTACAACTAACGCGTGAACTGAAAATGAAACATTAGGATCAAATCGAGATGAAAATGTGAAACAAGTTTGACCTGCGACAGCTTTGCTTGTAGAGCCGATACCTTGCACGGTGATGGGAGAATTATCAATCGGAAGGCCTAACTTTTGAGCACAAGGAAGTGTAATAAAATGAGACATGCTACCGGAATCGAGCAGCATGCGAATTAAATGTTTCTTCCCGTTCTGATCTGTAATATGAACTTTGACTGTGGATAGCAGAACTGTATGATCAGTGGTACCAGATTTGGTGTAATATGAACAACATGTTGAAGTGTTAGCGTCATTAGACTTAGACTGATTTTGTTCTGTAGAACAAGAAGTCTGCTGTGTAACTTGCTTGTCTCTGAAATGCAACAATGTATTGTGCCGGGACGAGCAATGGTTACAATTATGTTTCGATTTGCATGCGGTAACTATATGATTAGCGTTAAGGCAATTAATACAAATTTTATTTTGTTTAACTAAATCAAATCTTTGAACAGGTGAAAGTTTTAGAAAAGCTTCACAGTTGAAAAGTGGATGTGGCTCTTTATGACAAGCACAACAAGTTTTAGTTTTTTCAAAGACAGCTAAATTTGTACTCTTATTATGATAAGGAGGAGAAATTTTAGCATGAGAAAATTTGTTTGGAGGCGACTGATCGACTTTGACGAAAGAATTCGGCATCCTGCCTAGCATTTTGGCCTGTTCTTTGACGAACTTATTAAGCTGCTCAAAGGTCGGTATGGGTGTACCCTTGACAAACATTTCAAACTGCTTTGTAGTTTCTGGGTCCAATTTGCCTAAAGCTAAGGCTAAAATTAGAAAATCATCAAGATTGGGTATTTGCAAGTTTTTCAGCGCCATAACTGCACCTGAAAAGTTGTCAACAAACATGTTCAAATTTGTAGCGGACTCAGATTTCAAAGGTTTGAATTTAAACAATTTATCTAAGTAAGACATGGCGAGAGTTCTCTTGTCGTCGTACTTCTGGATCAGTGCCTGAAAAATGGTGTCATAATTATCTGCCGTGGGTAAGATACCTGTGCAAACATTGAGTGCCGAATGAGACAACTTGGAAACCAAATATTGCACTTTCTGCTGATTTGACAGCTCAGCGTTGTTATGAATTAGAGACTTGTATGTCTCGTACCACAGGGGCCACTCTGTGGGGTCACCTGAAAATTGTTTTATATCTAAAGGAGGCAAATGAATTTTAGGCTGAACGGCAACTGGCTGGGGCAAGTCTTTGGATATGTCCGCTGTCTTGGCCTGATGTGCCAACCAATAAGCATGTTTTTTCTGTATATAACCACACATATCATAGACTGAATCAACACCCTGAAACGAAGGCTTATATTTAGTAGGATCAATCTTTAAATTTAAATCATTAATTTGATCAATACATTCCAGAATCCTAGTCTTTAACCCTTCAACATTATGCACTTTGTTTAAGAATGTTTTATATGTATCAGTAGACGTGGCTTTCTGAGCTAAATCATACACAGAATTAAGAATCGCATAGGACGACTCTTTTTTAGCTGTTAATGTTTTCAATTTGCCATTCATAATACCTGTATCCTCTTCAGAGTCTGAACCCATTTTGACAAGATAATTATTTAAACAGTATGAAAAATTAAGAAATAATGACACTTAATTTAAAAAGAAAATGCAAAGAAAAGCAATGAATAATATTAATGACAATAAAAATTGAACAACACAATGAGTGAAAAATAAAAAAACTTGCACCTAATGCATGGGGCAAAAGGGACAAACCAATTATTTATAAAAAATAAATTTTAAAATGTATGAAAATAATCAATAAAAAATATTTGAAAGGTAATTAATTAAAATGAATAATATACCTAATTATACTGAATTAAACATTTGATATGTGAAATACAGTTATTATGCCATGAAAGCGAACCCTTTGAAAATGGTTAAAAATGCTGAAATGCAAAGGCTAATCCGGCCCGAAGGACCAAAAAATGTGGTGTAATCAATGTATTGACTACACTGGATGGAAAATGAAATTAATGAGGGTCCTGTAGGACAAATGAAACGGTAGCTTAAATGTAAGCGGATTAGTGGACTGTATATATGGGTGCTAGCTCAAACCAGAAAAGCCTATGCTGTGAAATAATTGATGCTATTTTACTACAACATAAATCTTACCGTACTCACTTACAGGGCACAGGTTATTAACTTATTTTATATTATAGTTTCGCGATCGAGGTTGTTTTTACGCGACCGAAGATTGAAGACGCGACCGCGACTAAGGGTTAGAAAAAGATGTTAGAGGGAAGAGGAAAGGGATACCCTAGCCTAGTTGATATTTAATTTGGTCTGCATTATATTATTATTTTTGATTTATGTTGATTAGTTGCACTGATGTTAATTATTGAAAAGATGAAAAACTGTTTAAATGAAAATGATGAAACTTTATAATGAAAAGTCGGACTACCTATATGCTACGATAGCCTGCGAGATCAAGAAACCCTAGAATCCCTAGATGAACGGGCGGTAGGTAAATTTGAACTGAGCTGATGGTAAGTACTGAAGGCAGCTCTCACCTCGGCGACTCGGTGATTAGCTACCAAAAAGTTAAACAAAGTTAAACCGATTGAAGCAAGTATGGGGCATGTCAAACTATCAAACATACTAAAAATATTTTAACTAATAAAACATACTCGTCTAATTGAAGGCCTTTAATATCCATCCTAATTCCTTATTTTACCATGGTCGCTGCTCACATCAAAGCAGACAAACATTTTCCCCGTAACATCCAAGGTACATGGTCGAAAAATTCCGACTCCACTGGGAGTCAAACCCAGGTCACGGTGCGTGCAAGTCTAGTGCGCTACACCACTCTGAGTTTTTATGGCTCCAAGAGATTAAAAATATCATGAAGAGATTATTAATATTTAAAAAAAAACTCTACCATCATATTTTGCTGATCTTATGCAACTGACGAGATGGTCTTCATTATATCATCTCAATATCAAAGCTCTTGGTCGTCAATCAACGACAAGCTTTTGCCTTTCGGAATTGATGATGACCTTCTATTAGCATTTAAATGAAACATGCACTTTTCTATCTATCTATCTTTTATTAGATTTTAGTGGTGCATGTCAACATCTATGGTCAAAATATGCATTTTATTTCTTCTTTCAAAAACCCCTAATTTTTTAATAAAAGAAATTTTCGACTTTCTAAGTTACAGAAATCCCAGGACAGCTGTTTCAGCTTAGTGGGCATCGCACCCAGGGAGCTGTCAAGCGCTCGTCTTGTAGTTTGAACCTTAAATTCATAGCACAATTTTAAAAAAAAATATCTACATGTATGCTGTAATTTTATCGAATGTGTTTTGTACTCTTGAAATGAACCCGCAATCAGTACGGTTGTGAGAGAAATCTCTCATCCACTGGTATTCATTCGGAGAGAAAGAGAAAGAGAGAGAAAGAGATTTCACTCACAACCGTACTGATATACTGAGAGAGATTTCTCTCACAACCGTACTGATATACGTTACCGTGTACTGGATACGTTACAAAACCGAACCGTACTGGTCCCGGGTTAAAAAAAAACCCTCGAGTCTCACCTGAGCTTGAGGTAGGACATGGCGCCCGTCTTGAACGGGTTGCCCAGCGCGCAGGCCACCAGGGTCGCATTGTGCGGGTTGCAGAGGGCGCCCCCCCTCGCCCCTCCCTCCAGCCCGATGTAGGAGAGGCGAGGGTGGTGCGACACGAACAGCTGCGCCTCGTAAGCTGACTCCTGCAGGTTGTGCGTGCTGATGTTGAGCAGCACCTCCTGATGCTGACCCAGCATGAGCTCGTAGTAGCTGCCGTTGCGACCTGGCGATCAGCACGACATTGTGTTAGTGAGCAGAAGTGATATAATAATATCGTCTTATTTATACTGCCCAATTAATTTATTTATTTATTAGATAATAATATTCTCAAATTGAGGATAGTTTACATTACATAAAAGAAAAACATCGAGATACAATTTTATATTATTTTACTACACTATTCTAAGATGCTACTACTACTATACTATTAAAGTGAACAGTGTAAATGAACTAATTTCCTGTGTTTGATTCAGGTTTTTTATTTATCTACCTATAACTTTCAGAAGTTTGTCATAAGGCATATCTATACCTAGTATTCCGTATTTTTCATTGAATGTTTTCAAGATTGTATGTAATGATGAGGTATATTTAATGTGATTGGGATTTTCAAACAATTTGAAGTCATTATTCCTTAATCTTGTATCTGGGACTTTAATGTTTATCATGGAGAGTAGTTCAGGACAGTCAATCTTATTATTGAATAGTTTATGTAGGTATATTATTCTTTGTCCTTCTCTTCTTTCTTCTAATGTTTGAATGTTAAGTTGCTCAATTAAATCTTTATATGCGATTCCTTCAGGGTAGGTAGGGTAAAATTTGTTTTCCATGAAAAATAGATGCTGTGCAAATCTTTTTTGGACTTTTTCAATTTCTTTGGACCATGTTTTTGTTTGGGGGCCCCAAATGATTGCACAGTATTCTAATTTTGAACGGACTAATGAGGTGTAGAGCAATAAAATGGTATCTATGTCTTGTATTTGAGATGAGTTTCTTTTTAATAGTCCTAGTCGTTTAAAGCAGTTGCTTATGGTTGTTTGTATATGTGTGTTGAATTGTCCGTTGGATTGAAATATTACGCCTAGATCTTTTTTTTCAGAGACTTGTTTCAATGGCTGTCCAGCGAGATAGTATTGATAAGGGAATTTAGTTTTTCCTCTACAGAATTGTATTTGTTCACATTTTGCTATATTAAATTGTAGGCCATTTCCTGTAGTCCATAGATATGCATTTTGTATATCTTCTTGTAGATGGAGACAATCTTCTTCACAAGTTATTGTTTTGAATATCTTCAGGTCATCTGCAAATATCAATGCTTCAGAAAATTTTAGTTTTTCAATGACTCCATTCATTATAATAATCGCGAAGAGACTGGATATTTTACTTCCTTGTGGAAAACCTGATGTTGGTATGATTGGATGAGAAAGAGCATCTCCATATCTAATTTGTATGGTTCTATTAGATAAATATGTTTTGAAAAATGTTATGGTAGTATCGGAGAATCCAAAACGCCTCATATTGTTTAGTAGAACATAAAATTGTACTTGGTCAAAAAATTTAGATATATCTGTGTAAATTGTATCTAGTTGTTGTTTATTGTTAAAAGCGTTTTTAACTTTCATTTCCATTGTTAATAGATTGGTTTCTGTTGATCGTCTTTTGAGAAAACCATGCTGTTGTGTTGTAATATTTTGCATTATGCTATCATGGATTTTGGCGTATAATATATTTTCAAATATTTTTGCTATTGTATTTAGTGTTGTTATAGGTCTATAATTATTCATCATCTGTAGGTTTCCAGTCTTTGGAACGGGTGTGATAATCGATGTTTTGAGGACATTTGGGAAATAGTTATTTTTTATTGATATGTTAAATAAGTAATTTAATTCTGGTAATATTAGTGATTGTAGATTCTTTATAATTTTGGGATGTATGTGATTAGGCCCGGGTCCTTTGTTCGTTGGTAATATTTTTATAGCATGTTTTATCTCTTTATTAGTGACATTAGACAAGTGTATATGTAGGTTGGATGTAAATGTTGGGTTTGTTGGTTGGTCTGTAGTAGATGAGCTTTTTATAGACAGATCCAAAATAATTTGCGAATCCATTTGCAATAGTGGTTTCATCAGATGTTAATGTACCTTCTACAATGAAAGATTTGGGTGTGAAAAACTTCCTTTTACTTTTAATGTACCGCCAAAAAAATTTGGGTTTTGTTTTTAGTTCACTTACTGTGTTTTTTACGTACTTATTAAAGTCTTTTTCAACATTTTCTTGAAAAGTTTTTATTGTTACTTTTTTTCTGTCTTCATGAATTTTTGTATATGTAGGTTTTTGTTTATCTCTTTGTTTTTTTAGGAAATGTCTTATAGTGGTTTTAGACCACCACTGTGGATACATTTTTTTATGAGTTTTTTGATTAGGTATGTGTTTATTAAGAATGTTGTATATGTTATCATAGAATATTTTAAAACATTCATCTGTATTTTTGGTATTGTATAAAGAGGACCAGTTTAAATCTGAATAGTCTTCTTTAATTTTTGTCCAGTTAGCTTTATTTATATTGTAAATTCTTGTTGGTATAATGTTTTTCTTTTTAATTATATTGGTTTCCTTCTTATAGGTTATTTTGATGGGTGGGTGATAATCATCTGGGTTTACTAGTCCTTTTTCTCTGCAAATATTTATTTTTTGTGTTAGTGTTTTATCGCACAGTATTAAATCTAATGTTGTCCCATGTTTGTTTTGTATATTGTTGATACTATCGAGATTGTTAGCGTTTAATATTTCGTTTAATTGTAAGCAGAGTTTGTTTTTACTCTTGAGAAGATTATGTTGGTTATTTTTTATTTGACTGATATTAAAGTCACCAATTATTATTGTTTTATAGTTTGATTCTATGTGATTTTTTTCAATAAGTGTCGTAAAGTTTTTTAAATGTTCTAGTTTTACTGGTGGAGGGAAGTATACGATACATAAATTTAATTTGATTGGCTTGGAGATTTTAATCCAAATGTTTTCAAAGTGGGTGTTCATGGTACATAAATTTTCGCATGTTTCAAAAAGAAAATAATTTTTGAGTGCTATGAGTACTCCGCCTCCCCTCTTCTTTCCCGTTGATTAAGACTATTAAAGTCCCATTATTCCAGCAGTAAGCCCAAAGGCATATTATTATGTGGTAAAAATCCCAAATGGGAGGATAACTTGTCATGTCCCGGCGGGGTTTCGAACCCACGACACGACATCTGGATTCACAGAGTGCCGCCTTTACCACTGAGCTACCGGGACAGTAAGTAGGAGGTGACGATATTTGCCATAAGGCAAAATTGATGTGGAGAAACCATGAGTGCTAGGAGTGTCGTATCTAAGATATGGTAAGACCTTTTGGGAAAGGAATTGATTGGATTTACGGGAGATCCCCGTTCAAATCATTTTCTAAACCGCAAAGAGTTTGGGTTTTCATTGTTAGCTCTTCGAGGTGGTAAAATATTTCGAAGTAGAAAACAAACGACATACTTGGAACGGGATAAGACTTAGAAAGCAGATATGACACAATCTGAAAAAATATATTTCGTAATAGTTCTGTATAGGAATGAACAAGATATCGAATAAAGACTACAAAGATGAAACTTTAGTTCAACATGAGAGGCTAAAAATATCTTGTACACTTTGTATTCAATATGGACGATAGAAGTAATAATAATAAATAATAATAATAATATCGCCTTATTTATACTGCCCGATTAGGACTATTAAGTCCCATTATTCGAGCAGTAAGCCCAAGACGTATTATTATGTGGTAAAAATCCCAAATGGGAGGATAACTTGTCATGTCCCGGCTGGGTTTCGAACCCGCTGGAATCTCTAGATTTACAGAGATTGCCGCCTTTAAAACTGAGCTACCGGGATAGACAAGTTATTTCCCAGAAGTAATAAAAAAAAGTTATTATTAATGAGTGGTGAAAATTATGCATAGCAGAAATGCTTCTATTCTAAAATTATAATTATTTTTTGCTTGTTTAAAATTACATCTTGTTAAACTAAAGTACAAGGGTGAAAGTCAAAATTCAAGTAAAAACGGCATAAATATGTGGCATTTTAAGAACTCAAGAAACATTAGATGGTCTCATGAACAAAGCGTATTAGAAGTCATATATGCTCTTTCGAACTGTCAAGTGGTTAAGAATACTGTACAGAAAACAGGATTAACAGATTAACCTAATATCATTCATGTTAAAGGTAAGGTACAACAGTTAGAGGGAAATGGAAAAAAGAACGTGATAACATATTACAATAAACTAGCAATTCACAACATCAAGAAATAATCAAAATAACAAGGTAGAAAGCAACTCACAAAAGTGATAAACTTAGAAAAGAAAAGAATTGTATCGACAACCTGAGTCGAGAGATTCATAGTAATCGTAAGAGAGGTCTGATAGTGAGGGCCTAGCCAGGGGATGGTAACCTGAAAGTTAAATGAAATAATGGAGGGAATAACTTTTTCCTCAGTGTATTCCTCACAAAGCGACCAGCTTTTAATCCTGAAGTTACATTGATAAAAGTACACACACTAGTATGATGAAATAGGAGAACAAAAATATTTTTTCGTTCTGTTCAGTCGGTTTTTCGCTCGTTAAAGGCCGAATTTCCATCAAGTTTCCCCCTTCGTTATGTAAAGAGGTTAAGTCTAAGGTCCGAGTTATAAAACAGGATTAATTTTAAGATAAGCCACAAAATTCTTCAACTCGGAAATTTAACCAATCACAGCGCACTATAGCCCGTTCTGAGACAGTAAGGCTAATCTTATACCCCCCCCCCTTCGTTATGTAAAGAAGTTAAGTTTAAGGTCCGAATTATAAAACAGGATTAAATTTAAGATAGGCCACAACATTCTTCAACACAGAGATTTAACCAATTAATCGTGTTTTATAATTCGACCATACATTACATTATTTCTGCTGTTCTTTCCTGAAAAGAAATTCCTATGTGCTATGTCCATTATTTAGAAAGGCGACCTAGGCCACTTCCCGTAATATGAAGAGCTAGGCCAGGGCCGGACTCACCTTTTTTTTTTTTTAGAAAGTGCACACAGCCCGAAGAAAGGTAAAAATCAGCTGAGCCGACGATACAGTAGAATACGTACGCCGGGGGGAGAGAGATATCTGTCCTTCCCCTTCACAAGCATTCCACTGCCTGTGAGAATCCCATATAACCTCCTTACCGGAATTCCAGGAGTGTGAGTCCTGGTTCCCTATCTCCCTACTCCCGTTGGGCAAACTCTAAAAAACCGTTCTTCGAAACGCGAGCACTTATCTTTTCATGTCAGTTCCCAACTGACATGAAAAGTTCTATTCACTAGTCCTGAAAATGTATCAGTTACCTTTACCTTTATCTACCACCTGATTTTTTCAATGTAATTTTTATATCTTTTAACTCTTCCTTGATATATCATGTACCTGTAACCTAGCACACATACAAAAATGTATAATAAATGCTAAAATATAAATTAAAAAAAAACTGGTTACAATACTTCCAACGCACTCACCCTGCAGCTGCAGGTCAGCCTCCACATGCAGCTGGCACTCGCACAGCTCGTCACTCCCACAGTCCGTGTGGAACGTGGCCTGGAACACGCGCGACGCCTCCCTCTGGTCCAGGATGGGGAAATCGTCCATGGACGGGATAGGATCCCCGGCCTTCAGTCTACGAGGCTCGCGCTGCACCAGCGAGTAGCTCAGCTTCATGCGAATCGGAGACTGGATGTCCTTGGTGTTCTCCTGAAGCAAGGAAGAGAGAAGAATGTCCAGGGTACAGAAGAGGAATTTGTAAGCCATAAATTTAATTTAAATCAACAATATTTCAATCAATTATAATGATGTTCTTGAAAAAGATACATATTTACAAGAAAAAATATTAAAATATAAAAAAACGGGTTTGACTTGTGATGACCGACAACGTATAGCACAACCGATCATGAAGGTTTTACTTTCCTCATCCTATAGAAAGAAAAGTTTTTTAATTTTTGTATTGATAAAACCTTAAAAACGAAATTTATTTTTTATTTTTTAGATAGTAGAGAGGTGCTTGCTAGTAATATGTTGGCATGATGATATTTCCATCTTGCACCTACATAAATAAAGCACTACTTTTAGTACCTGTGTGTATTGGTTGGGAAGCATCAATACCACTCACCTTGACATAGGCCGTGTGCTCCCGGCAGTGTCTCAGCTCGCCCGGCCTCATCTCAATCGTCTCCTGCAGGATGTGATTCTTCGCCGCCTTGTCTGGACCGAAGAAGACGCGACTGAACTTCTGGCTGGGCAGGAAGGTTTCGGCTTCCAGCTTGTAGCGCAGCGTGAGGTGGCCGCTCCGACGCGTCAGGGAGGAAGAATTGAGCGACTCAATGTTGCAGCATGCTTCAAACGTAAAGCTGAAATTTTAAGTAGATTACAAAAAATTACACCATATCTTTACATGATTAGTAGACAAAAAGATATTGGACTCAAACCTACCTATATGTATAGGACTAACCGACCTCAGTAGCTTGATCGATAAGGCGGCGGACTTGTAACCTGGAGGTCGGTAGTTCAAGTCCCGGTTTCAGCAAAGATTTAGTAAAGCGAGTTGGAGAAGATGTGACATCGCGAAAGTGATAAACACATGTATGATAACTATATGTATAGAACTATTTTTTGTTGGAAATGTTCCAATATATCACTGGTACCGTTGTCCATATGTTTCGGGACTAACCTGTAGATTTGAATTCGGACTAATATAATTATTTTTTTTCGAGGATGGTCTTGTAGATTTGCGCTAGGTTTTCCGCTTATTTCAAATCTAAATTTTATACAGTCTAACCTGAATATAAGAGAACTTAATCGACCGGAAGTTTTCACTCATATCCAGGTTTCTCTTATTTATTTATTTAGAATATCTACAGGATCTAACCCATTTTACAATAATTGGCCCTACAAAAAAAATAAATTAAAAAAAAAAAAAAAATCCGAGGGAGGGCGAAAGAAAGAGATATTATGGGAATATAGAAATAGGACTGGGAGAGGGAGATATAGAGAGAGTTGGGAGGGGAGAGAGAGAGAAAAAAGAGAGGAGACAGAGATATAAGGAGCATAATTATATTCCCTTAGAGCTAAATTTGACCAGGAAATCGTTATCTTATATCCAGTTCTCTTTCATCTAGGCTCGACTGAACATAACTGAGAGATCTCGAGGTAGATGTGGCAAGGCTCACCAGGTGTGTTCCGACTTGGGGTCGGAGGGGCAGCCCACTTTGCTGGGGTCAATGTTCCTCAGGTTGTACTCAGGGACCAGGGAAGTGGCCAGCGAGATGATGGGCCGGGCCCGTAGCAGGACTGCACTCTCAGAGTCGAAGGCGCCCACCAGCAGGTCCGGGTAGCCATTCTGGTCCATGTCCACCCCTGCGGAGAGGGAGGAACCAAAGGTGCGGATGGGGTGACCCAGGGGAGAAGGGATGGACTCTGCGTCGATGATCTGGAATGGAAGACATTCCAGAAGACATATTATTATTATTATACAATTATGTATTATATACAAAAGGACATTATGGACATATAAATAATAATTTTAACAGTGAAAAAATGCAAATTGTCACTTCATCTGTCATGTGGTTTAACATGGTATTTCTGTTCTTTTGTATTTTAGAAATCTCCAGAATATGATTTTTGTTTTGACCATGTTGGTGTTTTGAATATATTTTGCGTTAGAGAATACAAATTTTTATTTTTATTTATTTTTATAAATTAACGGGTTTCCCCATTTTTACATAATATCTATAAATAACTTAAATATTTATCTTTAATTTGTTGCAAAGAGTGATAAAAAATGTTTACGTCACTCCTAGTAAAAAATGTGTTCCCTGTTACCATTAACCTATTCATTGGACAGTTTTGGCTATCACACTCTCAGACGAACCGTTGAGGAATTACTTGTTCAGTATGCATTATTTAGATGAAATCACTTCAGTATAGTTAACCTCCCTTCAACGCAAGTTTTTATTACACTTTTTAGAGGCTTGAGGACACAAGGTTAACTTCAAAATGCAAACTAGTCAATACTATAAACATGATGCAAAGTAGACAAATATGCCTCGATGTGATTATGAATCTTCTTCTTTTCTTTTACTCTGTCTCATCCCGCTTAAGCAAGGTCGACGATGTTCAACCTCATGGTTAAGGTTAATTGCTCTTGGCACATTTTTACGGCTGCATGTCTTTCCTAATGCCAACGATTTTATTTGATTTAACGCCCTGGATTAGGACGGGTTTTAATCTCCATTTGCTGGGAATAACCTCACCCAGCCTGGGTAGGGCCGGAAATGCCAGTCTCACATGTACGGAGGGAACAGAATTTTCTTTGTGAAAAGTCTGCTCCGACTGGGGATCGAACTCAGGATCTCTGGGCTATGGGCAGGCGTGATTATTCATGGAATATTATTTACATTTTCAGTTTTTAGTCGCTAAAAAAACGACAAAATGTTGCAAAGATAGTGAATATTTTTTGCATAGCCAAAATCTTGCAAAAAAAGAGAATTAAAATAAAATTTTGTCTCACAAAATATTTTCTTTTGGTTGACTAAGGTTGTCAACCTTAGTCCCCCTGCGGCTCTGTGAAAACAAATGACCGTTCCTCCAGATTTTTCTTACAGTTAGTGGTTCAGTAGCTCACCTGAGAGGGTTCCGTGATGAGTCCATTCTTAGATCCCAGGTAGATGTACACCACCCCACTGCCCTGGTACGGGGCCCCCACTGCGAGGTC
Organism: Bactericera cockerelli; assembly: GCA_024516035.1. NCBI lineage: Eukaryota > Metazoa > Arthropoda > Insecta > Hemiptera > Triozidae > Bactericera > Bactericera cockerelli. Next base: position 33,391,193 of record CM044955.1, on the reverse strand, counting down.
ATCGTAGCCATCCTTGTTCAGGTCACCTAGGTTGGACAGGGCGATACCAAACCTGGCGGGGAAACACGATGTTCATCAGATTGGATACAAAGATAGCTGTAGTCTAGGGGATCAGATGGGATACAAAGATAGCTGTAGTCCAGTGGATCAGATTGGATACAAAGATAGCTGTAGTCAAGTGGATCAGATTGGATACAAAGATAGCTGTAGTCTAGTGGATCAGATTGGATATAAAGATAGCTGTAGTCTAGTGGATCAGATTGTATACAAAGATAGCTGTAGTCCAGTGGATCAGATTGGATACAAAGATATCTGTAGTCCAGTCGATCAGATTGGATACAAAGATAGCTGTAGTCTAGTGGATCAGATTGTATACAAAGATAGCTGTAGTCTAGTGGATCAGATTGGATACAAAGATAGCTGTAGTCTAGTGGATCAGATTGGATATAAAGATAGCTGTAGTCTAGTGGATCAGATTGGATACAAAGATAGCTGTAGTCTAGTGGATCAGATTGGATACAAAGATAGCTGTAGTCTAGTGGATCAGATTGTATACAAAGATAGCTGTAGTCCAGTGGATCAGATTGGATATAAAGATAGCTGTAGTCTAGTGATCAGATGGATACAAAGATAGCTGTAGTCTAGGATAGATCCGATACAAAGATAGCTGTAGTCTAGTGAATCAGATTGGATACAAAGATAGCTGTAGTCTAGTGGATCAGATTGGATACAAGATACAATAGATAGTCTGTAGTCTAGTGGATCAGATTGGATACAAAGATAGCTGTAGTCCAGTGGATCAGATTGGATACAAAGATAGCTGTAGTCTAGTGGATCAGATTGGATACAAAGATAGCTGTAGTCAGTGGTCAGATGGATATAAAGATAGCTGTAGTCAGTGGATCAGATTGGATATAAAGATAGCTGTAGTCTAGTGGATCAGATTGGATACAAAGATAGCTGTAGTCTAGTGGATCAGATTGGATATAAAGATAGCTGTAGTTCAGTGGATCAGATTGGATATAGTCACAAGAGTTTTTGGCTGATGTCTCACTTGGATTAAAAAATAGAAAGCCATTCACAACATTTTTGTTCAGAAAATAAAATAAACCTTTGTACAAGCTTTCAGCCTTGTAGATGCTACTGTTCTCCTAGAATCTAGACTACTCCAGAGAAAAAATGATCAGTCAGTGAATAAAGGAGTGAGTGTTTTGAATTTACATATTATACATTGTATAATTATGGAGAATTAATGTGACTGTGATATTGTATAATTTATTATTATCATTATATAAATTCTAGTCGCTTCTTATATTCCTATGAACAATATTATTTCAATTATTTTGTATTTCAAATTTGACTTTGTATTTCGTTTGTATCTGTAAAAAGAAAAAGAAAAAAAAAATCTTATATTTTGTTGTCTCCTGTAAATTGGTCATGTACCGTAAATATACAATACCTCCTAACGGTATTTATTATTATTAGAAACAGGGAGTAGACCAGTATTGGCTTGGTTCTGGGGACCCTTGTCAATTATTAGCCTCCTTGTAAAGACAGTGATAGAACTGCTGAGTCATTTCTCCACTGTCTGCCTACCATCGTTCACGATGACGCCACCAATGATGATGATAGGGAGATCTAGTGAAATGAAGGAGGAAGAGACAATTGCCGTATTTTTCTTTCTAACCAAAGTTAACCAAACGGGAATAAAATGAACCAAACTGGAAGCAAGTCATTTTTCTTTGGGAAGAGGAAAAATTTCCACTTCCATAGTTAACCAAAGTGGAAGTAGAAAATTCTTTCACAAATGACCTTGGAATAAAATGGAAATATTTGGAAAAAACCTAATCAGGAATTTTTTTTTTAGTTAGAAAGAAAAATACGACTAATTAGAGGCTCACCTGGACTCAGGCTTGCCAGTGAGCTTCACAGGCGGCTCACAGTTGAGGCAGTGTCTCGCTGTGTTCATGTAGATGTACACGGCTCCCCCTGAGTCCTTGTCAAAGTGAAATGGCGCCCCCACTATCAGATCTAGCTTCCTGGAACATAAGAATAACAACAAGAATTCATTGTATATTGATTAAATATACCTTCATATAGACTAAAATGCTAAAATAAGAAAAACACAGTTCTCTAATATTTTCTACGCCTTAGAAACAAAACACCAAGTATGAACAAACAGCAGATACCCAAAAAAATAAATATGAAATCAGAAATTAAACATAAAACAAGAAATTAACTTAAAAGATTCAATTTACTGAAACTTAGCAAAGTAAAATTGAATAATAATATAATCTCAAATATTGCATCTGAGAGTAGTAGAGCTCTGTTTCAGGTAATGAACACCTAATACTAAAGAGCAAATTTATACTTTGAATTTCTAACACTCCCTTGACTCGCTAAATTTTTTCAACATATCTTAAGTCCCCCTACAATGAAAAGGACGTTAGACCCCTAATAAGAGAGTCATCATCAAAATAAACTGGTGTGAACATCACACGACTTTCTATTACCAAAACTTGAGCAGGTTTTTTTATTATAGAAATTAAAAAAACGACCGAAAACAATACTTTCTATACCTTATAGGTAATAGAAAATAAACATAAATAAAGAGCTGTTTCTTTACTAACTTTGGTAGTTACAGAACTTAGCTTTTGTGATTACAGCACATCATAAACACTCTATTAATTGTTACGAACATAAACACCGTGTGGGTACAAGAACTAAATAAATATATAAGTTCTCAGGAAAAACTTCTCTTGGTAAAGCAAATAGGTAAACATTGAAATAATTTGAAGATAAAAAACTTGTCTTTTTTTGTTTTACTTAATTATTTATTTTCACATGGCCATTTCGCCAGTTATGGCATCTAAAAATAAATAATTTAGTAAAACAAAAAAAAGCCAAGTGTTTTCCATCTTCAATTTTATTTCGATCGATAAATATCTCTGAACACCCTGTATTAAACTTCAATTCATATCAACAGAAAGCGTAGCATCACTTTTTAAACACCCTGCGCATGACATCAGCTGAGACTCTCAAGAGAGGCGAGGGAAAGTATTACAGCGCTGTGTAGCGGAGCCTCAAGTTGATATGTACGTTGTTCGCGCCTCGCTCCTCAACCTTCGGTAGCTCAGTTGGTAGAGCGGTGGACTGTAGATTTCAGTAAGTAGACATCCATAGGTCGCTGGTTCAAATCCGGCCCGAAGGAAAACTTTTTTATATGAAAAATTGTTTTTATCCTTCGGACTTTATGACTTATGACGTGTGGGGTGTTAAATTTAATGTTTGAAAGACCCATAATATTATCCCAAGTCATTACTTCTAAGCGTTGTTATGGTGATTACCATCAACACAGAAACTTGAAAGTCAAAATCATCCCAATTTTCATTATTTATTATTTTATACAAAATAATCAAAATAAATCAAACCAAAAAGAACTTGAAAACAAAAAAGAACTTGAAAAATAATAATTAATTTTCACAATATTCATTTGTCATCTGGGGTGAAGTTAATGCTTTTGCCATTCCATGGCACTTAACTCACATTTATAAATACTATAGACACTTCTTTGCTTTATCTATTCTCTCTCTCTCACCTGTCTCCATTTAAGTCAGCAGTAGCCAGCTCATATCCAAAGATAGACCCAAAGTATTCTCTCTCTCTCTCTCTCACCTGTCTCCATTTAAGTCAGCAGTAGCCAGCTCATATACAAAGATAGACCCAAACTATTCTCTCTCTCTCTCACCTGTCTCCATTTAAGTCAGCAGTAGCCAGCTCATAAACAAAGATAGACCCAAACTATTCTCTCTCTTTCTCACCTGTCTCCATTTAAGTCAGCAGTAGCCACCTCATAGCCGAAGCTAGACCCAAAGTATTCTCTGTCTCTCTCACCTGTCTCCATTTAAGTCAGCAGTAGCCAGCTCATATACAAAGATAGACCCAAACTATTCTCTCTCTCTCTCACCTGTCTCCATCACTCCTCAGAAGTTAGACTTAGCTTATAGGAGATGTATTGTTTGTAATATCATTATTGTATAAATAAATAAAAGTATTCAATTCAATTCAATTCAATTTAAGTCAGCAGTAGCCAGCTCATATACAAAGATAGACCCAAATTCTCTCTCTCTTACCTGTCTCCATTTAAGTCAGCAGTAGCCAGCTCATAGCCGAAGCTAGACCCAATCTGTTCTCCATTCAGCACCAGTCGTACGTCCATGGTACCTTTATCAGGCTCATTGGTGAGCTCGCTGGGCAGTTTCCGTGTAAACAGCATGACCTGGCGGGAGGAACAAGAAACTGGCTTTACATTTGGCCCTGTCAATAGATAATGGATAAAAAAAACTTGGGGTTCTTCTGACCATGTATTGATGAGTGCATGAATCTGGTGATATGTGTTAGTGTGTGTATTTGTGAGTGTAATTGTTTGTATTTGTGTGAGTGTGTGTGCTCTTATTTGCACATATAACTGTTTAATTAATTCTTAGCTCTTTTAATATTTGTAATTTCTATGATTAACCGTCTTTTTTTACCATTGTTAGTCATTACTTTGTTTATGTTCTAACAAAAAGAAAGTGTAGAAAACTACATACTATTATACAAAAAATCAATTAATCCAGGTAATGCAGGCAGCATCTATTTAATGGGATCAACTATAATGGATTTAAAAAATATACTATCATATAATTTGAGGTTATATCATCCCGGAATAAAGGCAAGATGGATAAATGGTAAATTAGGTTGTCAAGCGTATTTTGATTCCTGATTAAACCAAAATTTGACAATGTACAAACAATGGCTTCTTTTAATCTTTTAATTAAAATTTCTTAACTATACGTTTAGCCGTTGATGGTTCTCTTTCTAACCTCTCTAAATTATCATTTGCTCTTCTTTACTATACAGTTGTAATGTTTAGAATGGACACTCACCTGTCCCGTGCCATTACTGCGAGGTGCCCCTGCGGCATAGGCCATCTGCTTGTCAGCGAAGAATTCTCCCCCCGTCACGGACATCCCTGGAAAATACATCAAGAGTCACTTTAAGAGATCAAGAGTACTGAACGTCTTATCAATGAAAATTGTTTTAGGTCGGACAATTTAGTTTCTTTTAACGGCACTATTTTTAAATTAACACCAGGAAACAATCCCACAAAAGAAGCCAAATTTCCTGAAAATTTGTGCCACTTAACAATAATCACCTGATGATGCACTCATTTTTATAAACCATGGTGGGTATTTCTGACTGACTCAGTGTGAAAACCTCGGAGTGGCTCACTAGTGATTTTTTAGTGCAATAGCATTGTATCGGTGGTACATATTGAAACTAAATCGGTTGAGCTGTTGCGGGCATAGAGTTGTTTTTGTTCTGAAATAAAATAAATACGATAGAAGATAAATACTAAAAACTCTCTGAATGCGATATGTTGAATAATTGCTCAGAACCTTTAAAGGCATTTTACTAGGGGAATGATTTAATTAAATAAAAGGCCCATGTGTCAGGTAATCCAGATAGCGTAGGGATTCGTTGGTTCGAATCCCACATGATGCATGAATTTTGCGTCATTTATTTGAGTATGTGACCATAATGTTTTGAGCATTAACCTCGCCTGGTGGTTACCTACCACTAAAGAGGATTATTATTATACAATAATAATACATACTACTTAATAATAATCTTTTTTTCATTATGTACATTTTTCATTTGATTACAGCTAGTGCTTGTAATTTGGCTTATTGCTCTACTGGCTAATTAGGTACTTTTATAAGAATTGTTTTAATATTGTTTTAAGTAGTAAAAAATAAGTAAATAAAATCACGAACCAAGCATGCTATACTTTTCGGTCACGGGTTTTTTGAACGAAGCATGGTACTGCCACTTGTCACTGCCCAGAATATCATCCGACACATTCAAAACAAACAGGTTGCCGCCCCAGTTGTGGCTGCCAGGCGACCCCATGACAGCGTGTTGTCTTCCAGGAGGACGCTGCTCGTGCCTGTCTGGCAGTAGCTATACTCGTACTCGTGGAGGCTGTGGGCACATGAGGAATGAAAGGGTTAATTATTTTAAAATATAACAACTTTTACACTTCACAGGTATACCTACCTACCTTACCTCTGATCGTGTGAAATGTAAAAGCTTTTATCATTTTTCCATCAATATGGATCTTCAAATGATAAAGTCATCAATAGAATAATTACCTACCAACCTAAATCGAGAAAAAAGTGCATGAAGTGGTAACTCTACAAGTAATCCATGTAAGAAAAGAAACATGCTTTGTTTCCAAAACTACCCACGTAGACAAGAGCGAAGTGTTTGATGTTTCTCCATTACATAAATAAACCAGTGTTTCGATGAAAAGGTGGGTTCATTAGTCCATAAATTATTTTTATCTTAATTGACTTCATTATCTTCAACAGAATATTTTAAACTTTGCAAGAAGATGGATAATCTCGAGTTTTAATAGTAAAATCGGGAATGAAAATGAAGAATAAATTACAAGCGACAGTTGCACAGGTTCATGTTGATGAAACACTCCATTCTCTCCAACATGGTCAATGTGAAATGCACATTGAACATAGCCTCAACATAATCCGATGAACAAGAAGACGGTCTAGCTAGACCACATCAGACCCCTGTTCAATAATTAACAATATCATGACGGAATAGTTTGACCATTCAAAGGGCAATACAGCTAGTGTGTTGTCATTAGAGGAGATGTCTAGTATACCTGTACACAGTAAATGAATTGATGTGAACATCACACATTCTATTAGAATTTACAAGTCATACTTACAATGTCTTTCATAAATCAAAAAACATTTTAGCCTAAATAGTATTTATTCTTGTTCTAGTCCATGGAATTTTCCTCATTATGTAAGAATGTGAAAAAAAAATGACAAAATATACAAAAAAAGACAAAGGTTGTAGATGACAAACAGTGATGTACAGACAAACATTTAGCTCATCAAGTAATCCTTTCCACCATCATCAAAACTAGCCATCACAGTAGACAAGGCCAGGACACAGGGGTTCCCCACTGATGGAGCTGTCACAGGAACGAGGACCTCACAAGAAGTCCATTAGATCCTGAGGCGGCTGCGAGGTCTGAGGTGTAGCATAGCTACGCAGGTTCATGACACGGTCAATGTCGATACAGTATCAATGTAGATGGTAGCATCAATTATGAGAACAGTGAACTGAAGAACAAACTGGATTCATGGACAGGATTGGCAAAAAAAACAAGAAATTTGATGAAAAAATTGGCGTGAAGAACATTTTGATTATTCCGCTTTTTTTGTACTGTAGAATCTTGGTATTCTTGACTAT
>CM044955.1:33370044-33383767 GCA_024516035.1 Bactericera cockerelli | reverse complement strand
AGCCTCTATAAAGAGGAATAGTATGTTTTTTCGGAAACTCGTCGCCCCGCGGTTGGGAGCCTCTATAAAGAGGAAAACTGTTTCATCTGAACCTCTGTAAAGAGGAATTTGGATCGAGCGAGCCTCTATAAACAGGAAAACCATTTCGCCAAACTTCTTTAAACAGGACTTTGTTGTGACTTGTTTAATCTTCAAGATTGACATCAATGTCCTTCAAGCAATGAAGTTTGCTCGAAAAGCTTGGTTCTTAGTTAGTGCTGCGACCATCCAAAACTGTTTCAAGAAAGCTGGCTTCAAACAGACGAATCAGACTGAATATGAAAATGAAATTGAAGATACGGAAGATATTGATCCTGTCCAATGGAGTTCCCTCTTGCCAGAGGGGTCAGACAATCTGACCTTTGATGAGTTTGTGAACTTTGATGACAATGTTGCAGTGAGCGGAGAACTTTCAGATGCGGACATTATAGCCATTGCAAGTGGAAGTCAAGACCCAGCTGATGAAAATGAAGAAACTAGCGAGGAGTCTGCTAAAAGTGAAACCGTTTTTCCATCCAAAAGTGAAGCTTTGAGTGCACTAGCTTTGGTACACAGATATTTTGAAGGATGTTCAGGTTCTGAATTAGTGAACTTTGATCGTGTGTATGCTTTAGAAAAAGCAATCTCATGCACTAAATCAACCTGGAAACAAACTACACTCGACAGTTTCTTTGTCCCTCACTAATCTCATGTATACATTTATGCTAACATTTTTTTGTTTACCTAGGTACATTCTTCGCAGAAGTACTTAAAAAATAAACAACCCCATGAAACCTTACATTATGGTCAGTAAATTTATTTTCTTATTAAAATTTCGCAGCTTGAAGAATCGAACCCCAGCACTGTGATTTAAAAAACAACCATGTAAACCACTAACCGTAGGACAATATTCCTCTCGACCTGTATTTTAATGAACCTCTAGAAGCAGGAAAACGAAATTTGGAACCTCCCTAAAGAGGAAACCTTTTTAAAGAGGAAACCTCTATAAAGAGGAATAGATTGGCGGTCCCTTCAATTCCTGTTTATCCAGGTTCGACTGTACAAATAAAATCTAAGATGATAATAGTAAAAGACTACAATCTAGTTCTAAGAGGAAGGTACTCCCAGTGCGAGGTTAAGAATTGAAGCAATTTCGACCACCCTGACTTTCAGAATGCCATGATTATTACGGGTGATCAAAACCTCATCGTACGCGGAATAAGGATAAAATATATAAATGGACGTACAAGCACACACCAGACAAAACGAAACACCATCACCACTAGAGCCGATTTGATGAAACATGCTGAGGTTGAAGATTCTCAGGAAGTAAGACAGACACAGAGTTTCGTGCGAGGGAACATTTTGCTGACTGGGCGATAGGGTAGAACCAGTCAGCACTACTAGGTTACCTACATGTGGGTACCAACAACATACAATACTTCTCTAGAGGTGTAAGATTACAATACATTTATTTGTTGCTTCACTGTAAAAACCAAGCCATGAGAAGTGTCACCTAGGTCTAGATACTTGTGTACAATTTCAAAGGGTATAGAGTGTATAGAATTCTGTAATGTACAATTGTACATGTACATGTACAATTGTACATGTTAGGTGTTGTCAAAATCTGAACCTTTGAGGAGAGTTCCCAAGGCATGACTTGATAAGTTTTAACCTAAATAATTCTATCTTTGGTAGATTTGACTAGGGAGAACACAATTACTTTTTTTAAGCCTTAAGAACGTGTAATTGACCGTACGCAGTAATTTTGAAGGTTTGCTTCAAAATTGTTAAAATTTAGTCGTAAAATTTTACCTGTTAATTTTCTAGTGAAATTTGAAAATGGTTTTTGTATATTGGTTATAATTATGTACCGATTATTTGATTCTATAAATTTTGTGACCGTGAAAGCTAAGAGGCCCGCTCAGTGAAGAAATAGTGCGGTTCCCAAATTTGGGCCTGTTGATACTTTTGGTTTAAAGCCGATCAAGTGAGGTATAGAATGAAAGGTCTTGTTGTCGTGTGCTGACGGTTGATAAATTTGATATATTTTTATTTCGATTAGAGAATCTAAGTGAGGTCTACCATACACACAACTACTAGTGGATAGTCTAATGCAGCGATCGATTTTAGAAAGAGTAGAAATTGGTGGTCACCGCCGAGATTCTATCAACCCCGGTGGGCGTAGCTGCTCTTACACAAACGTACTGGTTGTATGTACTAGGTTGTTTTATTTTCCATCAAAGTGTTCAAACATTTTTCACAACAATGAAACAACATACTTTAGAGTTCAGAGCGTTACTTTCTTGACATTTACGTGAATGAAACTGTAAATGTCCCAAGACAATAAATCATACTCCCAGCGCAGCGACGCGGGACAGAGCAATGCAGCAACACGATATTCATGCACGCTTTATTGCGATCCATGTTGCCAGCTATCTCCTTACGACTAGAGTTCAGGAATGTCTTGATTGGTCTGCAAACAGTGCAAACTCAAAACCTAAACTAAAACAGATGGACGGGTTCATGACTCCATGTCGATATCATATAAATATAACTACATATTTCATTTCATGAAAGATAGTGAAAAAAAGTATAATAATTGCGTTATTTCTCTTTTACGACATAGATTCGATTGTAGGGGGATACAGCAAAGTCAATTAAATATTACTAAAAAATTGCTTGATTTGGTTGCAAATATTTGTAAGACATGCTCCCAGCTAAAGTAGCAGGTCTCAACTCCCGCAACTGAGATTAAAGGGAAGGATAAGATAATCTTTACTTCAACGTCCGGTGGCGCCGTATTCAGGCTCGAAACGATGTACGGCAATGCGGCAATCGGTTTTGTGTGTAGAGTAGGGTTTGGAAAAATAATACAATAATAGCGTGCTGTCGCCCGCTTTGCGGGCCGAGGCATGGCCGTGAAAGCAAAAAATCCTTTTTCGCCAATGGTAGGTGTTGTAGTGGGAATTTCGAAAAATCCCGTCTTATTGCACATCTAGACTATAAGACAAAGCTACCTACCAAATTTCAGCTTCCTAGGACTTACCAGCTCGGAGAAACAGTGATGAATTAGTGAGTGAGTGAGTCAGTCAGTCAGTGAGTGAAACTCTCTTTTATAAGTATAGATAAGGCCATGCCTCGAGCCGGAACTCGTTTGCAGCCGACATGTCAACTCAAGGATAGCTTCGATTAGAAAAAAGCACCTCTTTAAAGTTTGCTATTGAATATAAACATATAAATGTTAAATTTAAGATCTCTGATCCATTTTTTTCGACATAGGTATATTATATATATTTTTCTGTAAAATATATATTTTTGTAGTATAGCCACTACTCATTATGGTTTCAAATATATTTAAATAATTGGAATACCACATTGCGACAAGGCATGGCCATGACAAACACATTAACACAAATTAGGAGGTGATAAATTTGTCACATGAAAGGCTAATGCAGAAGAAGAAGCAACAGATAACAGTATTGTACCGATATTGATGAGGCTCATATCTCATAAACCCGGGCAGTGGGTTGCGGGACGTCAAACACAGGGAATGAAATAGTGTCGCTTCTCTCAGCAAACACCAAGTGTGTAGGCTCCCCGACAGAACAATGCATCGATAATTCTGCCTCTAATATCCAGGCTCCCAGGCTGCACCAGGCACCTATTAGAAAGATAACTTTCCTCGGTTCTCACAATAGGTATCACGTGGTACAGGGTCTCACGAGTGAGGAGCTCATGGAGTAGCTTGGATTTTGCTACTCTTACATGAACATTAGTTGTTTATTTTAACAAGTTGAAAGGATCTGGATATGAGGTACAGACTTACATAAATATTGACATGGTTCTCTGGGCCCTATTCGAGGTGTAGCTAGAAATGCGAGGGGGTTCCTTCCAATTTTGCTACCAGATACCAAATTGTAAGCCTTTGGTCATGCAATATCATGCATATGGTGGTTGGATACGATATGATCAAGTAGAACGTATTTTTCGTTATTCAAGTACAGTCAAACCTGGTTATAAAAGAAACCTATTATAAATGTAACTACTGAGCGGACGAATAGCTCAGTGGTTAGGCACTCGCTTGCCGTGCGGAAGGTCCCAGGTTCGAACCCCCGCGACGACAAAAATTGGTATTAAATTTTTTGGTTACCGTTGTTTGTAAGGGATACCTTCCGGTGCACTCGTGTTGACCCAGCACCTAAATGGGAATTATTGTGTCCCTTCTCGGCCATCAGAGGGGAGGCATACTACGGGATGGGCTGGCTACAACACAGACCACAGTAGCTCCTGTTTCATGGCTACGAAATAAAAAAAGGCTGTGAAACACTCATCTTTTTTTTTCAATTCCAGGTCAAATTTACCATTGTATAAGGGAAAGTAACCTACAGGGTTAAATGACAACCTACAGGGTTAAATCATGTTTCGAGAACATCTGTACCGAATGGTTAGTTGGTTAGTCTGATGGTAAACCAGAAAGGGTTGAGATCTGTTGTTTCGAATCCCATTCAATGCATGCATTCATACACATTCATTTGAGAAATTGAGTATAATATCATAATTATGGCAATGAACAATTGCTGGATAAATGGAACTATTTATTAGTCCTGAATAACTACACTATTAAAATTCATTTCTGTAATTTTGTGTCGAAAGCGGTTGGAGGTTAGAAGTTAGTGTCTAGATCTCTAGAGCAACACCCTGTATACCATAATAGTGCTCAATATGCATAGTCTATCAGTTAATCAGTTCTCCCAGAGCCTTCACGTTTATCAGGACAATAAGGCCGCTGTGATAGGAGCAGAGATAAAGAGAGCAAACACTCTCTAGACAGGGAACACACCCTCTCCTTAGCACCTGGCCAACATATGAGGTAATCTCCTAGCTGATATTGAATATTGACAGACAGATAGATCAATATGGTTCTAAGACTTTTCCATGTTGTAATGGGTGGAACCCTCCTCATGACCCTAACTAAATTTACTTGAGCTATTGTACTCTAAAAGCCAACATAAGGGACAGATTTGTAACGATTGCATCATTTTTTTAGGAAGGAAGGTGATAATAAAAGATAGGATGAGACACCTGGAAATTAATAATAAATTAATTATTTATGAGTTATTCCCAGCTATTTGTTTTAAAAAGTATAGGAAGGTAAGTAACATCTGAATTCTGATTGGTTCAGGACCGGCTCGGTGCCGCACTATCGGCCATTCCGGACTATTGGATGCCGGATTATCGGACTTCTACTGTACTCACAGTGAGTTTGTGCCTATGTAATTTACCGGGTAAAAAAATCAAGAATTAAAACTATGTTTTTACTTCAACTACTTTTAAAAGCGCGAATTCCTATAAATTGCAATTGCAGACATAGGTATTTTACAACCTAGTTAGGTACTATTGTAATTGAATATGTATAATGTATTCCATTTCAATTAGGATTAGAAATGAAACAGGAACTAGGATTTGCAAAGAGGTTGACATGAATAATAAATTGCTGGAGTTTCACAATAAAACTGCTGCTATTTATTGAGAAAGGTAACTGTACGTGTATTCTACATACGACTTGAAATCTGACAATTACCTACCTAGAAAAAAAGTATAATTATTGTTAATTGTTGATTTTTTATTATGTAGTTAGGTTGGAGGGATATAAAACCCACTTAATAAATTATTGTTTTACGAATAAAGAGCAGAATTATTGAAAGTATGATGACTTGACAAGATAAGGTACTAAATACATATTGCAATAAATTTGTGGAAAATAATCAAATGTATAAAACATAATTCGTCAATAGAGTATTCCTGATTGTGCTTTGTTGATTAACCAAGAAAGACCTCTTAAATTTAATGACCAAAATGCTTGTGTAGGTGATAGAACACCTTTGTGATTACAGAAACTTGATACAAGTTAGGCTGGAAATAATCCTCCTATGGATGTAATGATTCCGGGGGAAATACTCAGTCACTCCGTGATAAGAACCAGTGTACCTAGAACATTGATTTGACTTCAGCAAAGTCTGTCTCATTGATAGGACTTGATGTTGAACCTCGTGATTGTGAGTTTACTTCCTGATACATTGTGCTTACATTTCATTCCTAATTTTTTCGAAGTCAATTTGAATTTTTGAAAACTTTCTCATAAATAGAAATACGATATTGGGAATTAAATAAGCTGGGTAGGTAGGTCTTGTGATCTCATCAATGATGATGATACCCATATTTCATAAAAATAAATATAGGTACCTACTGACGGTCTTCTGCTTTCACTTCTGAGATTGTGAGGCCAAAAAGTCAAGACTAGAGGTCAAACTACTTGAGGATGGAACTCTACTTCTTTTAAAAGAATTATTACTACTGTGTTATAGGAATATAAATTGTACAATTGGTACATACTTGCAATGTTTATTTACAAAAAGATCCATCATGTGTTTATTTCAAATGTCCCGTCAATAAGACAGCATACAATTAATTGATTAGAAGAATGTAGCTCTGCTTGGACAAAATAAATATAATTTATTTACAGGGAATGCATTCCAACCATAACAATTAACTACTTGAGAAACTGGGAGTAAATAATATTGAATAAAATATATTTAATTAATAAAAACCAAATTTTTGCAATTATTTAATGTAATAACTGCAGTTTGGCAAGAAGTGTTGGTTACCTTGTGATCTTGGAATTTTGTGCATGCTACAAGATAAGCTATGTTGAGCTATATTGGGTGGTGACATCATATTTCTAAAGTGTATACCAGCATGGAGTTTTTATGTGACAGAAATATCATATGATGAACTTTCAGAACATACTGATTTCAAGGGGTTTTAGAGAGATTAGAAGGAAACAAAAGTGGTAATGTGGTACAGTGATTCTGTGGGGAAAAATAGTAGCTATTTGAATAAAACCAAAAGACAGATAAATTTGTTGATAAATGGTTAAACTGACAGATGAATATCCTAATAAAACATAGTATTCTGATAGTTGCTATTGGGCAGTTAATTAAAAATTGCCAGTGAAATAAAATAATAACTATTGTAAGTCATCAAGCTCGCCGGTAGGCGAGCGCTCGTCAAGTAGCACCAGCCAGCCGGCCTATATTAACACGAAGCAGAGTTTATATGTATTTTGTTTTATTGTTTTTTCACACTTCCCGCTAACTTTCATCGATTTTTATTTCAAATTCGTAATGAGACGCGAAAGTAGATTGTGTTTCACGAAAGATTTAGGAAGTGACACTAGAACCAGACCTAAGATTTATTACACACTTTGACAATATAACTAAAAAGGGCTTTAAAATGCTAGGTTTTCTAAATCGTAACTCAAAAGACTTCAAAAATCCAACGACATATAAGAACCTCTACTATGGAATTGTCAGACCTAACTTAGAATATGTATCTCAATTATGGTCCCCATATTATGACATTCATATAAAACAATTAGAATCCGTACAACATAAATTTTTGAGACAATTAGCATACAGACAATATAAGACCATTGAAAACCACAACTACACCAACATCTTAAATGACAATGATATTTTGACCCTTCAACATCGTCGAGACGTACAAGACATCATCTTCCTGGCCAAACTGCTTAAAAACATGATTGATGCGCCTGACATTCTGGAAAAGATCGACATCCGGGTGAGAGGCAGAAACACCAGGAACTCTGACATACTAGAGGAAAATTTCTGCAGGACAAATATCGCAATGAACTCAGTAATCACGAGGATGAAAAGATTGACAAATCACGCTATTCAGCAAGATCCTTCCATTGACATATTTCATGATTCTATCTGTTTGCTAAAATCAAAACTGATAGCCCTAAAATCCATCCAAAGGTAGAACTTTATATCAATTATTACCTTAAAAATCGACAGTACTATGTAGTAATTTATCGCTAGAGTATTTACTATTTATTATTATAAATCATGTCAGTCATATTTTATTTTATCTATTAATCATTTTATTATTTTATTCAATGGCGGTTATATTTTTAGTATATCGATTAACTATTTTAAAAACTTTCAATGACAGTCACACTTTTATTTTATTAATTGACTATTGTATTATCTTATTCACACTTTTATTTTATTTATTGACTATTTTATTATCTTATTCAATGACAGTCACACTTTTATTTTATCTATTGACTTTTTTATTATCTTATTCAACGACAGTCACACTTTTATTTTATTTACTGACTATTTTATTATCTTATTCAATGACTGTCATAGCTTTTTATGTATGTACAATTTGACTATTTTATTCAGTGACAATTTTCATGATATAAAATATGACATCTATTTGACATTGATCAACATTTTCATTTAGTTTAAACAATTATTAATTTAAACTAATATGTACCAACTTTTCATGTCATTTTATTTAACTTCTTCATCTGTATTTTCCTTTGAAATTCTTTTTATATTAATATTAGTATTAAGACTAGGGTCACATTGTAAAACTGGGTATCTCCCGTTAACTTATTAAATAAATAAATAAATAAATAAATAAAGCGCGAGGTCCCTACGAACAGTTAAAGTCGTTTTCTGGCCACGCCGAAAATCTTGAATTTCATGAAATTATTCATACAGGTTTTTTTTTCAGACCAATTTTCTGTCAAGGATACAGCAATGTGTGCTTGTCGTAGAAAGACGTGAGCTACGTTTTTGGATAGGGAATTTTTATTTCTGCATACCTTTTATAGTTTTAAGTATTTATTTTTTATAGGATAGGAGATATAGCCTTCTAAAATAAAACCGAAAAGTTGCACAGAGCTGCCCCTGGTTATCTTGGAGCTGTGATTCTGGTATTTTTCGAAAGGTCTTTTCATAGGAAAAAATATAAAAATATAACTAAAGTATTACACGGGACCAAACTTGAGTTATAGCCTTTGAAAGGAATACTTATTATGGAGTCCAGAGCCGTCTATTGTTATCCTAGAGATGTATTTCTGGTGTTTTTAGAAAGGTCTAGTCAAAGGGAATGAGATCACATAATTTCAGATGGTTGTAACAAGTAGAAAAGTCTTTAAAGCCCTCTAAAGGAATATCTATAATGCACTCTGGAGCCACGCCTAGTTATTCCAAGTTGATGACTGAAGGTTCTTTCTGAAGATCTAATTACGCAGAATTATACTACTATGTATTAAAAATTATAGAAAAATCAGCGACAGTGTGAGACATAAAAAGAAAAAACTGAATTTAGATTTATGAGAGTAACAAAAAGTCTTCGCCTCACATATAACTTAAAATATGGGTGGGATATAATTGCCTTTGCTTCATCCAAGCTGCCAGCAGACCGTTTAATCATTGAGGGAATAATAGCGTTCTATAACTTCATTCAAAGATTTCTACATCAAGAGGTAAACTAGGTCTATATTATGAGAAGTGTATAAAATATTGGCCAGTACGAGGAAAAATATTGATTAATGTAGATCAAAACAATGATAAATTATAATAAAATATTATGTATTGAGCAGTCTCTGTGGTCGTCGACTGGTGTAGGTAAAACACAAAGTTTGCAAGGTGACCTGGGTTCGAATCCCGGCTAGGTATATTTTTTTTACTCTGTACTTTGGATGTCCGGTTTTCTCGTGAGAAAAAAAAAACAGTAGTTGGTAGTTTGAGTCAACCTTCTATGACCGTATTTCGAATGAAGTGAGTATGGTTTAACTCGATCAACATTGATTTGTCACAATCTAACTATTCAGCTACCTATGTATGTAAAACGATTGTAACGAGTTGATTGTATTTGGTTTTAACGTCCTGATTTGAACTAGTCAGGACATGGGGTTTTACCCTCCATTAGCTGGGAATCGTTCCAGCTACCTACATTTACCTCACCCAGCCTGGGTAGGGCTGTGATTCCAGACTCACGTGTTTAGAGGGGAAAAAATATTAGAAAAGTCTGCAACAACTGGGAATCAAACTCGAAATGTCTGGACTACGGCTGTGATTCCGGACTCACGTATTTAGAGGGGAAAAAATATTAGAAAAGTCTGCAACAACTGAGAATCAAACTCGAAATGTCTGGACTACGGGCAGTAGATACAACCATTACGCTGGCCACTGACAGTCCAAATAAAGCGTTTATTTGGATCAGTACTTTTGTATTTTTAAACGTTAATTACATAGAACTCATTCAAAATTTACAAATATGTACCATTTATATAAATACTAGCGGGTTACACCCGCCGCTTCGCCAGCACATCAATCACACACACAACGCACACACACACCCACCCACCATCCCCACACACACCCACCCACCCACCCACACACACACATCCACACACACCCACACACACGCACACACACGCACACACACACACACCACACACCACACACACACACACACCACACACACACCACACACACACACACCACACACACACACACCACACCACCACACACACACACCACCACACACAACACACACACACACACCCACACACATACACACCATACACACACACCACACACACACACCACACACACACACACACACACACACACACACCATACACACACACACACACCTACACACACACCACCACACACACACACACACCACCACACAAAATGTCATTTAGGTTTGAAAAAAAAACCTGAATATTTTTTGTCGCCCATCTATTTTCTGGTCTTCCCCGGCGTAGCTCAAGAATGGCTCATCAGAATTTAGCGATCAATATGTCAAATGAAAGCCTAAACCCTTGCCTAAAACTTTCTCGCTCTAAGTTAATAGGTCGTCACTTCAAATTTCGAGAAAAAATGTCATTTAGGTCAAAAAACGTGAATATTTTACATGTTACCTATCCATTTTTTTACCTTACCCGGCGTAGCTCAAGAACGGCTCATCAGAAATTCGCGATCGATATGTCAATTGAAAGCTCAAACCCTTGCCTAAAACTTTCTCGCTTTGAGTTGATAGGTCGTCGCGACAAATTTCGAGAAAAAATGTCATTTATGTCAAAAAACGTGCATTTTTTTTGCGTCACCCATCCATTTTTATCCTTACTCATTGTAGCTTAACCTCAGGGAGATATAATCTAGCCTAGAAGAATTTCCTGATCCAAGCGGACCTATATGCAAAATTTCAGGTTTCTCGGTCAAACGGTGTGGATTTGTATAAAGAACATACATACATACACACATACATACACACATACACACACACAGACAGCTTTCTTTTATAGATATACTAGCGGGCTGCACCCGCTTCGCCAAGCCATCACACACACACCACCCATACATCACACACCACACCCACACACCACATACACACACCACACACACCTCACACACACAAACCACACACACACACCCATCCACACACAAACACATCCACACACACACACACACATCCACATCCACATCCACACGCACCGCACACCCATACACAGACACCCACCCAAACACACCCACACACATCACACATACACACACCCATCCACAAACACACACACATCCCCACACACACACACACCCACCCACACACACAACACACAACACAACACACCACACACATACACACACACCCATCCACACACACAGATCCACACACACACATCCACACACACACACACACACCACCACCACCACCACACACACACACACACATCATCGCTGTAAATTTCAAAATCCCGAGCCAAATCTATCATAGCGGATATTGATAATGTAGCAAACTGGCCTATATTTTGAGAACGGTTTGTCAGAATATGGCAACAAAGGGCTCAATTAAAAGCATGTGGTGTTTTCAGACAGTTTTTACAATAAAATTATAGGTTCTCGCGATAATTTTTAAGTTCCGCGCTGGAATCTCTAAAAAAAACGTAAAAAGTCTGAATAAAAGGTAGAAATTTCGAACATTCTGGCTTATATCTCAAGAACGGTACGTCAGAATGTGGCCTCAAATGTATTAATTGAAAGCTTGTTTTGTCTAATTTGTTATTAAATAATAAAAAATATAGGTCCTCGCGATAAATTTTAAGTTCCATGCTGGAATCTGTTAAAAAACGTGAAAAGTCTGAAAAAAGGTTAAAATTTCGAACACTCTGGCTTATATCTCCAGAACGGTACGTCAGAATGTGGCCTAAAATGAATTAAATGAAAGTTAATTTTGTCTAATGTGTTATTATGTAATAAATTATTATTATATATTATATTATTATGTAATAAAAAATATAGGTCCTGGCGATAGATTTCAAGTTCCAGGGCAAAGATTGTCTTAAAATCGGACTCTTCCTCAAAGCAATACTTGAGGAAGGTCATAACTCAAGGACGGTTTGGAATTTCGGACTTTTGATAGTTTTCCTGATATTTTCCGGCAATTTTACTTGGGGTCATCTCTCATCAATTTTTCGCTATCTCTTACCGTTTCGCCTAAACAATTCCTGCACACAAAGCCACAAAGCCACAAAGCCCGTCCATATTTCTCATTTATATATAGAGACTAGCGGGCTGCACCCGCTTCGCCAAGCCATCACACACACACCACCCATACATCACACACCACATACACACACACCACATACACGCACACACACACATACACAAACACATCCACATCCACACACACCCACACACATCACACACATACACACACCCATCCACCCATACATCACACACCACATACACACACACCACATACACGCACACACACACATACACAAACACATCCACATCCACACACACACACCACACACACACCACACACACACACACACACACACACCACACACAACACACCCACCCACCACACACCCACACACCCACCCACACACCACACACACACACACACACACACACACCACACACACACACACACACACACACACACCACACACACACCCACCCACACACACCCACCCACACACACACACACACACACCCACCCACACACACACACACACACACACACACACACACACAAAACCATCATCGCTGTAAATTTCAAAATCCCGAGCCAAATCTATCATAGCGGATATTTATAATGTAGCAAACTGGCCTATATTTCGAGAACGATTTGTCAGAATATGGCAACAAAGAGCTCAAATAAAATCATGTGATGTTCTCAGACAGTTTTTACAATAAAAATATAGGTCCTCGCGACAAATTTTAAGTTCCGCGCTGGAATCTGCTAAAAAACGTGAAAAGTCTGAAAAAATGGTCGAAATTTCGAACATTCTGGCTTCTATCTCGAGAACGGTATGTCAGAATGTGGCCTAGTATGAATTAAATGAAAGCTAGTTTTATCTAATGTGTTATTAAATAATAAAAAATATAGGTCCTCGCGACAAATTTTAAGTTCCGCGCTGGAATCTGCTAAAAAACGTGAAAAGTCTGAAAAAAAGGTCGAAATTTCGAACATTCTGGCTTGTATCTCCAGAACGGTACGTCAGAATGTAGCCTAGTATGAATTAAATGAAAGCTAGTTTTGTCTTATGTGTTATTAAATAATAAAAAATATAGGTCCTCGCGACAAATTTTAAGTTCCGCGCTGGAATCTGCTAAAAAACGTGAAAAGTCTGAAAAAAAGGTCGAAATTCCAAACATTCTGGCTTATATCTCCAGAACGGTACGTCAGAATGTGGCCTAGTATGAATTAAATGAAAGCTAGTTTTGTCTAATGTGTTATTAAATAATAAAAAATATAGGTCCTCGCGATAGATTTCAAGTTCCAGGGCAAAGACTGTCATAAA
>CM044955.1:33311650-33369944 GCA_024516035.1 Bactericera cockerelli | reverse complement strand
CTTTATATTTTCAAGGAAGTTACTATTCTTCAGAAAAAGCCGCAGTATAAATAACTTTGGCCGCTTTTTGTTAAAGGGATCTTTAAGAAAAATGTGAGACATATTCCTAGAAAAAATGTGAACTCCTAAACTCGTATTATTTTAGTTGTGAAACGAAAGGAACACTTAAGTAATAAATAGTATTCACGGAACCTACATCAAATTTCATCTGTCTCAAGCATGCCTAATACTTCAGCATAATAATCTCCTTTATTTGTTTTTCCTTTCAATAGGTATAATACAGACCTACCTGTTTAATGTCTATTGCCTATGAGGCATAAGGTATAGAAACTGTTGCAATATTGTCAATGTACCTATTATTTATCAGTGAGCTTTCCAGAAAATCCCTTGCCTTTACCTTGAATAACATCACAACGCAGCGTGAGGTTGTACGGTGCACTGACACATGGTCTCCTAGCATCCCCTACTCCCCTCCCATTATTATATTTCTCTTCTTCTTCATCCTTTTTATATATACCCTCCCCCAAATATAATACCTACCCCCCCCCCCCCACCCCTCTTTCTACAATACAGCTGAACTTTATCTCTGTCCTAATCCTCACTTCTTCTCCTGATCAAGTGCTCACTACACCATCCAATAATTAACACCTCCATCTGATTCTTGCACCTTTCAAAATTTATTTCCTCTTTCTCCCTCCTTCCCTCCCTCTTCCTTTCCTTCCCCTACTTTGTCATTTCTCCATCTTTCTTACTCTCAAAACATCTCCTTGTTATCCCTATTTGTTCTTTAACAATAAACTTCCTATTCCTTTCTTTCCAATTCTCTATCACTCTCCATCCATCCTTCGCTCCCTCCCTTTCTTTCTCATTCTACTTTGTCCCTCCCTATTTTTCCAAAGTCTCCGATAGTATTACACACTTTGTATACCTACCTTATATTGCCTACCGATACTCGTTAATTTCCAGTATTCCGTTACCTCCCCAGATCTCTTCCCACTTTACTCTGTCCTTGTACTCCCCATTCCTTTCAATACTCGTACTTCCCTCTCTAATCCCTCCTTCTCTCCCCTTACGTATCGTGGCAGGTCAATGCAAGCTCAAGACATATTGCAGCCCATTAGGTTCATTATCTGAGGAGCTATGTCCATGTCCAGTGGGGGACACGGGAACACTAAAGGGCAGAGGCGTGAGTGCAGATTTTTTACTTCCTTATCTTGTATTTTAATATTGTAATAATTGTTTTATTTGACATGAATGATATAAAAAATGGATAAGAGTACATACAACAAATACACCCGAGTACACGAAGAACAAACAATTAACCAAACGAGTATAGCATTGATTTTCCTATTTTAATAACGCAGAGCTGAAAATGGTTTAATTAAGAAATTGAAAACGTGAGTGCGTATGGTAAGTTAGATAGGTTAAAATAAAAGGACCGATGTAGGTAGACTGAAATATTGCATTGAGATGTAAATCAAATTTTAAAGGGGGAAAAAACTTCCTTTTTGTAAAAATGTTCTCGTAATAAGTTCGGTGTTATGGTAGTGGATAAATGTTTACAATATTAATCAAATTTCTTGGTAAAGTGGTCCGGACATCAGTGTTTTTATGAAAGTACGATGGGCGTCTCTAAAGTAAGGTTCCCTACCTATTTTTATTGCATTTTGTTCAGTAACATCATATCATTTTTCTACATAATTTCCATCTCGATCAATGCATTTTTCGAAGGGGGGGGGGGGGCAATTTATCTATACTCTCCTTGATAAACGGTGCGTCCAAACTAGAGGCAAGTACGGACAGCGGTCTTGAGCTTGTCGTCGTTTCGGAAGCTTTTCCCTCCCAAGTAAACTTTCAAATGGAGAAACAAGTGACTGTCACTTGCTGCCAGATCAGGTGACCAAAAGCTTCCCATCTGAATGAATTAAGGAGATCTTGAGTCTTTCGAGCTGAGTGGGGGTGAGCGTTATCGTCAAACAAGAAAACTTGTTTCTTCAGAAGTCCAGGCCACCCACCATGTTCAACTGATTTGGCAGCAAGTGACATTCACTTGTTTCCCCATCTGAAAGTTTACTTGGGAGGGATAAGCTTTCGAATTGACGACAAGCTTCAGACCGCTGTCCGCACTTGGACGGGCATTGTGTCCAGAAGGGTATACATAAATTTCTCCCCGGCTCCAAAAGTGCATTGATCGAGCTGGAAATTGAGTAGAATATTGATAGGATGTTACTGAACATAATGCATTAAAAATATGTTTAAAAAAATTGGGGATTTTTTAATAGCTTAGGAACCTTGTTTTTGAAATGTCTCTAGAAGATTTTAATTTGGTAATGTCAAAGGTTCACATGTCACATCCACCAAAATCTATTTATAAATATAAAATGGTGAGTGAAAATTTGACAGTTTTCTTTTTAAAAAAGGCTTCTCTACTGTTTTTGAGTCATTCAGCTTCAACAACCCTTACCACCCTCTCTCTCATATGAAGAAAAATTCGCCACTCATTTGTTACCTAATACGGGGTATTCTTTACTATTCACCCCCAGTATCTGTTGTGTGAGGAAATCTAGACATTTTATGTTTTAGGACAAAATTTCTGTTTCAAAGTTACTTGGTTAAAATTGCCGAGATGAAAATGCAATGCAACCATTTTTTTTTGGAAACACAGCTGCTATCTACAATGGTCGATTAGCGTTAGCGTTAGACTAATCCAGGTATCACTGAAAGGTTGTTATTATTTTATATTTATATAATTTATGTACAACATTATATCTATTTAATTTATTTATTTATTTATACATATTGTAGATACATAAGGCTAATCGCAGATATACTTTATTATTATATTAGAAGTAATTTTCTCTTCTTGGTCCAAGGCTAGTTTTCAAGAGCATCACTTGAAGAAGATACAAATGTGTAGTGAAGCACTAAAGAATTTATTTCCTTGGTCCCAGGAAGGTTAAAAAAAGTATATCCCTTGAATAGTATGCGGTTGTAAGCATTTACTGAAAGAATTTCCTTCGCTAGGCTTAAAGATGGAAGACAAGCAATATGTCCTCTCGGCTCGGCTGCAGGTACGGCAGTATATCTCCCGGAGGAGTATTAGAGTGGGGGAAATTGCCTCCAGCAGAAACTGAACACAAAGGATAAGTAGGGTTCACGCACAGGGAGTGTAAGAATAAGGACGCAGAAGGAACAAGAGAAACCACAAGTTATACATAATGTGGTTTTTACTACACAATAAATATTATTATATTTATTATTCAAAATAACCAACCTCTTCCCTCTTCCACTTCCTTTGTTCCTTAACCTTCTCCTCCAACCTGTTTTTCTTCCTTAACCCACCTTCCTCATCTCCCTTCTCTTCCCTCTCGTCTCTTCTCCCCCCCAGGTTCTTCCAGCCAGGAGTCCCTTACCTCTTCCCCCACCCGTCCGTGGTGATAAAAATATATTTATGCTTGGCAATTATACCGCAGCTTAAATTACCACCCAGTGGCGTCGCCTCAAGAGCGGAAATGGAAAATTATGTAATTATACTTCGGTTTCTCTTATAAGAAAATGCGGCAATACATGGAAGACACTTGTCTTAACACTTAAGCTACCATTGCACATCAGAAATATTTTATCAAGATGGTTAATTTCCTCATGTCTGCTTCTTGTCTAACAGTTATTGACTGAATTTGCCAAAGCTGTACGCAAGCATCTCCTAGATGTTGGTCTTTTAACTTTGTAAAATAAATAAATTTAGACCTAACCTGCACTGCCCTAGTGTACCTAAATAGAAATTTTCCACTATCACTATATCCCGTTATCACTATATAGTACCTTTCCCGTTTTTACAACTCGCCTTTAAATGAGCACTATAATTACTATGTTGTATTTGCTAATAGTTTATCAATTTATACATGATTAAAGCAGTCGTTAAAGAATTTGTTGGTTAATAACTTTTGGACTTTCCAAGTATTCGTATAATAATCAATCCTTATACTTACTTTTTGTCCACTTCCTGTCCATGATTGTTGTGTCATGTTGGTGAAAGAATTGATGGGCGGGGGCCATTAACCCTTGTGGACGCCCCCCAGAAGCAATTTTTTTGAGGTCCTGCCATGTGTCGTGTACCGTGTAATGTTGTTTCTGTATTCACTAGTTAAAATATTTTTTCAACCGACCTAAGTAGCTTGATCGAAAAGGCGGTGAACTTGTCGGTGGTTCAAGTCCCGGTTTCAGCGTAAATTTAGTAAAGCGAGTTTGACTAGCTGTGCCTTCACGAAAGTGATTAACACAAATATGATAACTTAACTTATAACTTAGGTAAAATATTTCTTAAAATTTAGAATAAAATTGGGAGCTTTCAATTTCGATGTCTGCTTTAAAGTATCTAAATGAAGAATTCACCAAGTACTTCACTCCTGGAGACACCACTGGTGCAACTTTTGATGCAATGAAAGTTACACAGAATGAAGCGAACTTAATTATTATTATTTGTATTATGATACCCTCCCCCACTTACCAAGAGAAAATGAAGAAATATATTTCAATATGGCGAGAATAAACATGAGAACCTCAACCGAGAACTTATGGTTCTTGGAAAAAAAATGATGAAAACTATGTAATTTATGACTTGGAAATTACTCAACAATTCTGTAGCTTGTACCAGAAATGCTATGTATTCATTATTCACCCTTACTTAACCTTCCAAAAGCAGAAGCATCAAACACCTTGTGTGGTCCTGGGTTTGAACCCAGGTCACTAAGATTCTGTACCACGCTATACCACATTACCTGTATAATAACTATAAACAGATTTATAGTTTACCCAGAAAAATAACAGTTAGTTGCAGTAACCTAACTGTCATTCTTCGGCAGCGTAACCTCAATGCTCACAATATGGTCATAATCTATCACACCAAAAACTTTAAGGTAGGAAGAAAAAAAAAAATAAGGTAGGGAGGACAAGATTGTCCTTATTGATAATTTCAGATCAGGTTTGTTATTTTTGAGTAAGTGAAGGTACTTGAATTTCCTTTCTATATGACCACTTAGAAGTCTTAGAATGACATTAGACTTAGACTGCCCTTCCTTCATATTTATAATGATTTGTAAAAAGAAACTCGCTCTCTTCTCTAGAAACTCTTTCTGAAATGTAATTTAAATACGAAAACCTACGTCTAACAGAGAACAAACGAAAGTTGTGAGAAGCCCTGCCTTGCACTGAGGCGGACAGGTACGAGAGCTAGAGAGCTGAGCAAGACAGCCATTTGTATGAACGGCAGAATTAATATTCTTGTCGTGCGTTAGTTCTACTGTTGTAAAAATTGATCAAAAGAAGTTTCTCTCTTCCTTTTTTTTTTGTATCGTAAATTTTTATGATTATATTAGGTACCTTTGTATAGAGGTAGAGGAAAGCTTTTTAACCCGCTCTGAGCTTTCTGTCGAGGGACAGGAAGTGGAAAGCACATTCGTGTGAAAGAAATAGGATAACCTCGTAAGTTTTCTGTCAAAGTTGAATAAATAGGTAATTTATTTATCCTCTATTTTTAATTAATATTATTTATTCGACAAAAGTAGTCACCTTGGCCAAGCGGTAGCATGCTCGACTTCCACTCGACCAGGTGACCCGGGTTCGAATGCCAGAGGGGTAAGAATTTTTTCCACTCTGTACTTTGGATGTCGGACCTTGTGGGGACAATCGGGGTAGTTTGGTGTGGGTAATGATCAGTGACGGCATTACGAGATTGATATGGACGATGATGATTGGTTACAGATAGATAATTATGATGCTTTAATTGCTATTCACTAGAAATTGTGACATTACAACACAAATATCTTTAGAATCTGTTGAAGTAAACAGAATGTTCGAGCGGTACAAAAACTACAATGGAGGAGAAAAGGAATTGTGTTAGAAAACTTTCTTACAATACTTTTCTCACGGACATAGAATTTCCAAGCTCGAAATTTACCTTCGTATTTCACAGTTACCCAGTTGGGGCGGAAGTAACCATTTGGGGCCGAATTCAGGATTAAATTTAGAATAAGACAGACTGTCTCTCAAGTCGGACTATAGTGCGCTCTGATTGGTTGAAACTCCAACTTGGCGGAGTGTCTAGTTTTTCTGAACCTGTTTTATAATTCTTCACTTATTACTCGGCACTTCTAAGCTTAAGAGAGAATTCCCATGTAGGCACGCTTTATATAAATTAAGGTATTGTTATGTTCTTACTAGATAATAACTTATATATACCTAATTATCTAGTAAGTTTTTCAAAAATAGTATATAATTACTAGGTTAGGAAGATATATTATAATGTGCTTTCAAATTTCTCAAGTTAGCACTATGATTCTAAAAGCTTCTTTTCAAATGGATCAGTTTTCTGTACAGCACCAAGGGCTAAGAAAAGTATGTAAAACAGTCTCCGTGGCCCGTTTCATTATCTGCAGCATATTCAATAGTAATATCCTCCGATCCCTGCCTTCTCCTACCTATCCTGTTCCTCCTTCTACTCCTCTTCCTCCTCTTTCAGCTATTATTCCCGGATAATCAGTAGAGCGGCTCGTGTTATTACATTTTCTAGGTGACTTTCTACCGACCATGCTCAATTTATTGTCAAAGGGAGAGTAACTGAAAAAAAAATATTCATTAATAATTCCATTATTCATGTATAATAGAATTTTCTAGTTAATTATATTGCTTTCTCCTTTTTCCAAATAACTTAATAACTTATGATATGGTAAAAGGTGCCATGCTACCTTCAAACTTGATAGTTTTATGTACATATATTTTGTTACACTCTCAGTCAATCTGTCAGTTAAAAGCTAACTTATTTCCTGTGTCTCCTCCCCTAGCAATAAATTCTCATTAGTGAGTCTCTTTTTTCCCCTAGTAAAATTAAGTCTTGGTGAGAATGCATACATTTATATTTGTATACAGGGTGTCCCACCAAACTTGGACACCTCAAATTACTCGGCCCCTGAAAGAGTTTTTGAAAAATAAAAAAATCTAGGGTACATGTGCTAATTATGCGGTTTCAGTTATGAAATTTTTTTTATACAGGGTGGTTCAAAAGTCAGAAATTGAGGTGTCAACTTTCGATTTTTAAATGGATCGACCTGAATTTTATTTGATGATTTTACTTCTAAATGATTCCTGAGTACTTTTTTAAACAAAAATATTACATACAGGGTGGTTTTTTTTCGACCAATTTTTTTTCTAAATCTTGAATAACTCAAGTTCGGTTAATTTTTTCGATAACAAGAAGAGAATGTGTTTGAGTAATGAATACACGCACTTTCAATTGGCATCAACATTTTTTATACAGGGTGGTTCAGAAGTGAAATAATGACTTGATTTTTTTTAAAACCGAGTTTTTTTAATTTTTTATTTAGGATTAATAATTCTCGTCTAATTTTACACATTTTTCGTTAGTCATATCGAAAAACAAAACTAAAGTGTTGTACAGGGTGAGACATAAATTTTTTGTAACACCCTGTATATGGGCAGTCAAAGAGACGCAAAATTAAATATAAAGACTAAATATGCAAGAAAAACTTTGATTTTTAATTAAACAAAAAAGTTATGGTGTTTTAACTAATATTGTCGCATGGACCACCCTGTAGATATTTTCTTAAACCATCATATGGGTAGTCGAAACTGTCTAAAATTCAACGAGGAGTCCAAATCTGAAAGAAAAAAAATGAATTCAAAAAGCCGTGCTCAATTTTGTGTCTACACCTACCTACTTCTTATTTCAAGTTTGAAATCATTCAGTGTGGACACCAAATCGAAAATGGCTTCAAATTCGTGTTTTTTACTTTTTTTTCCCACATGATTCGAAGTGTTCGTTGAATTTTATACAACTTAGAGTACCTACATGATAGTTTAAGAAAATATCTACAGGGTGGTCCATGCGACAATATTAGTTAAAACACCATAACTTTTTAGTTTAATTAAAAATCAAAGTTTTTCTTGCATATTTAGTCTTTATATTTAATTTTGCATCTCTTTGACTGCCCATATACAGGGTGTTACAAAAAAATTATGTCTCACCCTGTACAACACTTTAGTTTTTGTTTTTCGATATGACTAACGAAAAATATGTAAAATTAGACTAGAATTATGAATCCTAAATAAAAAATTAAAAAAACTCGGTTTTAAAAAAAATCAAGTCATTATTTCACTTGTGAACCACCCTGTATAAAATTTTTTGATGCCAATTGAAAGTGCGTGTATTCATTACACAGACACATTCTCTTCTTGTTATCGAAAAAATTAACCGAACTTGAGTTATTCAAGATTTAGAAAAAAAATTGGTCGAAAAAAAACCACCCTGTATGTAATATTTTTGTTTAAAAAAGTACTCAGGAATCATTTAAAAGTAAAATCATCAAATAAAATTCAGGTCGATCATTTAAAAATCGAAAGTTGACACCTCAATTTCTGACTTTTGAACCACCCTGTATAAAAAAAATTTCATAACTGAAACCGCATAATTAGCACATGTACCCTAGATTTTTTTATTTTTCAAAAACTCTTTCAGGGGCCGAGTAATTTGAGGTGTCCAAGTTTGGTGGGACACCCTGTATAGGTGCCCCTTCCGACTGAAAACTTAAGTCTGGAAAATGTACATAGGTACAGAGATGCGTCGTATTAAACGTTCTCGTTTGCCCCCACCCAGGCTAATTTACTTCTTCCTCTTATTAACTTACTTTCCATACTTCTTGTCTCCTCCCTCTCCACCTCTGTGCCCTTCTGCCTCCCTTGCCCTCTGCACATTCATTTATTTTATACTCTTTTTAAAAAAAACGGGGCAGGTTTTGTTTATCCCCCGTCCAACATGAAATTTAAAAAAATATTACAGGGGGAAAAATTGGAAAAAAAACAAACTGTTAAATTTTATAGTCGAAAAATATAAAATTTTTACCTTTGGGGGGGGAATTAAGTTTAAAAAAATTTTTGTTCCCCGGGTAAACATATTGGGGGGGTTTTTGTTTGACTGGGGGATGGGAATTAGATTTAAATTTTCTAAATACTTTTTAAACTTAAAAAAATATTTATTTTATTTAAAAAATTATTTTTTTTACATTTAAAAAAATTTTTGTTTTTTAAGAAACATTCTTCTTTTTTTTAAAAAATTAAAAAAGATTTCCCCCCAGTTCGAAAAGGGAAAATTTAAAAAAAATTTATTTAATTTTAAAAATTTCTCAGAAATCTTATTTACCAAAAAAATTTTATTTTTATTTTTGTATTTTTTTTTAAAACCGCAAGACAAAAAAACAAGTACCCCCATTTTTTTTTAACCCAAAACCAATAAAATTTTCCCCCCCCCCAAAAATTTAAAAACAATAATTTTTTTTTAAACTTTTTTAAACCCACGTAATTTAAGTTTTAACACGCCCCCTTCCAGTTTTTATTAAAAAACATGCGATTTTCATTAAATTTTCGGGTTTCCACAAAAAAAAATTTTTTTCCCTTAATTTTTTTAAAACCGCCCCTTTATGTCCCTCCCCCCCTTCCTTTTGGCAATATTCAATTTTTATTTCTCCCTTTTACAAACTTTTAAAAATGCTTTTTTTTCTTTCCATGTTAAAATATCTTAAATTCTTTTCCCTAACTGCTTTTCATTTTTAATTTTCTCTTTTTTCTTTCTTTCTGTTTAAATAAAACTTTTATAATTAAAGTAAAACCAATTCCTTCCCCTTTTCTCCCTAAAACAAAAAATTTAATTTAAAAATTTTTTTTTTGGGGCCTCACAACTTAGTTTTCATAAACTTATCGAAACAATAGAGGGGATACGGGTTATTTATTTTTTAAATGTCACCAACAAGCACCCCCATCAATCAAGGATAAACAAAAAAAACCAATTCCCGTGACTTTTTTTTTTTTTCTGCTTTTCCCCTTTTATTTTAATAAAAAAACAGGAGGGGGGTTTAAAATAGAAAAAAAATTTTATTTTTGTTCCTGTATGAGGGTGGGGAAATTGGGAGTTTAAAAAAAGAAAGGGGTTTAAAATAGGGGGAAAAAATTTTAAAGGTCTAAAAAAAAACAAAAAAAACCCCCAAAGGGGGAATGGGGGTAGACTGGGGAAGGAAAAAAATTTTGTTCAAAAGGGGAGAAAAAAACAAAATAGGGAGAGAAAATTTGGAAAAAAATAAAAAGGAAAAGGGAATAAAGGGGGAGAAAAAAGGAAAAGGGGGGGTCGTAGGAGGAAATAAAAATTAAAAAATTTTTGGGGGTCGGAAAAGGAGTTTGGGGGGGAAAAATTGGGTAAGGAAAATTTGGGTCATGGAAAGAGAATTGGGGGGGAAATAAAATACGGGGAAAATAAAAAAGGGGGGGGGGAATATTTAAATTTAAAAATGAAAATAGGGAAAAATTTGGGGGCGGGAGAATGGGTAATGAAAAAAAAATAAAAAGGGGAAAAAATTTTTTGGGGTGGGAAGAAAAAAGAAATTAAAAAAAAAAAAAAATATAAAGGGAAAAAAAAATTGAGAAGAAAGGGGAAAAAGAGGAAGAAAATTTTTGAAGAAAATTGCCTCCCTGTGGGAAATATTTTCCCCCTTTGCCCTCCCTTTAAAAAAAATAAATTATTTTAAAAAATGGGGGGGAATTAATTTAATGGGAATACATGTTATTTTTTAAATTTGCCTTTTCAAAAAAATTTTCAAGTTTTTAAAAAAAGGTAAGGGAAAAAAAAATTTTTTAATGGCAGGTTTTTATTGTTATGCCCCCCCTTTTAGGGTTTAGGGGGAAAGAAATTTTTGAATTACCCCCCTTTTTTAATCCTTCAAAATTTTTTTTTAAAAGAGTTTTTATGGGTAAATTTTTTTAAAATAAAAATTCAAAAAACAAGACTTAAAAAAATTCATTAAACCTTTTTTTTTGTTTGGTTTTTGGATAAAATAAAGTTTTACAATTATTTTTAGGCCCCCTTTTGGGGGGTAATAATTTTAAAAATTTTTTCCTTTAATTTAGTTTTCAAAAATTAATTTAAAAATTCGGGGGAAAATTTTTGAGGGGAAAATTTTTAAAAAAATTTTTAAAATTTTTATTAAAAAATTTTAAACAAGCAACAAAGTTATTTTGGGTGAAAAAGAAAAGCCTTTTTTCCCTTTTTTAACTTTTTTCCCATTGTCTTTTTTTTTAAAAAATCCCCGAAGAAGTGGAAAATCGAATAAGTAAATTAAAGAAATAAATTTTGGGGGGTTAAAATTTTAAATTTTAAAGGGAAAATTTTTTTTTAATTGGGGAAAAAAAAAAAAATTTAATCTCGGAAATGGTTTTAGATAAAGATTTAAAAGTGATACGAAAAAAAAGGAGGAAAAAAAAAGAAAATAATTCCGAAAAATTTAAGGTAAATTTTATGGGTTTGGGGAAAAGTTTTGGAAAATTAATAAAGTTAAAGAAAAAAATTTTTAAGAAAAAATCCCCCTTTTTTTTTTAAAAAAATTTTTTTGTTGAGAAAAATAAAATTTTAGGGGCAAATTTATTTTTTAAAAATTTTTTCCCATTTTTTTAAAAAGGGGGGGAAGTTAATGAGGTAATTTTGACCCTGTGGGGAATTTGATTTTGGGAAAATAAAGATTTTTGAAAAATTGAAAATAGAGGAAAAAATTTTAAAGGAAGAGGATTTTTTGGGGGAAAAAAAGACAATTTAAAAACATGTTTTTGGTGGGAAATTTAAAGGGGGAAAAAATTTTCCGCCCTTATGTTAACGCAAATTTGGAAAAGTTTTGGGAAAAGGGGGTGGAAAAACCCATTGGGGTTTAGGGACAGCCATAATTTTTTTGAGTACCCGAGAAAATTTGAAATAAACTCCCCCATTATGAAGTTTGATTTTGCCTTAAAACCTTAAATAGGGAAAAAAATCCCAAAATTTTTAACGTTTTAATTTAATTTATTTTTAAAATTTTTTTTTTAGTAGGAAATTTCCTTCCCAAGGGTTAATCTTTAACCAAAAATTTTCAAAACCAGGGTTTTAAAAATTGGAAAAATGGAAAAAAAAAAGTTTTTCCGTTTTTAAAGCTAAACTTTTTACTTTCCAAATAAAAAAACCAATAAGGAACATTGAAAAATTAAAAAATCGGGGGGTTTAAAATGGAATACCTAGAAAAATTTAAATTAAAAGAATTTTTAAAAGGAGGAAAATTTTTTTACTAAGAAAATTTAAAAGCACCCCCCCCTCCCCCCGGGGCCCTTAAAAATTTTCTCCCAGAAAAAATTTAAAATTATTTAAAATTAAAATGTTTCATTTTAATCAATTTTTTGGTAAACCTTTTTTTCAAGGAAAAAAAAAATTATTCTGTCTAGGAAAAAAAATATTCCCAAAGTCAATGTCAAAAAACCCAAGGGAAAAAATTTCTTTTTTAAATAATTTCTTGTAACCCCAAGGGGGGAGAAATATTTTTAAAAATATAATTTTTCTCCCTTTTTTCCCCCCGGTTTGCATTTTTTCCCATTAAAAATATTTCTTTTATTTTCCCCCTTTTAATTTGGATAATTCTTTCAAAGGTTCACTCATTCCTTAATTTTTTCCCCTTTTTTCCCAAATTACCCGTTTTTGGGGTTTCTTCTCCACCCTTTTTAGCTTTTGGGGGGGTATTATTTTTTCCCTTTTTCCTTTTTCATTTTTTTCAGATTTTTTTCAGATTTTTTTAAG
Source organism: Bactericera cockerelli (assembly GCA_024516035.1). Lineage (NCBI taxonomy): Eukaryota > Metazoa > Arthropoda > Insecta > Hemiptera > Triozidae > Bactericera > Bactericera cockerelli. Next base: position 33,357,295 of record CM044955.1, on the reverse strand, counting down.
ATGTTTTTTTTTTAAAATTTTCACCTTTAACATTATTTTTAAATTTATTGGGGAAATCCCAAATTTAAGACTTTTTTTAAATCCGCAAATTTTTAAGGGGTTTTTTTTTCATGGTTTGAATTTTCTTAAAAAAAAAGGGGACTCGGGGGGTTTTTTAAATTTTCGGGTTTTTCTCCACCCTTAAAATAAAAGCCTTTTTTGGGGGGCCTTGGGTCCAAAAATTTTCCAAAAAAACCTCCCCTCTCCGAATTTTATCTTAACCCCCTTATAAATCCCCAATTTTTCCCTTTTCATTCAGTTTTTTTAAACCCACCATTTAAAATTTAATTAAAATTGGGGGACCTTTTTCCCATTAAAAACCCTCCCAGTTTCTCCTAAAAATTTTTTCCTTTTTTTTGTTGTTATTTTGAAAGGCCCCCCCGGTTTTTTTTTCAAATGTTTTTGTTTGCCGCTTCCTCAATTTTCAAAGTTTTTTTTTTTTTCCTTTTAGGTGGGGGGGAGTATACAGAACGCCCTTTTTTAAAAAACTTTTTTCGTTTGGGAAAAAAATTTTTTAAGTTTTTTAAGGGACAAAAGGGAAAATTTTTTTTTTCCCCTTTTTTTGGACCCCCCCAAGAAAAAATGAAATTTTATCCTTTTTGGGGAGAAAAAATTCCCCAAGCTTTGTTTGGTAGGGTTAAGGAAAGAGACTTTCAATTTAAAAAAAAAAATCTAAACCAAAAGAAAGGGGTTTTTATTTTTAAAAAAAAAAATTTTATTTCGTCTTTTGTATTTTTTTTAACCCTTTAACCTTTTGAAAATTTTTATTCTAAATTCGAAATAATCTTAAATTTCCATTTTCAAAAAACTTTTACCCGGGCTCTCACCCCTCCATTCCCCCCTTTCTTCCCTTTTTTAAAAAATTTTGGGATTTTTTGGGGGGTTTTTTTTAAAAGTTTAAAATTTGTTTTAATAAATTTAAACCCCTTTCAACAAAAATTTTAAATTAAATTTAAATTTTTAAAATTCGGCGTCCTAAAACATTCTCTCCCTTTTTTTTAAACCCCTTTACTAAAAAAAAAGAAGTTTCCCCTTTTTAATTTGTATTTTTTTGTTTTTACTTTAAATTTGTTCTTTTTATTTCTTGGGGAAGGATGATTAATGGGGATTTGTTTGTAAAGGGGGGCAAATTTTTTCATTCCTTACTTTTTGCATTTTTGGTTAAAAAATTTGTTAATATATCTTCGTCTTTTCACAAGTTTCCCCACAAATTAAATCCCCATTGCTTTCCCTTTTTCTTTTTAGTTTCATCGTCCTTTGGGGGGCCTTTGGGAATTTTGGGGGAAGTTTTTCCTGCTTTTTTTAGAGGGTTTTTTTTTTGGTTTTAAAATCTTTAAAAAATCCGGTTTTAAAATTCAATATAACAATAAAATTTCCGCCTTTTTAAAAACGTTTTTAGTGAAAAAAATATAGTAAAGATAAAAAATAAAAATTTTTCTGTTCCCCTTTATGGTTTTATTTTAAAATTTCGATCTTTTTGGGAATTTAAATTTTTTTTAAAATTTTGTTAAAAAAATTTCAGGGAAAAGGCACTTTACCTGTAAATTTAAAACATAAAAAAGTCATTTTTTTAAAAAAAGGGGCTTTTAAATTCCTTTTAAATTCTTCCCCCCAAACCTTTTTTAACTTAATTTTAATTATAAAAATAAAAAATTCCCCCCTTTTAAATTAACAAAATTTCCCCCGGTAAAACCCCCTTTTCCCAATTTTCCCGCTTTTTAAACTTTTTTAAAAAGGGGTAAAATAGGTTCTTGAAATAAAAAGCCCCCTTTTAAAAAAATTTTTAATTTTCCCACAAGGGGAAAAAAAATCCCGGAAAACCAATGCGAAAAAAGCAATTCAAATCGGATTTGCCCCTTTTTTCACGGGGGGTGTTTTGCTATAAAAAATAAGGGCCCTTTTCTTGGGGTGGTTTTTCGCTTCATTCCCCCCCGTAACCAGGGGGCCCCGTGGCCATTTTTGTGCAATGTGAAAATGGTCGGATTCCCCTAAAATTTGGGGGTTTTAATTTTTTGTTAAAAAAGGGGGATTTCTTTTCCCCCTTTCAGTTCCCAAAAATTTACAAAAAAAAAAAATTTTTAAAAAAATTTTGTTGGGTTTTAATTTATTTTTTTAATTTTTTTTCCGGGTTGGACTTTTTCAAGGGGGGGGGGTTGGTTATTTTTTTTAGAAATTTTTTTTTTCAAAACAAAAAAAAATTATCAAATCAAATTTTGGTTTTTTGGGAAAAAACATTTGAATGAATATTTTTCACCATTAAAAAAAAAAAAAAAAAAATGGCCCCCAAAAACCTTTAAGGCACAATTTTTAGATCATTCCCAAAATAAAATAATTAAATTTTATTAATAAAGGGAGGTTTTAATTTAAATTTAAATTTTTTGAAAATCAAAAAAGTCGATTACCAACGATTTAAATTTTCTTATCTGGGAGATTTAGAAGGGAAAAAAAAGGCCCTCCTGCCTTTAAACCCCTTAGCTCCCTTTTTTCTTTTTTTTTTTTTTTACTTTATATAATTTTTCCCCCTTTAATTTTACCTTTAAAAATTTTAAATTACGAAAAGAACAAAAAACTTTTTGAAAATATTTAAAATTTTTTGCCCCCTTTTTTTCCCCCCTTCTTTCTTTCACGGGGTTTTTCTTAAAATTTTTTTAAGCTTTTTAACAAAAAACCGTTTCTTCTTATAAAGGGGCCCCTTTTTCTTTTTTTTTTCATTTGTGAAGGGGTTAACAAAATTTTTCAAAAAAATGTCGAAAGAAAGGAATGTTGGGAAAAAATTTTTGTCAAGGGGGATTTTTTTTTCTTAAAAGGCCCCTTTATTAATTTTAAATTTTTACCTTTTAATTTAAAATTTTTAAATTTTTCTTAAAGTTTTAAACAAAATTGTTAAAAATTTTTAAAAAAATCCCAAAAATTTTTGAAATTGGATTTCCTTTTTTTGATTTTCTTTTTTTTTTTTTTTAAGGAAAATACTTTCAAAAAAAATTTTTGTATAAAAACCCCTTTTCCAGTTTAACCCAAATTTTAAAAGCCTCCCCATTTATTATTTTGGGAATTAAATTTCAATCCCCCAACCCCCAAAAAAATTTTAAAAAAAAATTTTTTTTTTATATCTACTTAACGTTTTTTATAAAAAAAACTGTTTGGGGGGTTTACCCAGGGAAATTAAAAAATTTTGTCATATTTTGCGGGGGAAAATGGTTATTCCGGGAACTCCCCCATATCCCCCCCACAAAAAAATCAACTTTTTATCTAAAAACATAAATTTTTTTTTAAATCCTCTTAAGATTTTTTGTTCTCCCTTTTTTTTCCTCTTTTTTTAAATTTAATTTTTTTTAAAGTCCTTTACCAGGTTTTTCCCCCGGGGGTGATTTTGTTCTAAACCCCCTTTGGCCCGAAAAGGGAAACAAATTTACCTCCCTTTTAATTTCGGTGAAAGGAAAAAACCGGTCTTAAAGAGATCTGGTTTTTTTCTTTACCCCCCTTTCTTCTTCTCAAAGTTTTTTTTTTTAAACCATTTATTACATTAAAAATAAAAAAGTACAAATTTTTTTAAATTTCTCAAAAGGTCCAAAAAAAAGGGTTTTAAAAAATTCCTTTTTTACTTCTTTAATTTTAATTTCCCCCCCCCAATTTAAATTTCTTGTAAAAATTTCTTAAAATTTATTAAAATATTTCGGGGAAGGTTATCAACCCTTTTCAAAAAAATTTTCTCTTTAAAAATTTTAAAACTTTTTATAAAAAATTTCAATAAAAATTTGTGAATTTTTAAAGGAAAAAAAAAACGGGGGAAAATTTTTGGGTAATTTTTATTTTAAAATTTTTAAAAAGGGGGAAAAAATTTTACGGAAATTTTTTTTCCAAAAAAAAAGAAAAAAAATAGGGGGGGGGGTTAAAACTTTAACTATATTAAAGTAAAACAAAATTTAAATTTTGGGGGTTTTTTTTTTTCCATTATTTTTTGGAAGTCTTTTTTTAGGGGGGCCCCTTTCTGTTTACTTTTTTCGTTTTCCCCAAAAAAAAAAATTTTCAAAAACCCAAAATTATTTTTAAAAAAATTTCCCCTTTTGGGGCCCAAAATTTCTTTAAACAAAATTTCAAAAAATTGAAAATTAAAACCCAAACAAAAAATTTTCTTGAACTAAAGTTTTAAAAACCCCGTCTTTTTTTTTTTCCCCCCCTTTCCAAAACCTCTAAACGGTTTAAAAAGGGGGGGGGGAAATTTTAACAAGGGGGTTTTGAAGAAAAACAAAATAAGAAAAAAAATTTTCTTTTGAAATTAAAATTAAAAAATTTAATTTTAAATTCAATTTTTTAAAAAAAATGGTACCAGATTTTTTGAAAAAAGGGGTTTATTTTAAAAAATTTGACCCCCCTTTCCAAAAAAATGAAAAGAGAAATTTTAAAGAATTTCCAAAAATTTATAAGGTGAGGGGGAAATTTTTGACCCTTTTTTGGGGAAGCATATTTTTTTTCATTCTTTAAAAAATTTTTCAGTTTTGAAAAAAAGGGAAAGAAAAATTTTCAAAATTATTTTAAAATTTCCTTGAATGCAAATTTTGAACAAAATTTTTTCAAAATTTGCCAAATGAAAACAAAAAAAAAGTTAAAAAGGCAAAAGAAAAAAAAATTCAAATAAAAGGTTCGTGGAAAAAAGGGAAATTTTTAGAAGGGAGGGGAAGGTTTCTGAAGTAAAAGGATTTAAAAAAAGAAGAGGGATAAAAAAAAATTTTAAAAAAAATTGAAAAAAAATCGGAAAAGAAAATTTTTAATAAATAAAAATACAAATATCCTTTTTCCTTTTCTTTACTTTTATTTAAAAAATTTGGGAAAAAGAAGGGGATAAAAACTAAAAATAAAAAAAGGGGCCAGGGGGGAAGAATTTCTATTTTTAAAGTAAACCTTTTATTTTTTTTTTTTTACTTTGTTTTCAGGATAAAAAAAAAATTTTAAAAAACTTGTTTTTTAAACGGGGGGGGGGGAAAATTTTTTAAAGTTATTCCCATGTATTTTATTTTCTTTTTATCCCATATTTTTTAATTTATTAATCTTTCCCAAATTTTCTTAAAATTTTTCACAAAAAAATGAAGGAAAAAAGGGAGGGGGAAAATTATTTCAAAATTAAGGAAAAAAAAGGGACTGGAGAGATCCTTAGTAAAAGTTATTAAAAAAAAAAAATTTTTAAAAAATTTTATAAAATTTATTTTTGATGGGGTTTTAATTCCGAAATTTTTTAGAAATGCAATTTTTTTAAAAATTTTTTCATAATTCAAATTTTAAAAAAAATAAAAAATTTTTTAAAGGTAAAGACCCGATTTTAAAAAAGAAAATTTTTTTTTTTTCCCCCTTCCCCCAAATTTTTTTTTTTGGGGAAGATTAACAAAATTGTAAATTAAAATTCCAAAACCTGGGAGCGGGAAATGTTTGGAGTTCCCTGTACAATTCAATTTGGGGACTTTTAAAAAAAAGGAAAAAATTTTGTTATTTTTATTACGGGGGAAAATTTAAAACCCAAGGGGAAAATGTTTTGCCTTTTAAAATGATTTAACCGGTTTTTAGATCCTTGGGGGGCCCCAAAAATATATTTATTAATTATAATTTAATTTTAAAAAAAAGATGGGTTTTACTTCAAATTTTTAAAGGTTTATTTTGGGTTTTTGGCCCCTTTTCTTGATTTTGTTTTAAAACATTTTTCTTGCTTTGATTTTTAAGTTCTAAAAATTTGCTCTCTTTTAAAGGAAATATTTCCTGGGGTTTAAAAACCTCATAAAAATTTTTTTTCCCATTTAAAAAAATTTTCTAATTCCCAAATTTTTTTAGAGCAACCTAATTGTTTGGGGGAATCCGGTGTTACAAAAAAAGGGGTTCAGAAATTTCCAAAAGAAATAAAAAGCCCCATTTTTTCCCCCCCCCTTTTTTTAAAAAAAATTTGATTTAAATTTTGAACCACCCCCTTTCCCCCAAAAAAGGGGCCCGGGGAATTAACCCCCCCCAAAAACCAGAGCCCCCCACTTTATACCCCCCTTTGCTTATTTCTTACTTTTACATTTTTCCCCCTTTCCATTCCCGACATTTGAACGCCACAAATGATTTTAAAAAGGGGGGGGGAACTTTGGGGGGATAAAAAGGGGGGGGGGAAGTGGGAAATAAAAAAAAAAAAAAACTTAAAAAGGGAGGGGGAAAAGAAAAAAAAAGGGGTTTAAGAAAAATTTAAAAAAGGGGAAAATATTTGAAAATTGAAAAAAAAGAGAAAATTTTTTCTCCAAAAAAAAAAGGGGAAAAAAAACTCAAAAATTTTTCGGGGTAAAAAATGTAAAGGGATGAAAAAAAAAAACAAAGAAATTTTAAAACTAAATAAAAAATTTTAAATAAAAAAGGGGACCCCCCCTTTAAAAGGAAAATTGGGCGGGGTGGGGAGAGAAGGGGGAGAAGATTTTGGGAAGGAAAGGGGGGGGGAAAAGGAAGGGGAAAAGGAGGGGGATAGGGGGGGGAGGGGAAAAGGAAAGGGGAGCATTCAGGAATTTTGGAAATGGGGAAAGGTGGGGAGAAAAAAAAAGGGGGAAAAAGAATTTTTTGGGGGGGGAAAAAAATTTTTTAAATAAATTGTTTTTTTAACCTTTTGGAAAAAATTTTTAATTAAATAAAGTAAAAAAAGGGGGAGAAAATAAAGAGCATTTGGTAAATACGGGGAACCCCAGGGTAAGGTAGTTGGGGGCCCCCCAAAAGGTTTTTTTTTATTTTTTTAAAGGGAAAAGAAGGTTTTTTTAATTTGTCAAGAAAAATTTTAAAACCCCCTTAAAATTAATCAAGGGGCAAAATTTTTTAAAGGGGGAAAAAAGTTTCATTTTTCTTTTTAAATGAAAATTTTTTTAAAATTTGGCTGCTTTTTTATAAAAAATTTTAAAAATTTTTTTAATTACGGGCAAAAAAAGTGGCGCCGTCCAAAAAGTCCGTCAAAATTAAATCGTTTAAAGTTAGTGTTTTCCCAAAGTTTCTTTTTTCCCTATTTTTTCCCCTTTTAAAAATTTTTTAAAGAAATTTTTAAAAATAACCCCAATATTTCCCCCTTTTTAAATATTTAAAAGTGTAAAAACCAAATTTTTTTGAAAAACCATTCAGAGAAATAATATTAATTTGTTTGATTTATGAATTTTTTTTTTTTTCGAATTTTTAAAAAAAAATTTTTTAACTTTTTAAAAATTGAATTTTTAAAAAAATTTTCCGCCCCAAATTTTTATCTTAAATTTTTTCCCCAATGGTGATTCGGGAAAAATTAAGTTTACCCTTTAAAGATTTTTAAATTTTAAATTTAATATTTTTTTAAAAGTTATAAATTTCCCAAAATTTTTTTTTTTGAAATTTTTAAATTTTTATTATTTTTTTTTTTTAAAAAAAGGGAAAGGATTGAAATTTAATTTTGTTGCTTTAATTTTTTTATAATTTCCAAACCCTCAATAAAATGAAAAAAAATATTTTTTTATTTAAAAAAATTTTTTTTCTATTTATTTTAGGGTTTAAAAAATGGCAAAAAGGATCTTTTTTTTTTTCCAAAAAATTTTTTAAAAAAGGTTATCAAAAAAAAATTTTTTGAAAAAAAAATGTTAAAAAAAAAACAACGTTTAACCCCAAAAATTTGGTCCTTTAAAAATTTAAAAATTTTAAAACCAGAAAAATTTTTATAAAAAACCCAATTTTTAACCCAAAAGAGAGTTTTGGGTTTCCCCCATAAGGATAAAAAACCAGGGGGTTGGGGGGAAAAAACAAAAACAACATAAAAAAAAATTTTTCCAAAAAAAATGCAGAAAAAAACCGGGGGTTTTAAAAATTTTAAACAATTTGGGTTTCCCCAAAAAATTTGGGGGGGAAAAAAAAAGAAAAAAGGGGGAAAGGAGGGGGAAAGTGGATAATGGGGGGTATTGGAAAAAAAAAGGGGGATACCGTAGGAAAAAAAATCCCTTTTAAAGAAAACCAAAACCAAAAAAGGTTTAGGAAGGGTTTTCAGTTTTTTTGTTTAAGATCCCAGTTTCAAAAAAGCCGAAAAAAAAAACCCCCCAGAAAGATTTAAATGTTTTAATTTTTAAGTGACCGGGGTTTTAGGTGTGGGAAAATTTAAAAAATTATTAATAAAAAAGATTAAATTTTAAAAATTTTTTAAAAAAGATAAATTTTTTTTTCCTTTTTTAAAAAAAAAAAATTTTCCTTTTAACTTTTAAAAATTATTTAAATTTTCCCCCTTTGTTTTTTTAAAAAATTTAATAAATTCCCCAATCTCCCAATTTTAAAAGGGGGACCCTAAAAACCTTTTTAAGGGTTTTCCCTTAAAACTTTTTTTTAAAGGACTAAAAAAATAAAAATGGTAACAAAAACCAAACTTGAAAAATTACTTTTGTTTTTTTCCCCTTATTTTTGACCCCAAAAAAAGGGTTTTTATTTTTAAAAATTTTTTTTAACTTCATTTAAGTTCTTAAATTTTGTAGATGAAAAATAATGGTGGGGGGGAAAAATCTTAGAATTTTTTTTGGTTAATTTTATAAACTTATAAAAAATGTCCCCCGAAATGGGTTTTTTCCTTTTTTAAGACATGTGCCAAATTTTTTAAAGGATTTGAAATTTTGTTTTTAGTAACTTTAGAAAATTTTTTGGGCAATTTTTATAAACCTTTTTCCCTAAAAACCCAGTCTGAAAAAAGCTTTTAAATTTTGGGAATAAATTTAGTTAAATTTGTTTTTGAACAATTTTTTCTTAGAAAAAAATGAAAACTTGGGAAAAAATTTTTAAAGACATGGTGAAAAAAATTTCCCAAACAAGGAATTTTTGAAATTGTTTTTTTCCCAAAAACTCCTTTTCTTCGAAGAAACCTTTTTGAAACTAAAAAGAAAGAATCTTTACCCCAAATGAAAAAAAATTTTTTTCTCAAAAAACCAGTTTCCATCAAAAAAAAAAAAAAAACAAAAAAAAAAAAAAAAAAAAAAACAAAAAAAAAAAAAAAAATTAAAAAAAAAAAAAAAAAAAAAAAAAAAAAAAAAAAAAAAAAAAAAAAAATTTTTAAAAAATAAAAAAAAAATTTACAAAAAAAAAAAAAAAAAAAAAAAACCCAAAAAAAAAAAACCCCAAATTTTAAAAAAAAAAAAAAAAAAAAAAAAAAAAAAAAAAAAAAAAAAAAAAAAAATTTTTTTTTGGGGTTTTGGTTTGTTTTTGAAATTAGACAAACCCTTTAATGAGTTTTTTTTTATTACTAGTCCGCATTTTTCAGTGGTTTTAATTGAAGATTGTTAAAAAAAAAAATTTTTTAACCCAAAATAAAATTTTTCTTTTCCCCCCTTTAGATGGGCGGGACACAAATCGGCTAAAAAGAAAAACATTTTTTTAAAAAAAAAAAGTTTGGGGTTGAATTCATGTTTTTATTTAAATTTTGCAAAAAAAAAAAAAAAAAAGGGTTTGGTTTTGGTTTTTGCCCCGGTTTTCCAAAAAGGCTTTTCGTAAGTTTAGCATCCCAGGCCACTAGCCTTTTTGCAAAATTTCCCCCCCTTTTAAACAAATTTTTTATGTTTCAAAAGAACCAAAGAAATTTTATTTAAATTTAAATTAATTTTGTTTTTTTGATTTGCTTTCCATTTTTTCCCCCCCCCCCTTTTTTTTATAAAAATTGACAAAGTTCTTATGTTTCTATAATGGTCTTTAAAACCCAAAATTGGGGCCCCAGCTTTTTAATGAAAAAATTTAAAAACTGCCACGGGGAAAAATTTAAAACTCGGGGGGGGCCACGGTTATTTTTTTTTAAAAGTTTTTTTTTAAAAAAAGTAAAGGAATTTGAAAAAAAAAGGAGCTTGGGGATTTACAAAGGGATAAAAAACTTTAGAAATATTACAGGCCCCCTTGCATTTTTACCCGTTGTGGAAAAAAAAAATTTTAAGTTTTAGAAATTTTTTTCTTTTATTTTCAAAAAATTCCCCCCACTCATAATCCCCCTTTTTTCTTTTTTAAAAATTTAAAATTTATTTTTTAAAAAATCTTTCTTTTTTTTGAAAAAACGTTTTTTTTGAAAATTTTTTTTTTTTAAAAAAAAAAAGCACTTAAAATAGACAAAGGGCCCCAAGTTTTCCTTTTCCCTCTGTTATCAATAATTTTTATTGTACTAAAAATTATTTTATGGCATTTTTATACGAAAATTCCTTTTTTTTTATTTTCCTTGTTTAAAAATTTTTAGTCGTAAATTCAAATTAAAAGTTTTTAATTTTTTTCTTTTATTAAAAATTTTCCCCTTTTTTTGGTAACTTTTTCAGGCATTTAATATTTTAAATTATTAAAAAAATTTTTTTTTAAAAATAATTAGTTTTTTTCCCAAATTTTAGACATTTAAAATTTAAATCAAAAGAGCCCCCAAAAATTTTTTTTCCCCTTCGGAAAAAAGGAAAACCCTTTGGGTTTTTTTAAGTTCCTTTTTTCTTTTTCTTTTTTTTTTTTACTTTTTTTTGATTATAAAGGGGATTTAAACCAAAAAAAACGTAATTGTATAATTTTTTAGTTAAAATACTTTTTTTTTTTTTCCAAAAAAACAAAAAAAATTTTTTAAACGGGTTTACAAAATTAAAAATTTTTTTAAAAAATAAAGGTATAAAAATCGGGGGAAAACCAAGTTTCCTTTTTTCCCCCAAAAAAAATCAATTCCCCCCGTGACGAAAAAAACTAAGAAAACAATGTTTACGTTAAAAATAAATTTTTTTTTATTGTCCAAACCCCCATCGGGGATGAAAAAAAATTAGTAATGGGTTAAATGGTTAAATTTTTTTTTAAAAGAAAAAACAAAAAAAATACAGGTAACCCCTTTTTTTTTTAATTAAAAAATTTTTTTAAATTTTTTTGACTTTCCCAATTCAAAAAAGGGGGTTCCGGCCATTTTGCGGCCCGGGGCCCGGGGGGGATTTAAAACCAAATTTCTGTCCCTTTTAAAAATTAATTTAAATAAATTTTTCCCAATCTTTTGTTTAGTTTTTAATTTTCTTTTTTCCACCAACGGGAAACGCCGGCCAAGGTGAAAAATTTTTGGACCTTTTTTAATTCTAGAAATGGAAAACTTTTTGGAAAATTTTAAAAAATAAAAAACTTTCCTTATTTGGTGGGAAAAAAAAAATTTAAAAACAAATTTAATGGGGGTTTGTTAAATTTTTTCCATTAACCATTTTTTCAATTAATTCTTACGTCAAAAAATTTTAAAAACACACAAAAAATGGTAACCATTTTTGTATTAGGCATATTTTAAGTATTTTGGGGGTAATTTTAATAAAACCTTATTTCAAAGAAAAAAAAATTTTTAAATTTTAAGAATCCGGGTTTTAACAAAAAATTTCATTTCCCCAAACTTTTTTAAATTTAAAAGAAAAAAATTTTAAGGCCTAAAAAATACAAATCCCCGAAAATAACAGAAATAAATAAAAAAAAAAAATTTTCCGGAAAAATTTTAAGGTAGACAGGATCGGGAGAAAAGGAAATTAATTGGAATTTTGTTCCAAGGGTTTATCCTGAGGGGACAAAAAAAATTTTCCCAGGGGACTAGTTAGAGTTTTTTTCGGGCGATAATTTTTTTGGATTGGAAAGAAAAAAATTTTTAAATATTTTTGAAAATTAAGTTTCGAAAATTTTGTTGAGTTGCTTTTTTATTCTTTGTTAGCCTGTTTTGGTTTAAAACCCCAAAAAGAAGTTAAATTTTCCCCCCAAAATAAGGGGGAAAAAAAAAATCGACCCGAAAAAATTTTAATTTTAAAAATATTTTTTTAAAAGAAAAAAAAAAATTTAAAAAAAGGAAAAATTGCTTTTTAAAATTTTTAAAAGCAAAAAAAAAACCTTTTTTTTTTAAAGAAGTATATCCGAAACTTTATTAAAATTTTAAAACAAAATTTCTTGGAAAAAAATTTTTTGGGAAGCAAGAAAAATATAACCCAAAAATTTTATAAAAAAAAGGGGAAGGGAATTTTCCAATTTTTTTTTTTCAAGTTTTTTTAAAAAAACTTTTTTTTTTTAAAACTTTTTTTTTAAAAAAAAGTTGATTTTTTAAAAAAAAACGATTTTGATCTCACCAAATTTTTTTCCCAAAAAAAATTTTAAGATTTTTTTTTTCCCTATCAAATGAAAATCACCCCCTTTAATTTTTTTTTTTAAAAAAAATTTAAATTTCAAAACAAAGTTTTTTTTTTTACATTTTAAAAAAATCAATGCTATTTTAAAAAAATAATAAAATTCAATTTTTACAAATCTCTTTTTTTTTAAAATGTAAGGTAAAACCTTTTTTAAAATTATTTTTCCCTTTTAAAAAACCCAATGAAATTTAATTAAAAATAATCCTTTTAAAAGGGTTTTAACAATCTTTTTTTAACTTCCAGAAAAATTTAAAAAAAATATAAAAATTTCCCATTTATGTTTTTTCGTAAAAAAAAACTCTTTTAGAAACAAAAATTTTAAAATTTCAGTACAATATTAGGAATAAAAACTTGGGTTTTTTAAAAAAAAACCCCCCCAAAAAATCCAAACAACTTTTTTTTAGTATTTTTTTAAAAAAAAACCCCTTGGGTCACGTTATACTAATTTTAATCAAGTATAATATTTTTTAAAATAAATTTTTGGTTTTCCCCATTGGGGGAAAAATTTTTTAAGGTGCCCCCGAACAAAACCCTAAAAATAATTTGTTTCGTTTGGTTTGAAAGGAAAAATGGAGGAAAAAAAAAAAAAATTTTTTTTTTTTAAATTTCCAACAAATATGAATGTAATTTGGGAAAAAAAATCTTTAAAATTTCCCAAAAAAGGGAAACGTAAAAGGGGGCTTAAAGAAGGAAACTAAATTACAAAACAGGAAAAAAGTGTAAAAAAGAAAGTTCCTTCGCGCCCCCAAAATTTTGATTTGTTATTTTATCAAGGGGTTGAACAAATATAGTGTCTAGTTTAAGATTTAAAAAAAAACCCCAAAGCCCAATCTTTGGTTAATGCATAAATAGAAAGGGTTTTGTTTTGGGGAAACATCCGAAAAATTTTGAAGACGGAATCCAAAATTTGGGGGGAAGACGGAAAAAAGGGGTTTTAAAAAAGGGAAAAGAAGACAAATCCCCAAACCCCAAAAAACCAAAATAAATAAAGAAGACCTTCGTCCCAATTTTAACCACTTGGCTCGATCACTGAATGAATGGGGCCCAATAAAGGAAAGGAATGAATTGCCTAAAATCCCAATGATTTCAATTAACAACAAAGATGGGATTTACCCTTTTCAAATCCTTTGCGACATTGTATAGATAGAAGTCATCTTTACGGGATTTAAAGGAAGTAAAAATGTCACACTGTAAGGGGTAGATTTGTGAGTAGATCTCCCACATCCCCATGGTAAAACCAAGTTGCTTCTCAGAATGAAATGCTTGATGCGAACGAGAGTCTGGAAGAAATCAATTTGTCAACCACAAATTGGGAAAATTTGTATTTTCACCGGATTTTTTGTATAGGCAAAAAAAACTCAAATTTTTTAGAAAGGGAAAAAACTCCAGAAAGAGGAAAAACAGACTTTATTGAACAAAACAGATAGGGGCTGCCAGACCCGCACATTTTTAAAATGAACGGAGGAAATTATCAACCAAACAAAAACTTTTAAGGAAGAGAAGCATACCGTATTAGTTTGTTCAATAAGAGTCTGCTATAGGCCATGATGGATGCTACCCACTTTACCCGCCCAAATGGGTTGGACCCGCCCAAAGCTAGCAACACCTTTACCTCGGGGTTTTCTTAAATCCAATGATCCTAAAGAACCAGTACATTCAAAGCGGCAACCACCCTAGTATTTTACTAGGCAGAGCAAACGTTTTACTCGCGACACGCAAATACAAAGGGGCTGGTTTTGAGCTAAAATTTTTTAAATTTTCCTGCTCCAAAATTTTCACAGTTGAAAGATTTTCTGTGCAGGGGATTCATCAAACACTCATTTTATAACGAAGCGGATAGGAATAATGAACCAGCAGGGAGGAAAGGGGGTTTAAAACTCAGTTTTAACTTTTCCCAAATTCCATCAAAAGAAATTTATAAATATTTGTTTCAATAAACCCAAAATTTTTAGCCCCTTTGGAAGCCCCCCTAAAATCTTAGAAAAATTAGGTTTCGAGCATTCTTATTTTTCAGATACAAAATTATAAAAAATTTTTTAAAAATAATAATAATAACTTAGTTGGAGGTAACCCCCAAGCGAAGTTTATGCTTCAGTTAAAACAACTAACCCACCTAATTTGGGGTGTAATTTTATGTGGACACGAATTCAAATTAATGAAGAAAAATTATGCACTGAGTGGAATTGAACCAAAAGGTGCCAGTACCTAGATTACCAGACTAGACATTTTACTACGAGGCAAGAGAAAAGAGGATTATGGAAAATTGAAAATTTTTCATTATTTTTTTTAGGATCTATATTAATTATTATTATTTCATGATATTATTATTCCATATTCCCTTTATGCTTTTGCAGGTTTACACAGTGGTAAAATTTAGCTTATGAAATTTTTAACTATTTTATAAAATATTTAACTTTATGATATTATACGATTTTTAGTGAATATACTCGTATGAAAAATGAATAATGTCCTCTAATTCATCCGGAATAGTCTCTGATAATACTCAGTATTACATTTTCTTTTGAGCTCTTGAAAGTTAGAAGGAGAAAAGAGGCAAAGGGGAAATTTTAAAAAACAAACATCCATATAATATCCTCCCTCTCCACTCCTGTTAATTTTACTACTCCGTATCCTCCTCCTACTCCTTCTCCCCCCAATGTTTCTACTCTTATACTCCTTATTCTCCTCCTACTCCTTCTCCCCCACTGTTTCTACTCTTACTACTCCTTATTCTCCTCCTACTCCTTCTCCCCCCACTGTTTCTACTTTTACTACTCCTTATTCTCCTCCTATCCTTCTCCCCCCACTGTTTCTACTCTTACTACTCCTTATCCTCCTCCTAGTCCATCTTCCCCCACTGTTTCTACTCTTACTACTCCTTATTCTTCCTCCTCCTCCTTCTCCTCGCACTTTTTTCTACTCTTACTACTCCTTATCCTCCTCCTATCCTTCTTCCCCCACTGTTTCTACTCTTACTACTAATTATTCTCCTCCTACTCCTTTTCCTCCCACTGTTTCTACTCTTACTACTCCGTATCCTCCTCCTATTCCTTCTCCCCCCACTGTTTCTACTCTTAATACTCCGTATCCTCCTCCTACTCCTTCTCCTCCCACTTTTTTCTACTCTTACTACTCTTTATCCTCCTCCTAGTCCTTCTTCCCCTACTGTTCTACTCTCATGCTCTTCATCCCCCACTGATCTAACTCTTGCTATTCCTTATCCTCCTTCTCCCACTGTTCTTACTCCTACCAACTTCTTATCCTCCCCCTTTTTCTTCACCCCCCACTGTTCCTACTCTTACTACTCCTCATCCTCCTTCTATTCCTTCTCCCCCCACTGTTCCTACTCTTCCCTATTCCTTCTTCTCCTATTCCTTCTCCCCTCACAGTTCCTACTCTCACTACTCCTTATCCTCCTGCTATTTCTTCTCCCCTCACTGTTCTTACACTTATTACTATTTAACCTCCTCCTATTCTTTCTCTCCCGACTGTTCCTACTCCTAATACTTCTTATGCTCCTCCTATTCCTTCTCATCCCACTATTCCTACTCCTACTACTCCTTTACCTTCTCCTATTCCTTCTCCCCCACTGTTCCTACTCTTACAAACTCCTTATCCTTCTCTTATTCCTTCTCCCCCCACTATTCATACTCTTACTACTCCTTTAAATCCTCCTCCTATTCCTTCTCTTCCCACTGTTCCTACTCTTACTACTCTTTGTCTTCCTCCTATTCCTTCTTCTCCACACTTCATACTCTTACTCCTCATTATCTTCTTCCTATTCCTTCTCCTTCACAGTTCATACTCTTACTATTCTTTTTCCTTCTCAACTTACTCTTTTTTTCCTCTTCCTTTTTCTTTTCCGATAATTTTCTCAGCTCAGTGATAGATTATTATATTCTCTCGGAGAGAAAGGGATGAGGGGAAAAATTTAATGAAGAAGAAAATAAATTCAAAACTACTTTATCATTAACGGAGAAAAAACTAGAGGGAGAAAAAGAGACTGACTGAGAAGAGGGGAAAATTGAATCGAATTGAATTGATACCTGTTGCTGCTGTTAGGTTTGTTGCTGTTGTTGATCTTTTCTCTTTTTATTTAATTTTTTTTTGTTGTTGTTGTTGTTGTAAATATGTATATTAGGGCAATTTTGAGACCCAAAGGGAATATGAATCGCCTTGGTTTCGCTATTTATTTTCATCATCTCCATTTCAAAACGTAAACTTTATTTTATTTCATCTGTTCTAATTTTCTTAAATCACAGAACATAAAACTAAAAAAGAGAAGAAAAAAAAGGAAGAGATTGTGGGTAGAAGGAAATTTCAGCCAATTATGTAAATTTTTACCTACATTTTTTGCTACACAATTTCGACTTCTTTTACCAGCCACATCCTATTAAAAAAAACTCCCATTTTTCTAGCAAATGCTCTCTGTGTTGCATAATAATTCAGCACAGATGGGAAAAGGGAGAGGTTCCCTTCTTTTTATTACTAGTGCGGTTGTGAAAGAGGAGTGAACTAGTAAATCGCTGAGGTTTTCCAGAATGTTACCAGTTGGTGAGCGCATTTGGTAACCTAATATATTATGTGTGTAGCAAAGTTGAACAGTGAATTATTATATTTTAAACTTAATACCAACCCTCTGTTATAATTTTCCCGTATACATAACTCTTTGGGATCTTGGTTTATCAATAGAGTTTTTTTTTTTTTTTTTTTGAACTGGTTGCACTATAATATGAAGCAATAACTTATTTATAGGTCTGCCTGGGGGACGTTAAACAGGGAGAAGACCAGTGTCTCGCTCTAGATTTCATGGCTTATAAAAGTCCAAGTCCTCACGATGCGATGGTTGATCGCACAATATGTGGTTCAGGATGAGCCAACTTTGAAATAAAGTAGACTGGAGACCATCACTCACCCCTCCAGCTGTAACCAAGCTGGCTACAACAACAACTTATTTATATCATATCAATTCTTAGTACAGAGTGGAAATTTATTTTTCTCGGCCTCATATACAAAACTTTAGACTGATGAGTATTAATGAGTAAGTGGCTACTTAGGTACTTGGAGAGAACCTAATTAAATGTTCTATTTCAATACCTGAATAACAAATATATGTTTAACCTGTGCTATGATGAGCAATCAGTATGTATTGTTAAGTTCGTATTTTTACACCCTCAAGAATAAAGGACCCAGTGAGCTCCCCAGGCTTGGCAAATATTCAAGAGATAATAAGAAGGCGCCTGTTCTAACCTGCTTATCTCAACAGCTTATCTTTATTTATGGACTTTGTGAAAACGCTTTTGTCCTCGTAGCGTTTTTCTTTTCTACCTTTGAGCTTGAAAGAGAAAGGTAAGCTTGCATTCAGGTGCTCGGTTTAGTTTTCAGATCTTCTCATCTCGAGACGAGTTAATTTTGTGACCCATGAGAACATGTGGTTAACTATTTATATCCTGACACAAGTTTTGTACCTTGAGATATGAAAATTTTAGTGAGTGATTTTCCAATTTGTATTTGGATTATAACAATACCCCCAAAAACACCACTTCGTGGTTACAAAAGGAAGAACGCCCCACTCAATAGAATGAGTAGAATTACTAATTAGCTTAAAAATAAATGATATCAAATTGAGAACACCTTTACAGCCTCTCTTTTAATTTCTCTATTACAGGATGTAGGATTTTTTTAAAAATCAGCATATGGAGTACTATAGAAAATTGTAATTCCAGTTCTTACAAGAACGTATGGGTAGTATTTTTTCACCATAAAAATATTAAATTAAATAAAAGATTACTTACAGATAGATAATTTATGTCAGATAATGAATTCATGTAGGTAATACGCAGGAAGTACCTACCTAGGGTAGGTACCTTCAAAGTCTAGCCACTGAAAAAATCATTGAAACTGGATCTTTAAAATAAAAATATTATTTCTAATTGTGTATTTTACCCGTATTTTAGTGCAACATTTTATCCACTTATTCGCCCACTCAGAATACTTGAAACGGAGCAACAATTCAAAATATCTCTTACTGGGATATTAAATTTCAAATTCAACTATTGAAATTTCAACAGGATTTAAAGTCGCTTACAAAGAAAAAAAAAAAAAAAAGAAAACTTCTGCAAGATTTTTGTTCACTCAGCGCGAACGACTTGTTGAATTCCTCAGTTCTCATAGCATTGTTGAAGTAAATCAAAGTCCAGCGAGGTCAAGAGTTGGTGAGTGACCATTCAAGCTCGAAACCTCGCGTGCAGGCTATTCTCAGTCTCAGCCCAACTTAACCCCGGCCTGGTGAGGGTGATTTCGGTACCAGGTTTGTGTATTTACAGAAAATGGATAAGGAAATTCTCACCTCGAATGAGACCTCTGATGGTCATTGATACTAAATGAAGTTTCAAACTTATTGTAAATGCTGCTTGACACAGAAAAGTATGTAATGGGACTGTTGGTATAATGGAACTACCTGTCTTGCGCTGACAGTCTAAATAAAGCACTACTTATACCTACAGAAAGCTACTCGGAAGTGTTGCTTTCACCAGATATGTATTGGATGTTTTAACAATTCCAAGAAATAATAGTGTTAATAATGTTTCTCTTCTTTGCCTGATCTTCAGTCGAGAATATCCAGCATTTGTTCATGTTTTTCTTATCCTCCTGTTTGAGTAAGTTTCGTAAAACTTCTGGTGTGTTCAGCTTAGATGTTCCTTTCTACCTTCTTTCTCACTCTCTCTCTCTTCTCTCTCTCCTCTCCTCTCTCTCTCTTTCTCTCTCTCTGTCTCTCTCTCTCTCTCTCTCTCTCTCTCTCTCCCTCCCTCCCTCCTCTTGCTCTTTTTACCAGAAAAAATGCACTCAACTTTATCCTGTTTTTGGCATTTTCAGTTTTTACGATCAATAACTTTTTTTCCTTCAAAGAAAACATTATAAGAAAAATTATTATGTAAAAACAACATTCTGAATAAAGTGATGAGGAGAGCGGGGAGAGGGGGGGGGCTGTTGTAAAGAGCTTTGAAGGAAGGAAGAGTTTTAAGAGGAGGGGAGAACGTATGAAAAAAATGTAAAAAGCACTTCAATGTTAAACGGGCCGAACTCTATTAGCTTATCACAAACCGTTTTTCAACATTCAATGCTTTTCGTGGAAATGAAAAAAAAAATTATAACAGAAACGGCAAATTGAAATGATAAACTTTTATCAAAATTGAAGTTCAAAATCTATATTAAAAATAACTTTTTCTTCAGATGATGTTTGTTAAATTTATTGAATACTTGAATAGGTATAGACTTCTTTTATAATTGTGCAAGGTTATCATTATTTGAGTGATTTCACAAATATTACTCAAACCCGACGATATTATTTTACTTTCTGTTAAGTTGTATTTGAGAGCTTCTTCCCATAAAATAAAAAATCGAAAAAAAATAAACGTCAAAATCATAAAACCCCAGAACCATGCAGGGTAATCTTATCTCACGATACAATATTTTTTATATATTCTTGGTCTTGTCTGTTTCAGGATGTTGTTTCGTCACTTACTTCACCAGAAAATCTGCCTTAGATGCTCAAAATGCACTCCACAATATAAAAACGTTAGCCGGGGTAAGTTTCTTTTGTCGTTAAATTGAAGCTTTTTTTAGATTATTCAAATATGTAATGATTGTAATGACCAACTTGCAGAGCATGTACATTGTTCAGTACCAAGTAGTACATGCATTTTTTACTGGTACATATTAATGAGTAAACGACTATGATATTAATTCATGATTCAATTGATAAATCATGTTGTCTATATTGCACATTGCATAAGTACTTATTAATACGGCGTTCATAAGAAACATTCTGACTATTGTTCGAGGGCCAATGTTCAAATTGTTGTTTTTTTACTCAAATTGGGACTATATCCACCGACCTCGAGGTGACCAGACCGCCACCTAATCAATCGAGCTACAGAATTATCGAGGTTGAGAATTAAAAGTAATTTCACCATAAAAAAAAAGGTTTTACCGTACATAGTCGAGATGTGAAGAACGCCAATACAAAGAAAGAGACAGCGCGCGGCAGAGTGTAAGGCTGTAAGGTAATAGAAAACATAGTTCCTATGTAAGTAGTCACCGTGGTTGAGTGAGTTAGCGCGCTAGGCATTGCAAGCACGGTGACCTGGGTTCGATCCCCAGCGGGAGAGGAATTTTTCTGCTCTATATAACTTGGGTGTTCGGAGTTCACTCATATCTCGTGAAGAAAAATTAAAATATTGGGATATTAAAGATACGGAAATGTCCTGTAATTCTGCACTACCCATTAAAATTGTGATATAATAACACAAAGAAACACATTATTATTAGTTCCTATGTATTTCATATTTCATGTACTTTTTTTTACCAACAAAAAGTTTTACATGAATTTGAGAAAGTGCAATTTTTATTGCAGAAATAAACTCTCCGTCGAAAAAGGAATTGATCTGACTTTTTGTTTGTTACAATAGAACTGAGTGTAGCTTTGATACGAGGAAGTGAAACAAACGTGCCGACTACTGAAGAACCAAAATCCTCTTTAAGTAAAATTTTGGTTCCTATTCAGGAAAATCAGGAATAAAAAAAAAAATTAAAAAAAAGGGAATATATGATTTTTGCACCTGGGAGCTAAAGTGAAAGTGGTCTCTGTACGTAGAACCTGCGTGTCTCTATTAATTTGTACCGCTTGAAACACTGAAATTTTCATAGGAGCAAAAATCTTCAATTCTTTATGTGAAACAACCATTAATTACAAGCTCTTTAAGAAAAAAGTATCATGGAAAAAATGGCCTGCAACATTTCCTATGAGTTAGAGGCTGGCCCACCCTGCATGTTCGGGAAAAAGGTGGAACGCTCTGTGTTGAATTTCTTGAAAATGTTGAGAAAAAGAATATAAATAAAGTTATCAATAATGAATTTATTTCTTCCTCTTTCCCACTCCCCTCTGTTCTTTCCTTCGTTTTCTTCTGGAAAATTGCCCTCCCTCTCCTGATTTTTTCCTGGAAGCATCAGGTGTGTAATCGATCAGGAAACTTCTTTCTCTCCTCCCCTCCCAGCCAATCATAGATGTAATGCTCATATACTGAATACGATATAATGTTATGTTGTAGAGAAGCACGTGTTACATTTGAGCTTTCAGTGTTGGAGCCTTGTGTCCAGGTGCCGTTGAGTTGAAAAGATTTCCCGCAGTCTTTCTGGTCAATCCACTGATACATAAGCCGTATTTTTCTTTCTAACCTAAGTTAACCAAACGGGAACAAAATTAACCAAACTGGAAGCAAGTCATTTTTCTTTTTGGAAGAGGAAAAATTACCTCTTCCAAAGTTAACCAAAATGGAAGTAGAAAATTCTTGCTTCCAGTTCTTTTATAGGTTAAGTCCATTGTTTATCTTTAAAAGTACCGAAACGCATTTTTTCTTTTGCGAATGTGGTGAAGTTGACCTTGGAATAAAATGGAGATTTTTTTCTGGAGATCGAACCTGGAATTTTTTTAATCCAAAAGTAAAATAGGCCTATAGTTTCTTCAGTGAGAAAGATATTTTTCTGTGCATAAAATTTCAACTAGGTTTATCTTCAACCTTCAAGTTTCAGCGTCTACTGAATACTCAGAGCCCCTACTGAATACTCTAATACAAATGCAAACTAATTAGTCAGGTACCAGGAACTCATTGTTCTAGATTACTAGATTTTCAAGGATTCCAAGGATTTTCAATTCATTAGAACCCAATTAATTCCTCAAATTCTTAGAAAAATGTACAAAAAATAATAGGTATAATGAATGAATGAGTGGTTTTTTATAATTATAAAAACTAATAGTATTTAAAATCCGGTTTTTCCCTGATATTCAACATTTTTCCTTCTTTTGTTTGTCCTACTCCCTTTCTACATTTCCTCCCAATGCCGACATTCTCCCCGCACCATCCGGCACTGGTCATTTCTTATTTCCTTCTCAACATGTTTACAATTCCCTTTTTATCTTCCCGTTTTATTTGCCTCCTTGTTTACATCTTCTCCTTCGCACGCACGGCAAGCGATTGTCCTTTCCAGCATTCTGGAATCCCTCACTCCCTCCGGGATCCAAGGTCGTCTTATCTCAACAGTTGAGAGAAAGCCGTTTTATTAGGTCATAAATCCGCCCTTGCCCCTTGGCTCCTATATTCAAATGTAAATCCAAGCTTTCGGCTCTTTCCACTTAACGTGCGATGTAGCCCAGGCAGTTTCAAAGGATATTATTATCTCTTCTTATTTTCCTTCATTTCTCTTTTTTTCCTCTTTCATCTCGTTTCCTTTTGTTCTTTGTGATCCTCTTCTATAGAAATTTAACTTCTTTTAGTACTACAGTATTCTACACAGCTATATTATGATCCGGCAGAATTCCTTCTCGAATTACAAAGTTAAGAATCTCAAAAGAAATGCTGACAAAACAATGTCGAACCTGTTTGAATGGAAAAAGAAAATACGAACAGTGTTTCAAATCCGCAAAATTTACACTTCGTGTGAAAAAGGGAGACCGCGGTATGATTCATTGGCTCTTGTTTTGGCTCTTGTTTCATTCCTATAAAATGAATAAGTTTGGAAAACTCTTATAATAAACATTATAAAAAGAAATAAAATTCAAGGCACACCTCATTCGTTCTATGCTAAAAATACTGCCAATTATCGACACAACACTACTTCCTCATGGTTGGTTCACATTGTATACGCATGTGCCAATTTTGAGATTTTGTACTAAATCATTTGCATCTCCAAAACCGCTAAATCGATTTTCTTCAAACTTGTTTTGTATGGTGGAATACCGTTTTTCCTACATTCTACATTCAAAAAATCTCTATTAGCTAGTCGTGGACCTTTTTTTACTTTCCTTATCCTATAATAAGGAAAGTATTGTATTCGTCGAAAATTTGACCTACCCAGTTTTTCACATTTCTGGACGAATTATAGCCTCAGGAGACCAAAAAAGTTGTTTTCAGCCATTGGTCCGTGCGTCTGTCTGTGTGTCTGTGTGTGTGTGTGTGTGTGTGAACAGGATATTTCAAGAACGGTAAGAGCTACAGACTTGAAATTTGGTATGGAAATTAATTTTATACACCAAACGAACCACGAAACTTTTGGTTGCAATCGGCCGCAGAATGCGGCCGCAGGGCCGCAAATATTGGCCGCAAGCGCCGTTTCTATGAATTGGTTAAAGATACAAAAAAAGTTAGAGAACAACATTTTCTTAGATTAAAAAAATAATAGGAGTCTATTCTGATCATTTTTTTGATATCTTGAACTTTTTTGAACTCGGCCCCAATTTACCGGTATTTTGGGGGGGACCCGCTTGGACTAACTTTTTTATTATTCATCCTAGATGGGAGTTGTGACATATCAAATCCAATGATTTTAAGGTGCTGATTACGAATTTGATGTTTATTTTTAGCTAAATGTTACCCTTGAGTCACTAGTGGCTTTTGGTCCCGTTTCCATTCCTAATATGATAAGGAAAGTCGTGTGATGTTTACACCAGATTTTTTTTTACTTTTTTGACACAAACGTGAGGTATGTGAGGTGTAGCTGTAGACAGTAGCATTAGAAAAAAAAACCAAAGTTGCTCAGAAGGTTATGAAACGTCCAGAGGTATGAAAAAATTGAATTCGGAGAAAAAAATATTTAAAAATGCGAACACAATACTTAGATTTCTTATATTAATTTTTTTCGGAAGTAATTAAATAGAATGCACGAGTGTGTCGACACGTGCAGCTTACTAGAAAAGTTATAAATGAAGTAATTTTTGATGAATTCAATGGCAAAAATACTACGTTGTGATTATATTGAGAAAATATAGAAGCATGTACCTACCTGGATTATCTTATACCTATGTATCTGAAAAAACTCAATATAGTGAAAACATTTCAACAAGTTACCTCACCATCAGTATATCTTCTTACAAGTCAAAAGGTAATGCAGCTAGAATCAATGTACAAGTAATTGTATTATGTATTATTGTATAATTTCGTGTTAATATAGGCCGGTTGGCTGGCGCTACTTGACGAGCTTGATTATGTAAGGACGTATCTTTGTAATCATGCACCCTCACCAGGGTCAGTCAGACTCCTGAACTCGCGAGGATCACAAGGATCACACCTTGGACTGAATGATTCAAAAAATATTTTCTAAAGTAAAAGAAAGTAAAAAAAAATTTAGCCCAGTCTTCCTTCATTGATCAGCAGTGATTTGTAGATGCAAGGCGAAAATATTTTTATTTTCTCCAAATAAAATTATTTTTAATAATGTCACGTAGTGTAAGGTAGATAGAATATTGAGGATTAAAGGTATAACGAAAAGCTTTTTCTAATGTAGTACATGTAAAACTCTACAGGGTAGGGTGCTGTGAGGGTCAGGGGACTGAAGGGGATGCAGGAATCCCAGCTGAAACTATTTAGTATGCAGCTTGTGTCGATACAAATCTGAATAGTTAGTTAATTCTAATTCTGTTCCCGATGACGCCACAAAATGAACCTCTCTCATTTACGATACACGGTGTGCTGTGTACCTTGGTTACCAAGCTATGCATTGGAAAATAACGAACCTAAACACACCTAAATATTAATGGTTCAATATTTAGATGTATTGAGAGGTACATAATGCCCAATCATTCATATATTTTTGTTCTAGATCTAGAGTAATCTAGACTTTCTCAAGACTTGACCAGCCATTAATCCATTATGTTATTGGTATATGCTGACAGCTTCATTTCGGGTAAATATGGACCAGCAAGTCCCCCTCATTGCTAGGGTTCCTCAGCAGATTTCCGAAAAATACTCACTCAGCAGTCCGAATAAAAGAGATATGCTCGCAAGTAATCAATCAACATGCTCTGGTTTCCAATACTGCAGAGTTATTACTGTTATTGGTATTACTTACTTATTTATAGGTACGTATATACCACCTATTTTCAGCATATACAGCATTATGGTAGGGTTTTTACTGATAACTAATAATGTTCACAGGGCTAGACAGGCTTGTGTAGCTACAGGGTTAGGGTTAGTGCCCCTACTGCGTGCCCCTGCCTCTAGGTTCTGGGTTTTATCCTCATTCGAGGGAAATATTTTTTTTTAATTCACTCCTGAAGATCGCAGAGGCTGGTCTTCCTTTATCCTGTCATTCTCCTCTGTTGCATTATGGGATGATATTGTATTATAACCTCAATTTTTTTTTTTTTTTTTTCATGTCGAAGGAAGAAAAAAAATACTGGCTAATGCGTCTGTAGGGTGCAGCCTCTGTTTGAGATGGGACTCTCGGAATGGTCCGAGTGATAATTAAGAGTAATCTAGAACAATGAGTTCCTGGTACCTGACTCTAATTAGTTTGCATTTGTAATTAGAAATAAGAAGGGCTCTGAATATTCAGTAGACGCTGTAATAGCAACCAGTGGCGGAGGAGGTATCACTGCCATACAGTAGTACCTATAATAATTGGAAGGTACTCTATTTTCTTCAACACATGAAAAGAAGTAAAAGAACACAACTACATTAAAATCATAAAAGGCGAAGAGGTATAGGTTATGTGATATGATTGTAATGTTTGATTTATTTGTGGTGATGCACAAGGCCTCTTTACACAAGACCTCAAACTTTGTGGGTAGCACATTATTACTAAGAGCCTCCTACACTTTTCGAATTCTATTAGATTAATTTCTTTTTTCTCTGGTAATGCCGCCACTGGTCGTTACTCATACAAGTAATCACTCATTTTTCCTCACGAGGTGTGAGTGGACCCTCAACATCCAAGTATAAAGTAGAAAAATTCCTCCCCTTCGATTTAGTTTCGATTCTTGAGACTTCTTTCATCAAGTGATCCAGACGTCTCATCGTTGTCCGATGGTTAAGTCGGCTCTGAGGAACATTCTGTGGTTGCACGGTTCCAACAGATAGGTACAAATTATGATAATGAATATTACTGCTTCATTTACAACGTTCAGTGACTTGACATTTTGAATAATAGCTTTGAAATTTGGAACATGTTTGACAAAAACCTCTGGAAAGTTTCTGGGTGTGTCATTTCTATCCTTCACATTTCTGGGTCTCTCGATAGCAAAATACTGACGTGGTTCATTACTGTCGTCTATGTTAGTGAAAACTGCAGTAGAGAGCTGACGTATTCATCGTAGTGCCATCACTTATAAAAATGTAGCTCATAAACAAACAATGTACTTTGCAGTAAGTAGAAATTTAGCTAATACCTACATAGTACATAATTATATGTATGGGTTGTACTAAATAAATGGTATGCACACTAGGAAACAGGTATATCTACAATTCTACATAAATACATGTAATGTATACTTACTTATAGACAATGTAATTTGTAGGTAGAGTTACCAACTAATGATATAAATTATAATAAAAGCGAGACAGTTCATATCTTGTATAAAAATATAGGCCACAGAGGTAGGAAATCGTAATTAAATCCTAACAAAAGATAAAACAATAGGTCTCATTAGCAGAACAACAATTCCATCCTACAGTCACTAGAAAAGTCGGTATCGTTACCCTATTTTTAATAAACAGGCTACGTCAAAATGTTCTACCTCTTCTTGTAATTCCACTGATCCATCTCAGTATTTTCATTTTATTGTTCATTTCAGTGACCTATTCTTCTATTTTACAATCTATCCTCCCTTAATTTAATAAGCAAAGTATCCCCCATTACTTTTATGTCTTCCTTAACTCCAGATTTCCAAACAACCTACACTTCTTGCCTATTCTTCTATTTTTCCTACCTATCCTCCCGTGATTCATGAAGCAAAATATCCCCCAATTCTCCTACGCCAACCTTAACTGCACTTGTTGCCGGATCCTCCGAGCAGGATTATGATAATGTTAGTGTCAAGATTCATCGTTAGGGTTACGTCAAGCTCTCTCCTAACTCCTTGTCACTCCCAAGTCTCAACTATCGAGGATAGAAGCACAGCTAGCACAAGTTGCAGATCCACCTAACTTTTCCCTAACGGGATAGTTTGATATAGTTCCCGTTTTTAATAATATATGAGAACTACTTGTATGCAACAATACATTAATGATAGCACAACGCGGGGTTCAAAAAGAAACAAAAAGTGAGTTTTTACTATGAGATTCATGCGACCATGTCAGGTCAAAAAACTAAAATACATAAGCGCACGAATTGCTCAGTGGTTAAGCACTCGCTTGCCATGCGGAAGGTCCCGGGTTCGAACCTCCGCGCCAACAAAAAATTGTATTCAAAACTTCGTTACAGTTGTTGGTATGTCTTGGTTACAGTTGTTTGTACGTATTATAGTTGGTCAACACGAGCGCACCGGAGTTGACCCAGCACCTAAATGGGAAGTATTGTGTCACTTTTCGCTCATCAGAAGGGAGGCATACTACGGAATGGGCAGGCTACAACACAGACCGCAAGCGTCTCATACTGAAGCAAAGGACTAAACTGGTACCAGTAAAATATTTCGGATCTAGAGTAGGATTAGGTATTTTGTCGAACCCAACGGTAGATCCGACGCATGGGCATCAAAAAAGCAAAGGTACGTACCGGAGGGTAGGTAAGTAGCGGGTGGCGGGTGGCTTAATATAACGGTGCCATAATAATATTTTCACATCAAAACGTGTGAAATGTGTGTGCGTTTGTGTATTTTTGCAGACGGCGAGGTATGCCAATCTCCAAGGGAAATGCCGACGAAATTAGATCCTTGATTCATGAGTGGTGCTGCGCTCTCCGACAGATGAACATTCCGCAACAAACGTTTCAATTGAAATTTCAAGATGAATAGCTTGCCAATATTTACATTTACTCGACAAGAAACAAAGCATTTCATTAGGATCATAAATTTCTTTCTTATTTATACGTTGTGGCGTGTGCTGTTCTGGCCCGTCATTCTTCTTGTACTTTGTTTTCTGCTTTTTTGATCTTGTTTATGTTGGGTGAACTGGAATTTCATCATGTTTTGCCCAAAATTCACCTCTCTCTCTCTCTCTTCTTTCT
Organism: Bactericera cockerelli; assembly: GCA_024516035.1. Classification (NCBI taxonomy): domain Eukaryota; kingdom Metazoa; phylum Arthropoda; class Insecta; order Hemiptera; family Triozidae; genus Bactericera; species Bactericera cockerelli. The sequence goes on along the minus strand of CM044955.1, from coordinate 33,329,129 downwards.
TGTAGATACTTCGTTTCTCCTCTGTCTCTTTCTCTCTCGCCGTCTTTATAAGTCCTTTTAATTAAATTATTGGAATAAAATTTTTAAAAGAAGAATTATAAAAATAAAATATTGTTGATGAATATTTAGCCCGAAACTTTTGATGGTCACACAACTCACACATCAACAAATTTAATTCATCAACTTACTTTGGACATTTAGAAGAATTGGAGCGACTGTCAATCTGAATTAGATAAATAATTATACGTATAATGAATCACTAGATTTACTAATTTTATATCATTACTAGACATCGCCACGGGTCTATTCACGTCATAATACTGTTTGGACTGTGGAAAGAGAACATACACTCGTAGGCCATTGCGCCCCTTAAGATTTGTCTTTATAATCCGATCAGAATTAATGAGGCCTATTATTCTAGTAGAAAGCCTAAGATATGGTCAAAATCCCAAATGGGAGGATAACTTGTTATGTCCCGGCTGGGTTTTGAACCCGAGTACCCCGGGTTACGAGACAGACGCCTTGACCACTGAGCTACCGGGGCAGAGCTAGTGACACTCAAGTGACGTGTCGTTCATTCATCCATCATCAATCGTCATTATTTTATCGAACGTTATACACTTAACACACTCGTCTCGTCTTGTGCTGCTTCCGAAAATAGACCTATTTTAAATGTCATCCAAGTTCAATGTAGGAACATCCGAGACGGTCTCATTCTCTCAGACTGACAGTTGACAGGTCTCGGATTCCTGACCCTATGCCGTCAGTAAATTTATTTACTCGGCGTTTTCACGTAGTGCAACATGAGGCTAAATTCAACCAAGATATATTACGAGTATATTAAAGCTGTGATGGTACAATCTGCCATGGCTTATGGATCTCTTCATAATCTTCCAGTCGAATATTGATTTTTCGGTATCTGCTACCGTTTGACCATAATGAGACTAGTGACTAGACCAGACGAAATTCTGACAAAATTTAGGTAAATCCTACTTGTATACATGCATGTAACTCGTTACTAGATACATATATTACAACCATAATAAAAAGTACTTGGTACCTACTTCTGGTTTCTGAGTTATATCAACCCAACCACTATCCATACTTTTGAATGAGATAAATATATCTATCTAGACGTTTAAGTTAAGTAATAGGTCACTCAGTACTAAAGTAGGTCTGTACCTATGTGCTTTTATGCACCACTTACTATAAAGTGGTTATTAGATGATCTTAATATAGAACCGATTCACACAAAAAAGTGGAAGTAAGTGATAAATCACATTGCGTTTTTATATTAAATTTAGTAACATAATTAGTCCTTTAGTACCAACCTGGAGTATAATTATTTTAATGTCCGAAAAATAAATAAACCCTTTGTTAGAAACGTTTCTCAAAGATTGGTAAATAGCTTTCTAATCTATCTCAAGCTCCTCTCCCATAGGGAGCAAGGGAGATTAATGTTCCCTTGTAAAGCTCTAAGTCAAATGCGGTCACTGGAAATTGAACTTTACAGCCCTGTGACTGGTCCGCTACAAATTACAAATCAATTTGAAACGCAAAACCAAACAAAGGAATTGTTTTTTCTCGAACTTTTCTCATTTTGTTACTTGGGAAAATGGGGTGGGGGACTGGAAGGAATCCATTTTCCCTGAAATTCCCTATCAGGCTTCTGGTACCCTATAATGAATACTGTCCACAGTGCATGTGGGTATATAACTTAGGTATATCATTTGACATAGCCTATAGTTGTGAAGGAGAAATGTGGGGAGGAGTATGTTCCCCTATGAATTGAAAATGTAAAAAATGAAGTCATTCAGGTTTATGCTTTTTTTTTCCTATTGTTTCCAATTATGTATAATAATTTGTGATTATCTGTTTGTATGTATATATTATTTCTTTATTAATAAAATGTAAAATAATAAAAATAATTACTCATCAGCGGATCTATGCTATTTACTCTGAGTGTTGATTGAGAGCTATGAGAAGTCTAGTACTCTCTCCATTCCCCCCCCCCCCCCCCCCAAACTCGTGACTGAAACAGAAATATCTCAAATGCCAATGTTTCGTATTCAGTTAGCTGTAAATGGTAACATTTCCAATACACATACATACCAGGCCACTAGAGGTAGCTAATAATAATAGAACGCTCTGGTGCATAGTATGCAGATGGTATGTAGGGTAACTGGGTAACAATCCTGACATTTCCAACTGAAATCAAACATATTTCTTTACCCCCTCCTCCTCCTCCATTTCCCGGAGGTTCCTGACAAGCGCCAGTTATTCTTAGTATGCACAAGCACATGAATATAGAAAATGTAAATAATATTAACCTACTCATTTATACCCCCATGGAAATGCAGTCCACCCACAGTGATGCCAGCTCTTAGAAATTTCCTACTTTAAATTAAATAACTTACTATTAATTTTGAAAGGTTTGAATGAATGAAGAGAATGCCGTTGGCATTAACCCCGCCCTTGATCAAGTTTTGTTATATTAATTTCAATGTAAATATTCTATGTACATAATTAAAAATAAAACTTGATCTAACATTTTTAATAAAAAGGACTTACTTGAAGTTTTTTTTTGGGGGGGGGGGGGTTAACATCGCTTTCAACTGCATGGTCATATTGAGTTTGAACACAATACATCTGTTCTTATGTTTTTTTTTTTTTTCTGAAACCTTTTTTAAGATGGATTTAACTGGCCATCTCATCTTGTTCGTTGTAAAAAAAAAAAAAAAAATACAACCATACAAGATATCGTAGAATGATAATAATAATCAGAGAAAATTTCTTTTGTTTTTGCAGGCCAAATTTCTAAATACTAAAAACGTAAGAGTGCTCGTGTGGGAGAACGTACGTATAGGTTTTCGTATGCACGAGCTTGAAATACGTACGTCTTCTCCGACATCTTTTGCACGATCTTCATGGACGAGTGGAGTTGCATACAGGATGACCTGAGTTCGATCCCCAGTAGCGTAGAGATTTTTGCTCTGTACACGAATATCTAGGGGTGCAGTCTCATACCTTGTGAGGAAAAATGAGTAGCTACTTGTATGGATAACAACCAGAAGCAGCATTACGAGGAGGAGCATAGTTATTGGAGAATTATCAATTTTGTAGTTTCTTAATGCTGAGCTACCCACTAAAGTTGTGACATAATTACACAATGAATCCACATAATATATGATGTACATACATAATTTACATAAGTAGGGTAAAAGTAATCTAACTTTTGTGACCGCCATATCGCGAACTACCTACAGAACCGAACTACCGACTAAGTATTGAGAGTGCCCTTGCCTGCGTAGGTAGGTCTTTTGCATGTAATTTTTGTCCGTCAACACAAAAACTATTCCAAATGTAAAAGAAAGTTGACAGCTGATATTCAATTATTTTCATGACTAACCTATTTTATGTCACTTTGGTTCTGTTACAGATGCATCATCCGATACAAATGAAACCTGCCGATAGTGAAAACAGAAATGGTAAGTCAAATTTCAAATAATTATAATAATAGGATAAACAATGATGTCCTCATGTCCATTTAATTATAACTGAACAACCTAGAAACTTTTCCTGAAATCAACTCTAAAGCTGGTAGGCAGAGACAATTTTGTAATCCCTATAGGGTTCACTGTAGGGTGGTCCCGAGCTTGCTATAGGGAATACTTCGACCTTGACAATGATTTATTAAAGAAATATCTGATTGCACATGCGCACAGACGCTTTAAAGTCTTTAAACAAACGTCTCTGAATAACAAAATCAGCTGAAAGGACAAATGACCCAGTCATCCCTACAGTGAGGACTCTGCATACCACCCTAAGCATATACATTTCTCTATTATAATATGTAACAGTAGGTAATTATTATTTTTCCATGGGGTACTCACCGGCGTTCAAGTTGGCCAGGGTAGCCAGGTTGTGCAGACTAGTGGGGGAGATATCAGAGAGGGTGGGGTTGTTGGAGCCGTTCAGGGCGGCCAGGCCGGGCACACACACCATACCCGCGTAGTTGGAGGCCGCGTCTGAGAGACAGGAACAGATGAAATGAAACACAACGGACGTGGAGGTCAATTGGGGAGAGAGTGATTGAGAGAGAGAGAGAGAGAGAGAGGGAGGGAGAGAGGGAGAGAGAGAGAGAGATTTGATTTTTGATTTGATTTGGTTTATTTTTTTCATAACAATTTTACATTTACAAAAATAACATCTCCTAAGCTAATTAAAATAACTTATGAGGAGATGGTCTCACTCAACAATGTTTAAAATAGCAATAATAAAAGTAATAAAAAAAAAAAGAGAGAGAGAGAGAGAGAGAGGATGCTGAATATTTTGAAACTTAAATGAAAACTAGGCAACTAGACAAAGGAAAGCAGAAGTCCCGTCTGATAATAACATCTATCGTACCTACTACACGGGCTTTTCATAAGATTTGGAAAGCCATAATAGTGAGGAAAATAATTTTCTAGCAGACTGTGAAGCAGAGTGGTATCAGGCTAAATGATGTTATTTATTTTATGTGCCTGCTTACTGCCGTCGTAAAACGAATGCAAATTTTTCCTCCGCTTTGGCATGATATATTCCTCAGCAGATACAGATATCAATGTATTCCTATATAGTGTATATAATATAGAGTATAATATAGGAGTCAGGCAGGCCTACACGGTGTAGGGAAACTTTCGTTACGGGGTCAAGTTGCAGAGAATGCCCTTGAGTCCTTTGACATTAAGTTATTATTGGGTCTCGAGGACTAATATTAAGAATATGGAATTCGATACTTTTAAGTATAACTCGTCCTTATAAATGGAGTATTCTTTTTATACTACAAACAAACGAGCTCCTGCCATATCAATAAAATTATAACACTAGAGCGCTAAAACCTGCTGGCAGCCCTAAATAAATGTTAGCTGACGTCTGAGCCTGACCTTTTGATGTCTTGGACTGAACTACATATTTTTAGAGAAATCAGCTGATTAAACCTGAAACCGTGTCAACTAACCATCGCGATCTTTATTTACTAACATCTCTTGTAAATAACGACTGGGAGTGAAAACGAGCACACATGCAGTTAAATAGTAAATAGTATAGGTCCCTTTCATGTATGATCCTAGTTCTACTACAGCAATTTCATTTCAAGTATGTTCTCTTTTTCCAATCTCCAAATAGTTGCTAATTCCCATACTCTGTGCTTTCATACAAAATTAGCTCTTAGCAGCTGCGATACTTATCGCCCATTCAGTACTGACAGTTATAACGTATGCATATCATAGATCACTCGGGTACTTTACCCACTTCGGGTAGAGTCAAGCATACTCCAGTGTTTAAAAAACTCCAAGCACCTGCCACCCCCTTCATAAAAGCAGGAAAATACTTTAGTGAATGCTTTTTGTATAGCAAACAACAATGTGTGGCTATAGATGTATTATTATCATCATTACCAGTGCTTTTCCGACGGATAATATTTTGTTACCAATGTCAAATGCAACCAATTTCATTTTAAAAGTCCAACAGTTGCAATTAAACAAAATTCCCAGAATAATGAACGTCATTTGAAGTTTTTATGTAAAATTAAAATTCTGTGTCCTAGAAAATTACAACCATACCTACAGGTGTTTCTCAGTTACATGTCAACCCGAATAGAAACACCCCGTATAGAAGATCTATTTATAAACGAAGCTAATGAGTAATGAGGAAACCAATCTATGATTAAATATATTATTTTGTCCCTTCCCCATTGCATAATATTAGCACAATCTATTGCCACAGGACAAAGGATGAGAGAAGAGAATATGTTGAGGGTCCCTTTCACCCCGCGCCCCCCTATCTCCACCCAAGCTAACTTTATAATTATTTTCAAAATACATACACACATCATGTCGTTGTGGGTTTTCATTAATTCGTTATTTATTATTATTTAATAAAAAAAGGTCCTGTGTGTATGAGCATTCCACGTTTGACATTTCACCAGGGACATCAGCTAAACGAAATGATCGTTCGTCCTCTTACCACATTTCGGGGGAGAGGTGGGGTAATGGGACACTCATCAACCCTTCCCTCCCCTCCTCCTCCTAGTCTAGACTTCACGATTATTCTGTGTATGACTTCTGGCGTATCAATCATTCGGGACTCTGCAAATTTTCGGTGACAGCTGACATTGCCATGTAATAAATCATCCCCCCTCCCCCTAACTATCCAGGTTTCCCCCTGCACACGTCACAACACTGGATTTCATTTATTATTACTAGTTTGCCATTTTTCAATGCGTTATTATTAATTCTCTCCCCATATACTCGGTATTTTTGATTCCTGTGTTCCAGTGCCGTATCACCAGAAGTTTTTGTAAGCATGGTATGAAACCATGTGAGTATGGTATGAAACCATACTACAAAAGCGATTTCCAATAGCAAGCATCACAGAAGGTAAAAAGGCTCTGAGATTGAACGTTTGATCATGAGAGAAGTGTCACGTTAATGCTACGCGACGTAAATGATATTAAAGTGAACTGAACAATTTTTTTTCTCGAAAAACCGACCGAACACCATAATTTCTATACCCTATAATTAATAGAAATAGGTAATAGGAACTAGTTACCTACATATTCTATAGTTCTATATGGTCTGACACCGAACGTATTGCCTAGTTGCCTTTTGCAACTTTAGCTAGCTAAACGCGGCATTTAAGACAAACTCTCTGTATAATATGCAGGAGGATACAAACTTTTTTTCCAATGTCTGTTAGTTTAATGACTTGTGCTTGTTCCTATTGGTTTCATGTATTGTGTAGCTATAAAATACATAGAAAAAGAAAAGAAAACTTTCTACATATACCTACGTTCTAGGTAATAGAAAGTAAAATCTCCTTGAAGTAATATTGTTTTGTATTTGAAGATATAAAATTATATTAATTTAGAAACAGATTTCATAGGACTCATGTTAGTCAAAAGTTTCGCCTATATTTCCTTCACTAGTACCTAATCATATTTATATCCCCTACAAGTGCGTCTGCCAATTACTGCATAACATTATTGATTGGTTAATTTTAGACATATGGCTTCTCTGGGTTCTAATTATTTTCTCATAATAATAATACAACTGATTTATTATTATTATTCGAAAATAATAATACTCTTTGGGAATGTCCTCTCTCCCTTCTCCCAATTCCATCTACATAATTATCTAACTTCTACTGTGCAAAATATAATTCATTGATGACTTTTAAAAGCAATCTATAACTTTGGTTATGAAAAAAATAAATAATAATACCTATTGAAAGTTTTGAATAGGTACACTGTATAAGTGTACACCCACCCAAAAATCATACATCGGTTATATGTAGAGGGAAATATTTATTAATTTTGAACCTACAGCGGCTTCAGCCCTCTACTGCTGACAATTTGCATCATCATGTGATAATTAGTAATAATAAAATGTTTTCCAAATATCAATCACACCATAAACATCTTTGTGATAATTATATTTACCTCCTTACTATATTCATTCCTCAATACCAATTACCTAATTCATAAAGGTATAGATTAGTGGGACTTCCGATTTTTTTTTTTAGAGATGAGACTTTCACAGCATTTTTATTACAATTTTTTTTTTTGTAACATTTCATTAATTCATTAATAATTTTGGATTGTATACAAAGTTACAAAGTAGAGTTGCCGCGATTAGTTCAAATCTCGATAATCGATAATCGATTAATCGGACTCGTTGGTAATCGATTAATCGACACTCAAATAATCGATTAATCGATTATTTGACGATTATCTGAAATTAACCAAAAATTGACTTTGACTAGTTTTTACTTTTTTTTTTGTCGCGACGACATATTATTTTTATTTCATATTATCATTTCTCATATCTTTTCCTTTAATTAGATACTAATTGAGCCAATTTTGACCTCTACTGGATCTATAGTGCCCACTCTGAAAAAAAAAAAAAAAAAAAAAAAAAAAAAAAAAAAAAAAAAAAAAATACCAATTTTTTCACCTAACTAGATTTTATTAATATTTTTTTTCTTTTTATATAGTTTGTCACGACGGCATATATTTTATCAATTTAAAAAACAAGTTGTCATAGTTTGACATGTTGAATGTCACAGGTTGAATTAAAAAAAAAACGACACCTGGCAATGGGTGATTTGTTTTCTGTTATGTTTAGAGAAAGAAACATACCCTATAAACCATGACTGTATCATTCTCATTGCTATAATGATAAAATTGCTTTCTCTTCTTTTTTTAATCAAAATGACAAATATGATAATATTGACAATGACAGAATTGAGAATGACACTTTTAGTTTTTAAAATTTTAATGTTAGGTTATTTAAAAAATGCCGTGATTTCCGCCTTTTATAACCAGTAACCAGTGTTGCCAGAAAAAATTAAAAAAAAATCCCCCAATTTTTACTTTTTTTCCCCCCAATCCCAAGGTGCTTGCTAGATCTAGATAACTATAAGTACTATATTAACTAGATAGTAGATAGTCCAAAATAATCGATTAATCGACATGAAAATAATCGATTAATCGATTATCTGACTAGTCACTAATCGTTAATCGATTATCAAATAATCGATTATTAATAATCGATTAATCGATTAGTTCGATTAATCGCGGCAACTCTATTACAAAGTAGAGTTGCCGCGATTAGTTCAAATCTCGATAATCGATAATCGATTAATCGGACTCGTTGGTAATCGATTAATCGATTAATCGACACTCAAATAATCGATTAATCGATTATTTGACGATTATCTGAAATTAACCAAAAATTGACTTTGACTAGTTTTTACTTTTTTTTTTGTCGCGACGACATATTATTTTTATTTCATATTATCATTTCTCATATCTTTTCCTTTAATTAGATACTAATTGAGCCAATTTTGACCTCTACTGGATCTATAGTGCCCACTCTGAAAAAAAAAAAAAAAAAAAAAAAAAAAAAAAAAAAAAAAAAATACCAATTTTTTCACCTAACTAGATTTTATTAATATTTTTTTTCTTTTTATATAGTTTGTCACGACGGCATATATTTTATCAATTTAAAAAACAAGTTGTCATAGTTTGACATGTTGAATGTCACAGGTTGAATTAAAAAAAAAACGACACCTGGCAATGGGTGATTTGTTTTCTGTTATGTTTAGAGAAAGAAACATACCCTATAAACCATGACTGTATCATTCTCATTGCTATAATGATAAAATTGCTTTCTCTTCTTTTTTTAATCAAAATGACAAATATGATAATATTGACAATGACAGAATTGAGAATGACACTTTTAGTTTTTAAAATTTTAATGTTAGGTTATTTAAAAAATGCCGTGATTTCCGCCTTTTATAACCAGTAACCAGTGTTGCCAGAAAAAATTAAAAAAAATCCCCCAATTTTTACTTTTTTTCCCCCCAATCCCAAGGTGCTTGCTAGATCTAGATAACTATAAGTACTATATTAACTAGATAGTAGATAGTCCAAAATAATCGATTAATCGACATGAAAATAATCGATTAATCGATTATCTGACTAGTCACTAATCGTTAATCGATTATCAAATAATCGATTATTAATAATCGATTAATCGATTAGTTCGATTAATCGCGGCAACTCTATTACAAAGGTTCTTTTCTTAAGCTAATGATAAAAGCTTCTAAGAATCAGGGTTTTAATGGTTTATAATTTAGGGTAAGAGGCTTTTCGCAATTATTGTGTCAAATATTACCTTTACCAATAGCCTTCGTCACTTTTCTAAATACATACTTAAAGTTGTACATAAACTTTATAATGTTTTCTGGTAGTTTCTCACACGAGGAAACAGCGTTCTTCTCACGAGGTATGCGTGAACCCGGGACATCAAAAGTAGAAAATAATCTACTTAATCCGGATATAAACCCGGGTCACCGTGTTTGAAAGCCTACTGCCCAACTTCACGGTCTGTTGCGGTCACTAAGGTGACTGCTAAAAGTTTTGTCTGATATTAATTTATGAAGTTGCTAAAAAAAATATCAAATAAAGAAAAGAAAAATAGTTCTCAAACGCAGTGCTCTCTCATCGAGTCAGAAGACAAATTGAGAAAGTAATAAAGCTGGTAAACAAAAGAAAGAGAGAGATAGAAATAGACAAGGCCGTAGGTTAGAAAGAGACAGGGCATGGCGACCAGTCTATTCCAGTATCGCGTCAATCGCGTGTTGTGAATGTGAACTATTGCCATCTTCTCACTCGTTAGGATTCGTGCGTTTGCGTTCCGATTTTGGATCCTTTTGTTTTGATTGTCAATTTTTCACATTTCAAAATTTGTAATTCTTGTTCTAATTTGTCCGTTTTTCGTTAGTAACTTATCTGTTCGTAAACGTTTAGTCGAGTTAGAAACTCTATTATTTTGTGTGCGTTCTGTTTATTTTGTGCATTATTTGTGTTCTTAACAACTGTACTTAGGTAATTAATTTTTAACAATAACAAGTGATATAAGATTTGTAGTTAACGTTTTTCCTAGAGGACGTTTTGCAACTGTTGTGAAGTGTTTTTGTCGGTTATCATTTTTCTGTTATCTATCCAGGGTGGATTAAAATTTTGCATTGAAATTATTAATCCTTATTTTTTATATATACTTTTCTCCTACATTACCTAATCTAAAGCATTTTTTCATCAGTATCGAGATAATACCACAGAAAAAATATTTTCTTCGGCGTTTTAAAATGGTCCTCGCGACATGCCGTGTGGCATGAAGTTTCACCATTCTAACGTTCGGTTCTCACCCTACTCTGCGCACATGGTTACCCCGGGTTCGATCACCGCTAGCACCACGAATCTCGTATACTTGTACCCGGGTGCGAGCCACAGTGGATCTTCCAATTCATCCCTTGCTAGCAGCACTGCGTGTGGCACCCTGGGACTACTGCCTCAAACTATGCTGGCAAACCTGTATGATGACTCCGGTAGGTTATTATTATACACTAGGGGTAAATAATGTGACTTTGTTTAGACTGTGAGATTAAAGGTACTCTTGAGTCTCATTCTCAAAGAACAAACAGAATAATTTGTATTATATTTCCCTGCAGTTTTTCAACTGAATACTGAAATAGGATAGTGGAGCAACTTATCCATGCATAATTTCAGATTTTTTCTTACACATTAGCCTTTGAATAACTGCTACCCAAACACAAAAGTTAAATCACTTTCAGCATGATGAATGTTATGGTTTGGTAACATTCTGGTTTCGAATTGATAAGTGGCTAATGTCCAGTGTCCACACTTGTTCTATTGGTATTCTGACCCGACTCAGGCTGGATGAGGTGATATTAGTGTGTGAAGCTCGAGTTGACCATTATTATCAACTTATAAGGTTGGTTATACCTGCAAATCCTTTTAATTTAAGACAACCAAACATTTAAATCAACTATGTTTCTTTGAACATGAACTCACAGACAGAGGAGCCATGCCTCCCCTCTGATGAGCGAGAAGTGACACAATACTTCCCATTTAGGTGCTGGGTCAACACGAGCGCACCAGAAGGTATGTATCCCGTACAAACAATTTTTTTTTTTTTTTTTTAATAATAATAATGTGTTTTATTGTACATTTCTTTTACATTACATAGTTACATATAAGATATAGCACATAGGAAAAGAAATATTAAAGTGAAACTGTATGTTTTACACAGACTTGTCACACTAAGAGACCCAGTATAGTATGGGTCTCTCGTTTTTGTGACATGTGAGTTGTGATAGGTACATATTTCAATGATAGGTAAGTTTTATGTTATACATAATAAGCAAAACACATCTACGTATGATATTGATTCTAGAATGTTTAAATTTTTCTCCCAATTACATAGGTAAACTCAGCTGCTGGATAGGTACCAATTGGATTCCTCTATTAACATGAAAATTCATAGTTTTTATCTGTAATACTTTAGGTGACACAAAGTTCACTCTGATACCTATACGAGCGTTTATTTAGAAGCAGAGCTGTAGGTACTTTCATTACTTCTATGTTGGTAGATATTTCTATGGATAGCAAGGTACATGATAGGTAAATTCTTGGGTTAAGCAATACTCTCACTTTCATCATTATTAGGTACATGGTACTTGAAAACTATAGGTAGATAGGTATGGTTAGAGATACATATTATTGTTAGGTACATTCTAATGATAACTATAGGTAAATAGGTACGATTAGGGATAATATTACATTACTTATTGTAAGATTTCAAAGACAATTTTATTTTCTGTGAGCCATACTTTGAGTTTTATTTTGAATTTCTTTCGGTCTTTTTCTTCTTTTAAAAATGGGGGTAGTTTTTCATAAATTTTGATGCCCATAAATTTGATGGATTTTTGGCCTTTTTTTGTATTTTTCTTTGGTATGATGATACTCTTGTGTCTAAGAGGATACGGTTGTGCCTTGTATGTTATGAGTTCGCGGTTCTTGTGTACGACAGAGCAGATATTTTTAGTGAAAATACTTTGTATATTTAATATTTTAGTTTCTTTGTAGAGTCTTTCAGTTGAAAAGAGTCTATTTTTGTTGAAAATAATTTTTATTATGTTATTTTGTACAACTTGGAGATTTTGAAGCACTGTTTTATCTGCCCTACCGTACCCACAGATTGCATACTCAAAGAATGACTGACAGAGACAATAGTACACTTCTTTCAGGGTTTTAATAGGTAGAAAAGATTTAAGGATTCGAAAAGAAAATATCATTCGTCTCATTTTTTTGCTAAAAGGTTAATGTGGTAGTCCCAACGTAAATGTTGATCCAGCTCAATGCCTAAATATTTAAAGGTTGACACTATTTCAATTTGACTACATGTGCAGTTACGCGCTCCGCAGCCATCTTCGTGTATTGTGAGTGAAAGCTCCTGGGGTAGTTTTTTTGCTATTATTGTTAGGGGTAGTATTTTGGTTTTTGCCACATTAAGGTATAGATTGTGATTTTTAAACCAGGAATTCAGCAATTTGATGTCTTTTGTAATTTTTGTGAAAACTTCTACCCAGGAGCTACCACTTACACATAAAGCTGTATCATCTGCATAAGAGACCAGATGACCATGGACAGCTAGCTTATATACCTGATGGACATATATATTGTATAGGACAGGCGATAGAACTGTACCTTGAGGGGTTGAAAAATTGCCACCGGTCAATTCATCGCTGAGAGTGTTCCCAATTTTTACCCTTTGTTTGCGGTTATTCAGATAGCTCTTAAAAAGTTGCAGAGGTTTTTTGTTGATACCTATTTCGTTTAGGATATTTATAAGCTTTTCGTGGCTAACAGTGTCAAAAGCCTTTGAAAAGTCCATAAACAAGATGGCGGATAGTTGGCCGTCATCCATGGCTTCATATGAAAATTCTAACACGTCCATAATTGCATCGCTTGTGTTTCGACCTTCCCTAAATCCATATTGATTAGGATGTAAAATGTTATTTTCTTCTTTGTATTTATTAAGTCTACTTTTTATAATGCGCTCGAAAATTTTGCTAAAGGAAGTGGTGAGACTTATAGGGCGGTAGTTTTCAATGAGCTGGGAATCGCCTTTTTTATAGACTGGCCTAACAACGGATATTTTAAAATTGTCAGGATAGATTCCTTGCTTAAAGCAGCAATTAAAGATATGGGCAAGTGGTTTAGAAATAAAATGTTTAATATCTTTAATTAATTTCATTTGGATTCCGTCATGTCCAGCGGCCGATTCCCCGCGCATTGATTTCACCGTTCCTATAATCTCTTTTTCAGTCACCGGTTTTAAGTAAAAAGATAAAGATGGCTCTATGTTATTACGAGCTTCGCTGATATTTGTGGAATGTGGTACATTGTTAGCTGAGGCATACAATCCTACATTGATGTAATGAGAGTTAAAAGAGTCGGCTATTTCATTAGGGTTCTTAGTCATTTGAAGTACGTTACCATTTATTTTAATTTTTGTTGGGCCATCAGTCTTATTTGGTTTGTAATTTATGGCATCATTGATAGTTGCAAAAATTTTCCTTTTGTCTCCCTCAGCCTCACTAATCTTGTTTGCAAAATAACTGCTTTTTGCTTTTGAAACTATAATGTTAAGCTTATTTCGGTATTTCCTATATTTTTCGTTCAAAGATCTATTAAAGGGTTGGCGCCTGCAAGTTAGGTGTAGGGTGTCCCTTTTTTTAATGCACTTTATTAACCCTTCTGTGACCCAAGGTGACCTGGTTTTACTTTTTTTTACCGTTTTATGTTCTGTATTTATTTCTATGTATTTTTTTATTTTATCTACAAAAATTTCTGTTTTTTCATTGGCATTCAATTCTGTTAATAAAATGTTATCCCAAGTTTCACAAGTCAGGTCGCGTTTCAGTCCCTCACAGTTTATTTTGGATAAAGATATATAAGAGTTATTCAAGTTTTCAGAATAACATTTATTATTAAAACAATATTTAAACAAAATTGGGTAGTGATCTGTGATTGGGCTTTGAAGAATAAAAGCAGAACCTTGTTCACCTAAATAAGGGTTGACGAATACGTGGTCTAAACAACTTTCACCTCGGGTGGGTTTATTACAATATGAGGTGAATCCTTTGTTAAATAATAAGTTTAGGTAATCACTTACTTTCCTATCTTCTTCGTTCAGAATGTTAATATTAGTATCTCCGAGTAAAATTCTTATTACATTAGGTTTATCATATTTATCCAAGATACCTGGGAGTCCCGATATAAAGTGTTCATACCCTCCATTGGGTGACCTGTACACTGCTGTACACACAAAGACTTTTTTATTTTTAACTATAGAAAAGGTAAGACAGTTTGAGTCTCTAATTATTATTTCTTCACTCTGTTTGCACAGCTCAGTCCTCACATAAATAACTAAACCATCATTTTGTCTGTAGTGAGATTTAGTGAAGTACATTTTATATCCTTCAATATTATAAATACCTAAGTTTGTGTAAGTTCCTATCCTTGATTCCCCAAGAACAATACAGTCTAAGTCCGAGTCGAGGGCTTTCAATAAGACAAGTAACTGGTTGAAGTTTTTGTTAATGCTACAAATATTAACTTGAAGAATTTGGAGTGAGTGTTGATGGTCACCGAGGAAACTTTTTCCTTGTTCAATATTACCCTCTACCGTATTGTCATCACTAGCACATTGCAGATCAAAAAGAGGAATATGCTGATCTAACACCATTTAAATATTAAAAATCGATTTTTTAAAAAAATGTTAAATTTATGGCAAAAGAAAATACCTATTTGTTTTATAATAAAATTAATAAGTAATGAGCACCCAAGTACCACGAACCAAGTACAATGTACCACTTTCTTAGTTTTGATAAAGATTTTGAAAGAGAACCAACATAAATAGAGCATCACTGTAAGAAGAGATTTATGAAGATACATGAATTTGACATTTCTATTTTTGGTTGATGGCTACTCCATTTTTATTAGATCCTCCTCACATGTGATTTGAGTGCTGTTTGTGTCATTCTCGTCCTTCTTGGCATGAATGACACCGTCTTTTGTCCATATGAACTTCCATTGAACGGTTTTTGCTTGTTTTTTTGTTTTACCAAGAAGTATCTTGTTCCCAGGAGTGAGGTGTTCCGAGACGTAGATCTGGTCATCAGGTAGGTTAGGGTTGATGGACTTGGCACTTATCTTGCTTTCATTCTGTTTCCTGTAGCTCTTACATGCTTGCAGGATAGAGTTCTTTTTCCAGCGGGAGCAGAACTGGGCCACAATGTTCTTCCTAGCCGTCTGGTCATAGCGCTGCACTCGATGAACTGCCTGAATATCATCATCCAAGATCTCCACGCCGACTGCTTTTGCGATGGCCTTCACAACCTCCCGAAGATTCTCCTTTGGGGTGGGAGGGAAATTGGCAATCTCTACGTTGTTGATTCTGCTTCTCTGTTCTAGAAGATTGACTCTCTTTGTGAGCTCCTTGACTTCCTTGTCTCTTCTAGCACCTTCCTCTCTCAGCTCCTTGTTTTCCTGCCTCATTTTCTTCATTTGTTCTTCCATCAAATTTAATTGTGTTAGCACTTTATTGAAATAATCCTTGCTCTCCTCAGCACTGAGCGTCTTTACCACAGGAGCTTCGGTGTTATCTTTGCTACCTTTGTTAGATCTTAAGTTCGACATTTTAATTTTTTATGTATATAGTTCAATAAAACGAAGGGAAAAAAATCACTTATTCTCAATGATATGATATCAAAAAATATTAATTGATTCAAAATTAATTGTTTATGTTTAAGTCATTTCACAAAATGTTTGTGAAAATAATTTAGAAGTGTTTATATTTTATTTGTATGTAAAAAGTTTTAAATAAAATTGTTTAATTCGTTGTTAAAAAAAAAGAAAAGTTCAAAAAAAAAAAAAAAAAAAACTTTCGAAAAGAAGAGAAAAAAAAAAACTTTCGTAATAATTTCGATTGAAACCGGTTTTCGAAACTTTCACTAGCAAACACACCTCTCACTTTGATAGGTAGGCACACAATTGTAACCAAATTTTGAATACAATTTTTTTTCGACGCGGGGGTTCGAACCCAGGACCTTCCGCATGGCAAGCGAGTGCTTAACCACTGAGCTATTCGTACTGTATGATTTTATAAATAAACTGTCATACATATTTGTAACCCTTTATGAGTTTGAACCAAGTCCTCTGTCCTGTGCCCCATCATCTGCACATAATAGATCATGACTATCAGGCGCGGCATATTGGAAATTTTTTTGTTTCGATGACAAAATTTTGAACAATAAAAGGTTAATACTGATATGTAACTGTTCAATATTGAATAAATGTCTTTTCTTAAATTCATAAATAGTATGATCTACTGAAGTCAAAAGTGTAATGATTCGAATATTGATTTTCATTGTGTACCAGGTGTACCTACACTACCTACATACATTGGTTCAAGCTAAGCTTCATGAAGAAAATTTTTCCCCACTTTTTGAGGTGCTCCAGCTCTCCTTAACATCGGGACTACAGTAAACCATGTATTGTATAAATACATATGTTCATGTACACTACTTTATACACAGCTGTTTATTTTTACTTTCCTTATCCTATAATAAGGAAAGTATTGTATTCGTCGAAAATTTGACCTACCCAGTTTTTCACATTTCTGGACGAATTATAGCCTCAGGATACCAAAAAAGTTGTTTTCAGCCATTGGTCCGTGCGTCTGTCTGTCTGTCTGGGGTGTGTGTGTGTGTGTGTGTGTGTGTGTGTGTAAACAGGATATCTCAAGAACGGTAAGGGCTAGAGACTTGAAATTTGGTATGCAAATTAGTTTTATACACGAGACGAACCACGAAACTTTTGGTTGAAATCGGACGCAAGATGCGGCCGCAGGGCCGCAAATATTGGCCGCAACCGCCGCTTCTTTGAATTGGTTAAAGATACAAAAAAAGTTAGAGAACAACATTTTCTCGGATTAAAAAAATAATAGGGGTCTATTCTTATCATTTTTTTGATATCTTGAACTTTTTGGAACCCGGCCCCAATTTA
>CM044955.1:33147897-33311550 GCA_024516035.1 Bactericera cockerelli | reverse complement strand
TAGATGAAATTAAGTACGTCAAACAAGAAAAAAAGTTAAGGTCAGTAATTTTATTCTATTTTTAAAATAAATTAATATAAAATTAATATATTTTTAAAATTAATAAAAATTAATATATAATAATTAATTAATAAAAAGTAATTTTATTCTATTTTTAAACTAATATTTTGTTTTGGTTTTGGTCCATTTAACCGAAGGCAGATGATGAAAATTCATGTGACTGGTATCATTTTCTTAAATGCAAGTAGTTCATTACAATCTTTTTCTTGAAACGTCAGTTAGATAAACATATAATAGTAATAATAATACTTTTTCGTGGAAGGTACAAACCACCAGGCGAGGTTAATTCCACATAACCCTCAGTCTTTTTTTTATTATGTGGTCACATACTCAAATAAATGATGAAAAAGCCAAGCATTGGGTGGGATCTGATCCACAGATCCACAGGTCACGGATCAATGCGCGAGATCGGCGCTTATATTACAAAATCTAGCAAAAAAATTCTGTGAAATCAGTGAAAAATATATTAGTCTACCTCCATCACAAAAGTACATAGTCCACCATCAATATGTTAAAATCTAGACCCTTATCCACATATGTAGAATACCAAAATGCTTGTAAAAATAGAAAATGAATATACAATATCCCTTTAACAAGAATGAATATACAATACATACTAGTGTTGTAAGTTGTAACTTCACATTAAAAAATAATAATTTCTTTATTATTACAAATTACAACGCCTAAGGGAACTCTAGGTCCGTTCAGAACTGTTGAACTCTTAGTTCGAATCTCGCCATGGGATTCAAATTTTTAACTCTCGAATATATTTAGAATAACGGAAGTATTCTATTTTTATTATATACATATACACTGAAGAAGATGATATTATGTACTCGTATATAGCTTTACATATGTATAACTGATGTACTCACGTAGAATACTTTAAAACATTCACGTCTTTCCTGATAGTGCTCAATTCCACGAGAGTTCAGATTCATTAACATGCCATGCACTGTCCTGTCCTGCGGATAATTGAAGATAAGGACTGTTAATTGTTGATAATAAAACGGGCAAGGTTGAGGCAAGTGTCATTTACTAGCCCCGTGGTACAAAACCTCTTTTACAAATGAGATTAGTAGAACAAGTTTAGAATATGCTTCGTAAGAGTATGTGCCAATTTTAAACGTCAGAGGAAATGTCTTTCATGAAAGAGTTGGAATAATATATGTGGGATGTGGGTATTTCAGGAAGAGAGAAGTCTTCAGTAAATCCTACTACAGAACGGGATTTTTGATGATTATAATCAAATCCTGATGACTTTGAGATAATTTTCACTACCAAACCGACTGGTACACAACCCTGACTGCAGCAAGTCAACGTCTTTGCTTCGTGGGAAGATAGTTAATGAGATCCCAAATAAAATGATTCTGTTAGCCTTCATGTAGTAATTAAAATGTCAGAACTATAAAAGCCTTCATGTTGTCACTCAAAGTTGATTCTCGTTTATTGGAACTCTTCAAAGTCATAAGTTTCATTGAACAGAATACCCTAGTGGGTAATCTACATCGACATCAAGTCAAAGGAACTGATACAGGCTGGTTCTATTTCTATAACCAGATGAATAGATATAGTAGGGAAACTCAGAAAAGCACAGTCTGCCTGACTGCAGCTGGGGCGTTAACTCGTGGCGGGTTTATAAAAAACGTAAAATGGTTTCTAGATATCGAAAAATATAAGAGAATAAAACTATAGAGAATAGAGTTGTGAAAATTCAGTATCATTGTTTCACGTTCTAAGTGTTTCGTGCATGCTTTGTTTTACTCTCTATACCCGATTCCAGCAAACTTCTTTGTGCGTTTTCAAATCTATTCTGACAAAAGCAAACGCACTGATAATTTGATTGAAAATAAGTGACTTCAAAATACCAATAATGAGGAGACTGAAATTTCTCTCTGGGGTTGGTAAGATCATTCTTATCTACAACAAAAACTATTTGTTTGCCATACAGTTAGTAAATTGATCTAAATCTAAACAAAAAATCTCAACAAAAAAAAAACAAAAATTAAACAAATCTAAAGGTATACATTTATCAAAAACTACCTTTAACCTCTTATCAAATTTTCAGCTTTGAAATGAAACTTTGTAGCTTAATTGCTTAAACCAATAAGAATATGATACTATTTAAGATGAACTTATGACTAATAAACTTGAAGCTCACAAAGAGCTTGAAGGTAACTTGGAATACAAAATCGAAAATGACACAAAATGACAAAATAAGTCTACAACGCATCCACCACTGGTTATTACTCTATTATACGCCACTGGTGTTTACTGGTGGACAATGGCGATTACGATCATTGCAAAGGTCATGAGCAATGCAGTGTAGCCCCGCATGCCAAAGCACATATCTAGTATCTGGTCACCGGTTAAGCTTCCTTCACCTAAATACAGATCGAGAAAAACCCGGTCAACTCAAGGTTTCCCAGCACTCTACAAATAAAGAAATTCATATTGAACAAGCAGATCAATAGACACATTTACTAGAATAACATAAAAAACAGCTTTTAACCATGAGTATCAGTAAATTGATGGACTTGTATGATAGGTAATAAAAGATAATCTAAAATAACTTTAATAGCCCTTCTTGTGTAGCTTTCGTTTTTGTATAATAGCTATTTCAGTACATTCTTACATCAATCATTATCTAAGGGCGCGGCCGTAGACGACTTTTGGGACTCAGTTGTGGCCGAACTTCTCTTTTTAGCGAAGTTCATTAATTCGGGCCTAGGTTGCACGATCTAATGGAAGGCATGAACGTCCATGACTCGGTCACACACACCAGATAATAATGCTTACCTAATTAGACCGTTCTTTATGCTCCCTGATTAGGACTAAAGACTCCCATTATTCAAGCGGTTGTTTTTCTGCCATTATTATGTGGCCAAAGTTTCAAGTAAATGAGGATTCATGCATTGGGTGGGATTCAAACCCACTACCTCAGCTACCTCTACATTGCTAGGAAAGGGCCTTGACCACTCGACCACCAATGTCATGATAGATAGGCTAGTTGTACTAACATCAGTTTGTACTTCTTGAAATAAATTTCTAATATTCTTAAAATATAACTGTTTAGACAAAGTACCAAAGCCCAATAAAAAAAGCGGAATTCGAAACCGGTCAGTGACCAGTAATTTGTGATAATAATTGTTATCGTGTCGATTGTGATGTTAAGTAGGTCAGGTATACTTCAGGCTCGAAAACATTTCTATGAACATCGATTAAAATTTAATAAAAGAAACTACTGCTGCTCTGTTTGTTAATTATTCAGAAGACAGGTGCTCATACATACTTATGATATGGAGTTTGTTTTTAATTTAGCAAACACAGGGAACTCACTGACACACTCACAAGGTGAATGTCATGGCCATATCAACCCTATTACATACTACAGAGATATCTGATATACATTCTACCATACCGAATAATATTTCTTAAATTTTATTTTTTTGTGCATACGAAAATTCGCCAGGTTATTTTGGAATTGCAACTATTTGATGTTGAGATTTATTTGAGAAGACGGACGAGGAAGTAAGAGTTGAACCAGAAACGCGATGAATTTCTTCTTCCTTTTCCGGTTGTTCACTTGTAGTTTGTTCAGTTAATCAGTTGTACTATTGCAGGATCTATCTACTACGGACCGTAGCGTCAAAGGTGATGGTCTCACACGGGACTACCGACTCGGTGCTTTTCCTAGATCTCAGAACAAACTAATATATGAAACTAAGGGTGCGGTGATCTACTGACACACTAATTTAATCAAAGCCTAATATTAATTATGGATAACAGCCAAGAAGCCCCTAGAGACCAATTATAATTGAATCAATATTGCATTGATCAAGACACGAGTGGAATGTGTTCCTTACAAACAACTGTAATAACTAAATTTTGAATAATTTTTCGGCTCTGTGCTTTTTGAACTGGGAACCTTCCGCCTAGAAACCAGAAATAGGAGCAAATTACTCCTATTTCTGTCAAAATATTGGATAAGAAAGACATTTGATCAGAGTTATTTGTTATTTAAGTTTGGGTTTCAGAAGAAGATATCAGATCCTGAAGTGGTACCTATATTAGATGTCTACTCGTAATTTACTTACACACTGATGTGATGAATTGATTGTTAAAGGATTACTTGGAAGTCCCAAAAACCGAGGGATATATATCTACTCAATTATTTTAACGATCAACCTAGTACAAAATGGCTTTAGTACAAGGTTGGAAACCTACTTCAAAATGGCTTTAGTACAAGGTTGGAAACCTAGTACAAAATGGCTTTATTACAAGGGTTGAAACCTAGTACAAAATGGATTTAGTACAAGGTTGGAAACCAGGACACTGAAGAAATTCATTTTATTTTTCATTTATTTTTCGTGTTTCACTTACCTATAAACTAAAAAATCTGGAGTGGAACCACACGACTTTCCTATATATCTATAAATGAGGACTACATACAAAATTTCAAATCTCTAGCTCTTACTGTTCTTGAGATAACTTGTTCACAGACACACACACACACACACATACAGACACTGAAACTTTGGATTTAGGCTTTAGGGACTCTAAAACGTGTTTTGGCACTAAAAACTGACCAGTGATTCCATTACTTTCCATATTATAGGATAAGGAAAGTAAAAAGGAAAAACTCAAGTTGAACCAAAAGAAAGTTGGGACATGTTCAGAAAGCCAGAGTCACCTCATAGTAAATAGTTAATAAATATATGTGCCAAAGTATGACCGGTAGACCCTTTACAAACTGTTCACATCAACTTAATAGATTACAGATTAATATCAGCCTCATCATTTGTATTAAAATAACCCTGCAAGGTACTGTATTGATAAATAAGGAAGAGGAATTTATCAGGAATTCTTACTACAAAGGTCAGGACCACAAAAGCTTTTAATGAGTACAAGGTCAAAAGAATAATTTTGTAGGTAGATATGATATTTGAATTGTGCTAAGTAATATGATAATAAATAAATGTTATTATTTCCTCAGATGAAAGACACCTTAGAAGCAAGATTAACAATAATTAGATTTAAAAAAATGCACCTACTTGCAACTGCCCAGCAAAAATTGTTAAATAATTAACTTTGAGCTCAGGATCTACATATTTTATTTCTTCCTGTTTAGTTAAATATGTTTAAAATGAATTAGTTATGTAGATAAATTTTACAATATTATGAGGGTACCTAGATTTTTTTACAAGAACTTGAAATTCTTGAAAATGGTCCAGTCATGGACGACACCTATCTATGGAGTGAATAAGGTTCTGTTGATCAAGTGTATAGGTATGTAATTTTTCAATTTTAATTCCAGACAGAAGTAATGAGATTTAAAGAATCATTAAAGTTGAAGGTTATGGACAGTCTGGGATAGTGAGTATTATGATTGGATACTTTGAAAATTTGCTCATCCTTCATTTAAGGATAGTATCTACAATAGTACATTAATATGTTGTCTTGTTCAAACCGTTAGAATCTTATTTCAGTTCATAACTTTGAGAATTTCTTTATCATCCAGTACTGAACAGAACTGAAAAATGGCTTTATACTTCATTGAGGTAGATTGAACTGTAACTTAAAGCTTGGTTTGAGTATTAGGATAAAAATAAGCCAGACCTTAACTCAAAGTTTCAAGAAAACACAGCAAACTATTGCTCAAATTGAGGGACAGTCTGGGATAGTTAATCCTGTTTTATAATTTGGCCTTTTTGCTTAAATTAGGTACCTAGATAGTTTCTTTACTGAAAAGAATATTTATTGAGAAGAAAAAAAAGTTGATCATAAACCATACCAATGTTCAATAATAAAATAAAAATATTCTAAGATACAAACATCCAGGATAGGTCAGTCACAACAATAGGTCACTGAGCCAGCCATGACCGAACCAGTTCTTGAGCTCTGGTCATGAGACAAGGTCACCAAGGTAAACAAGTTTCCTATACATCTATAAATTTTACAGATGAGTTAAATAGTGTTTACTGTTATGTTTAAGGCAATTACCAATAGAACTGATAATTTATTTAAGAAATGAATCAAACATTATTTACAAAATGAACTCAATACTCAATAGAACTGATAATTTATTTAAGAAATGAAACTCATTTCATAAAGGGGATAAACAGTTTTCAGTATCTCCCTGAATAGAGTTAAAGCAAAGTAGTATTGACATAGTAATAACACCTAATTTTAATTTAAAATGTTGTGTAGGAATGAAATGCAATATAAGATGTATCAGAGGATGATAATCAGTTAAGAAATTCCTTCAAACAAATATGGTTACTTGGTCAATAAGTATTCAGATTATACAGGGTAAAACTATTCTTGATAATGAGGGCCTTCATTCCAGAAAGCTCTCTTTCTTACCCAAAATTACCCTATGGTTAATTTGAACAAAATAACAAATCAGAGTGAATTGTTTTAAGGTTGTAAGAGGAATTTGAGTGAGAGTCCTTTTTGAAACAAGGGCCAGCAGTTGAAAGGGATATTAAGCACTATATATTTTATTGAGCTGAATCAAGAAGTAGTAGATTGGTTTATGATTTAGCATTCAAATCATTTTGTAATGTAATATCCTTTCACCTTAAAAACACTTTCAAAACAAATGTAATAAAACAATTTCTATCATGGGAGTGCTTTAGGTACCTACAAAAACACCATACTAATATGGTTGCTTAAATAATCATGCACCATCAACAACTGATGGTCAAGAAACAATAAAATTAGGATCTAGGTAG
Source organism: Bactericera cockerelli (assembly GCA_024516035.1). NCBI lineage: Eukaryota > Metazoa > Arthropoda > Insecta > Hemiptera > Triozidae > Bactericera > Bactericera cockerelli. The sequence goes on along the minus strand of CM044955.1, from coordinate 33,304,753 downwards.
GTACCTACCTATAGTGATCATTCAGCCTCAGTCATCTTCATCAACTATCTGGAAGTAAGGACTGTTTGTTATCTTTCCTATGAATGCTACAAGCTAGAAGTGCCTGAACAAACTGCTAGAGAGTTGAGCTAAAATTTAAGGAGGTTCTTATAATGGTCACTGGTGAATAAGAGAAATATATTGTTCTGAAATTCAACACTTTGATAATCTACAAACGGTAGAGTTCCTGGTGAAGTAATCAAAACCAACTAACAGCACTGATGTGTGATACTGAATTACCTGATAGGTAAGTGATAATGATTAATGATAAAACACCAGTTATGATTGAACACTGCTAGTGACAGTAGAGACACCTACTACTAGTGATAAGTTTCATATGACGTATTAGCTGTGTTACGTGGGAAAGTACACGGATTCAAATAAATGTTCATTTTTTTTTATAGAATTATGTTATAAAAATGTAACTAGAGAACTATTCCAATTTGTGCACTACCTAACATTACAACACAGACCTACATCACACTGATTTGTTTTTGTTTTTGCATTTCTGTTGTTTTTTTTATTCCATACAACTCCCGGAAGTAGTATTTATTATGCAATGTGCTATACATAAATGAGAATCTCGTCCTTTTTACATAATGCTCTTTCTTATACACATTACCTAATTTGTTTTATTACTTTTATTATAAACTTACTGGAAAGTCCTGATTAGACATTAGATAATTAATTAATTATAATGAATATAATTATTATTTTTTATACAAAAATGACTAGAAAATCTAGAATTTTGAGAAAGAGTGGCTAGCTTCATTTACAAGATCCCGAGGATATTAATATACAGTGGATGTTATCAAAGACATTGAAATATTAAAAAAAAATTGTGTCTGTCGTTGGTCAGCATTCCAATTAAAAATCATGGGTATTCTCTCATTCAATAAAATTTGAAAAGAAATGGTTGGACTTAAGGAGTTACAATTGATATAGTATTTAAAAAAATCACAAAATACAGCTATAGTGAAAATTTAATATGGACGTATGTGCATTCCTGCGATTTAATGACTATCTAATTGCTCCGGACTCTAATTCCTTCTCGGTTGATTTTGGGTACACGAGGAGTGTATGGTCGATTCCTCCGATTACTGTGTGGTCAGGTAGATAAACATGTGAATTCCTTCTCTCATCATAGATAAATTTATTTTATTTGAGGAGACTCCTTGTCAGACAAACGGTTGTCAGACTAAATGTTGTGTTTCGTTAGCCGGCAAGGATAGCTTGGATGAGGGGCTTAATTAGGTTAGGTTGAAATTAGCGCAGAGTTAGACCGGGTCGCTGTCGCTGCACGACCCGGCCTAACCTAACCTAAGCCCCTCACCCAACCATCCTACCCGACAAACTGAAGTCAGTGATCTATCGTGCAATCTCACCTTGTTAACATTACCTAACCCTATCTAACTACAAAATTCCTCTAACAAAAAATTCACTTACGCATCAAATTCCAATAGACAATAATTTCATTTTCACTTATGAATAAAAATAAAAACAAGAATTTTTAATAAAAAATGAAAAGAGTGTTTTTATAATTTTTTAGAGGAGGAATTAGCGTATAGGTACCTTTAGGATTTCCTATTTCAACATCGGATCAATTGGTATGAAATCGGAGGAATTGGGGTCTGCCCTTTAATATAATTGATTGCCAAGTGTATTCCAAGTGAACTCAAGGTGTATTCAAAGAAATTTGAGCCGCATTTTTCCTTCTAACCAAATGCCGTATTTTTCTTTCTAACCAAAGTTAACCAAACGGGAATAATATGAACCAAACTGGAAGCAAGTCATTTTTCTTTTGGAAGAGGAAAAATTTCCACTTCCAAAGTTAACCAAAGTGGAAGTAGAAAATTCTTGCTTCCAGTTCTTTTATAGGTTGAGTCCATTGTTTATCTTTAAAAGTAACCAAACGCATTTTTCTTTTACGAATGACCTCGGAATAAAATGGAACTATTTGGAAAAAACCTAACCAGGAAATGTTGTTTAGTTAGAAAGAAAAATACGACTAAAGTTAACCAACCAAACGGGAATAAAACGAACCAAACTGGAAGCAAGTCATTTTTCTTTTGGAAGAGGAAAAATTTCCACTTCCAAAGTTAACCAAAGTGGAAGTAGAAAATTCTTGCTTCCAGTTCTTTTATAGGTTAAGTCCATTGTTTATCTTTAAAAGTAACCAAACTCATTTTTCTTTTACGAATGACCTTGGAATAAAATGGAAATATTTGGAAGAAACCTAACCAGGAAATTTTTTTTGGTTAGAAAGAAAAATACGACTATGGTGTCCATATTTGGCAAATAATGTTCTTGGTTTTGTAATCGTACCGTATTCCAGGATGTTAGGGGTCGGTTTTAATATTTCGAACCTTCCTTCCTTCGAACTCATTATGTCTCGAAATTTGCTAACTTCACACATGTCTGCTATTTTTAGTCAATTTCAGGATAGATAGTACAAATTTCTGATTGGAAATTTACAATCCCTTATTGTGGGATATTTTATTTTATTTAGTTCATTTCCCTTACATTATCGAGTGTTTTATTTGATGTTTTGTTCAGTAAATTTGTATCTCCCACTGAGGTGATCTCAGTGGTAACTCCTCTTGGACTTTGTTTTATTAAAATAATCATTGTAGTTTGTACAGATTTGAGATTATTATTGATAATCCTTAAAAGTTAACCAATATCTCAACAATCACATCACTACAGGAAGGGTAAGTCACAGAGCAATAATAGCATTCTCTTTCAGAACTTCAATTTTTTTAGTCTAGTTTAACTTAAATGTACTACAACTTTTGTCCAGTAGAAGGTATTTTTGAACTTTGAAAGTCAATTCCTAAAAAGCAAACCTTGTACTTATAAAGAAACTCAAAATATTCCACTGTTATTTGAATGAATAATAAACATAACTCTTTTTCAAACAGTCACCCGAACTTTTAAAGGCTAAATTGAGCAAGATTTTGGACACATTTAGCTTGTACTTTTTTTGAAGAACTGAATCCAAAACATTGATTTAAAATATGATTTCAAATACAGAAACATATTTACTTCTGCCAAGTGAGTGACAAGTAATATTGACAAATCTAGTGTTATAACTCGGACTCTCTGAATCTATTATAATAATAATAACAACACGTTTTAGTGGAAGGTATAACCATCAGGCAAGGTTAATGTTCAAAGCATTTTCTACCACCTATATGGGTAATCATATTTCTGGTACAGATGCAATGTCACAGGATTTAGAAAGGTCACCAAAGATCCCCATGACATTTAAATCTGATGACAACATATTGTCCTGCTGAAGTAGAAAAGAAGAAATGGTGTCAGCTTTCGATTTTTTAGCCCTAAATGTGTACTGTTAATGAATTAATTATAAGTTTAATATGCTCCAAGAGATGAGAAAGTTGACTGCTAACCAATTTCTCAAATATTTTAGAAAAGTTGTTCAGAAGGGAAATCGGACAATAGTTGTTAATTACTTTGGTCCAAGCTCCCTCTTTATGAATGAGGACTGAAATGGAAGATTTGGAAAGCATTGGAAATTTACCAGAGAGAACATGTCTTAGTCATTTAAAAAAATTTGGGCACTAACTTATATTTTTGGTCCTCCCTGTTGTGTACCACATGTTTTCATTTTTCTTCAAAATCATAAAAAATATTGTGAAAATAACAACAGAATCAAAATGGTAACTAGCTTATTTTAAACTTTTTTGTCTTTTTAAAATGTTGAGTTAAAAATCCAACTTGAACAACATGAAAAAGTATTTTTCTCATTTTGTCTTGGATTAGTCTATCAACTAAAATAATTGAACAAGAAAATGGCAGTAAATGTCAAAACTGTACTATACTCATAAGTTTTCTATTAGAATAAACTTGAAACCTTCAACTTAAATGGGTTTGAAGGGATTAAATTATTAATTTATTAAGTTGTGGTCCCCATCATAGAAAACTCCTTTTAAAACATACAATTTATGCATTCTCAAGTTAAGAAAAAATCTTAGTTGATGCTTGGATCAAAGTCACGGGTACTTTTAATGCATATTCTGTGATATTTTCATGATAAACTAGCCATTTCCCAATTAAATGAACAAAGGTATGGCCACAATGGTGGATACAGCTATGATTATTTTGTATTTTTAACATATTTTTACTAGGGGTCAAACCTTATGAATTTTTTGCTATATTTTATCATTTAGACTTAGCCAAGGCATTAATAATAATCAAAAATATCATAATAATTAAGTGTGTATCACATTAATGCTAGTTCATTGTCACAGAATATTATAAAAAGTACCTCTGACTTTGATCCATGTGAAACACAGTTTTTTTGTAGGCATAGGTAAATTATTGTATGTGCTAATAGGGGTTTACTACAATGCAAACCACAACTTACTTAAAACGCTGTTTAAGTTAAACAAAACAAGCTTATATCAATAGGAACCCATAAGTATGGTACAGTTTTGACAATTTTTGGCATTCTCTTGTTATTTAAGGCAATGCACTGCCAATTCATTATGGACACAATACTTCCTCATGAAAGGTAATCATAATTTTCAACTTTTATTATTGTTTTTATGATTGTTACTAAGTCACTTGTATCTACAAAAGTTCTCAACCAATTCTCTTCAAATTTGTTTAGGAGTTTCAGAAATTTGCACATTATAAGAAATGCAGTTAACAGACCAACAGATGGACACAAAACCAAAGTTGCTATTCATTTGTAACAAAAGTTTGCATTCACATCAGTTTATTTTATTTAAAAATATTTATATAGTATATATTTTATTTTATTTTCAGGTATGGATCAACCAAACCTGCTCCAAGCTGGGAAAGAGTCATCATATCTCTCACTACATCATATCATCATAGAGCGCGCGATTAGCTCAGTGGTTAAGCACCCGCTGGCCATGCAGAAGGTCCCGGGTTCAATCCCCCATGCCGACAAAAATTTGTATTCTTAATTTGTTTACAATTGTTTGTAAGGGATACCTTCCGATACACTCGTGTTGACCCAGCACCTAAATGGGAAGTATTGTGTCCCTTCTCGCCCATCAGAGGGGAGGCATACTACGGGATGGGCAAGCTACAACAGACTACAACACAGACCACAAACATCTACAGTAGCTCCTGTTTCACGGCTACAAAATAAAAAAAGCTGTGAAACACTCATCTTAAAAAAAAACTACATATTATACTCCTAAAAGACAGCATCTACTGTCAAAATGTACCTAGCCTGCTTGTGGATATTTCCAGGAATAGAAAGGCAGCTCAACATCTTTGGTAGAAAATATCCCTTGCAATTCAGAGGGGTAACGCTGCTAGTATTCTATGTACCCTGAAAAGCTTGCACATTTAATTATAAGACATTTTTGATTTGTAACATTGTTGAAAAGTGTACTTGTAAAATGTATTCATGTGTGTATTTTATAATGTCTAAATGTCCTCTCATGTATCATTGTATTCTATCTGAATTATGTCATCGTTAAACAATAATAAAAATAATATAGTAATAATAACACTCTTTAGTGGAAGGTTATGCTCAAAGCATTTCTACCACCTAACCCTGAGAGTCTTGTTATTATGTGGTCAAAAACTCAAATTAATGAGGGAAATCTCATGCACTGGGTGGGATTCAAACTAATGGATCATTATGCTAGCGGGATTACCAGACTAGTGTGTTAACCACTTGACTACTATAGTGCACGTAAAACAGATTTTTAACTTTTCAAAATGTCCATTTTTTAAAAAGTTATTATTGTTATTATTTTACACTTTATTTAAGGACATATATTCAACACAGATAATTACAAGGTTGGGGAGGTCTTAGAATTGGAAAACTATCCAGCATTTTTTTTTTTTTTTTTTTTTTTTTTTCAGAATGTCTAGTATGTATAGAATTGGAAGCATTACTATGTTACGCATTCATTCACTCAATCATATATTACTAGTTGATGTTGTAGGGAGCTTGGCTACTGCTGGGGCAGTCAAGGTGCTACTGTACTGTACTGTGCTACTGTATGTAGTTAATATTTTTTAACTTTCATAAATAAATTATATGTATTTATTATTGTGAAATTAATACAGTACCTGCTTGTTCCAAGTCTCAATTGCACTTCTCTTTTGTTTTTATTGGTTTTTAAATTTATTTTATATTAGTTTCTGTGACTGAAAAGGCTTGTATGCTTTCTGAGCTGAGTTTGATTCCTAGCGTAGTAAGTTTTTTTTATGCTCTTTCCTTGGATGATCAGGATCCACTCATACACTTTGAGTAGTTGTACAAGTAACCAGTTGTGGCATTTCAAGCTAGCAATGAGTTACCAGGCAAATAATGTTAAAGGATTTTCAAAATGCCAGGCTACTCACTAAAGTTGTAATATAACAACACAAAGAATTACCACATCTGTACAGCTTTACCACTATAAATAGAAAAATAAAAACAAATGTAACAAAAATATCAGGTTATAACAGAAATACTTCTACTTCTGAACAAATTAACTTAATACCTACCTATCATGGAAAAATATTTTAATTTTTTTTTTTTTAAAGTGGGGTTTAACGTCGCTTTCAACTGCCATGGTCATATCACGACGGGGGTTTTACCCTCCATTCGCAGGAAACTCACAAACCTGCTACTCACATTGACCTCACCCAGCCTGAGTGGGGCCGGGAAAAGCCAGCGTCACGAGAATTAGAATTTGAATGGTCACCCATCCAAGTCTTAACCTCGCTGGATGTCGCTTAACTTCGGTGTTCTGAAGGGAACCGGTGTATTCAACATGCCATCGACGCTGGCATATTTTAATTTTATTTTTCAACTGCATGTTAATATCACGAAGGGCGTTTTACCCTCCATTCGCAGGAAATATATACAAATATTGGTTTATTCATTGGTTTATCTATAAAGAAAGAGAAACTCACTAAGAAAAAATCTGGTGTGACACCACATGAACTTTCTTTATCACCCGAATAGTCTAGTTCCGCCACTATAGTGACTCAACAATAATAGTTAGTTCAAAATTAATGTCAATTTCGTAATCAGTATCTCAAAATCATTGGGTTTGATAAGTCATAACCCCCATCTAAGATGAATATTAAAAAAGTCCAGGCGGGACCTCCAAAATACCGGTAAATTATTGCCGGCTTCCAAGAATTTCAAGATATCAAAAAAATAATAGGAGTTGTTTTTTATAATTTTTTCGTGTCTTTTATCGTTTTGACAGAACCGCTAAACGTCACCAAATGGCGGCATCGATTTCATCGAAAAGTTTTGTGGTTTGGTATATGAAATCAACTTCCATACCAAATTTATTTTTGAGGCATAAGGAAAGTCGTTTGGTTTCACAACAGTTTATTTAATATAATAGCAAATATATCTCTTCATAATCGATAAAAAATTATTCTACTGGTTTCGCGGAAAATGTATAGTGGTCATAAATTTACTAGCATCCAGTATAATTTATGTAGGTCAGGCCTAGAGTTTGCAGGTTTAAAACACAGTCAAGACATGAGAAGTTATCTTTCCATTCGGAATTCTTATCATTATGCAACGTGCGTGTAAGCACAGAGTGTACTCTAGCTAGAACACGTGCTCGACCACGGTAATAACACTAATATCTGGCAAATTTCGTGAGTGAAGTGTGGCAAGGCCAATTTAAATATGATCTATAGCGGCCTTTGTAAAAGCTCATACTTTTTCTCTATAATTACATATCGATATCCTGAAAATAAGTATACGTTATATTGAATACTACCACCAAATTTTGTGTTTGAAGTGGCGCAGCCAGTTTCACGGAGCTATTATCCCTAGAGATAAAACCATGGAGAACAGGTAAATTTCTTAGATAAAATGATCCAGTCTCAGAAAACTGGCCATTTTGTGTAGTTACAGAATAATAATGCCGTATTTTTCTTTCTAACCAAAGTTAACCAAACGGGAATAAAATGAACCAAACTGGAAGCAAGTCATTTTTCTTTTGGAAGAGGAAAAATTTCCACTTCCAATGTTAACCAAAGTGGAAGTAGAAAATTCTTGCTTCCAGATCTTTTATAGGTTAAAGTCCATTGTTTATCTTCAAAAGTAACCAAACGCATTTTTCTTTCACGAATGACCTTGGAATAAAATGGAAATATTTGGAAAAAACCTAACCAGGAATTTTTTTTTAGTTAGAAAGAAAAATACGACTTAAGTAATCACGGTAGCCATTATGTGTGTAGTTTCTTATTGTGGAGTTCTCTACGGCTTATCTCTCCATGATCGAAACCGATCCTATAGGTGCGTCAAGCTGGCCACAACAATATACAAAATGGGGTATAGTTCATAGCAGCAACCACGTTAAACTAAAATGGACTCTATCACACTTTTGTGCAAAGGTGTATATTTTAATAACCTTACACTCTGCCGGGCTGTCTCTTTCTTTGTATTGGCGTTCTTCACACCTCGGCCGAGGTGTTTGATAAAGAGCTTGGAAGTAAATAAAATTGAGCTAGTTACCAAATTTTGGAGTGGCGAGGTATACTACGGAATGAGCAATGGAAGCATTTATATAATATATACTACGGGGTGGATAAGCTAAACACAGACCACATACGTCTAAAAGTAGCTGACCATAGTTATTTCATGGCTGCAAAATAAAAGGATGTAATACACACACGTTTTTTTCTGTTTTAATTTTTCCAATATACCACGACAGTTTTAATCGTGTGTCACGAATACTGTTTATTTTTCAATTAATTACCGCATTCCCAGAACTTGTAATAATTACATACTCTTTATAAGCAAATATTTACTTAGCTAATAAAAAGCTCTCGTCACGAGAATGCTCGTTCCATGGCAGATCAATACAAAAATATTTTGAGCCTACGTGATTATTCGGTATTATCTTTTCTGGTTGCAGTGTTTTCAGTGAAACTATTACAGTTAAAAGTGCGACCTAATTAAATGTATTGTGACCAGGTTTTTTTTTGTTTTTTTTTTTACACTTTATTAATTCGACATATTATATACAACACAGATAATTACAAATGAACATACAATATAAGAGAAGTAAAAAGAGAGAAAAATAAATAAATATATACAATGATTTTACGTAGTTTTAACGACCTGATTTGATGTAATCAAGACGGGGGTTTTACAATCTATTTGCTGATAATCATACTAGCTCCCCATATTAGACACAGCCAGCCTGAGTAGGGCCGAAATTCCAGCCTTACATGTACGTGTTATACCCAGCATAAGGGAAATTATCAAATACGACGGAAATTCATAGTAATTATTTGAAATGCGTGTAAAATTTCCATATTTCTCATATTTTTGTCTTATTGATTACGAGATATTTGTTCTCGCTATACATTCATTTGCGATAACACATGCCAATTTAAATCTCCTACAACTTACCGTTTTTGAGATATTATTTTGTATACAGGGTGTCCCACCAAACTTGGACACCTCAAATTACTCGGCCCCTGAAAGAGTTTTTGAAAAATAAAAAAATCTAGGGTACATGTGCTAATTATGCGGTTTCAGTTATGAAAAAAAATTTATACAGGGTGGTTCAAAAGTCAGAAATTGAGGTGTCAACTTTTGATTTTTAAATGGATCGACCTGAATTTTATTTGATAATTTTACTTCTAAATGATTCCTGAGTACTTTTTTAAACAAAAATATTACATACAGGGTGGTTTTTTTTCGACCAATTTTTTTTCTAAATCTTGAATAACTCAAGTTCGGTTAATTTTTTCGATAACAAGAAGAGGATGTGTTTGTGTAATGAATACACGCACTTTCAATTGGCATCAAAAAATTTTATACAGGGTGGTTCACAAGTGAAATAATGACTTGATTTATTTTAAAACCGAGTTTTTTAAATTTTTTATTTAGGATTAATAATTCTCGTCTAATTTTACATATTTTTCGTTAGTCATATCGAAAAACAAAACTAAAGTGTTGTACAGGGTGAGACATAATTTTTTTGTAACACCCTGTATATGGGTAGTCAAAGAGACGCAAAATTAAATATAAAGACTAAATATGCAAGAAAAACTTTGATTTTTAATTAAAATAAAAAGTTATGGTTTTTTAACTAATATTGTCGCATGGACCACCCTGTAGATATTTTCTTAAACTATCATGTAGCTACTCTAAGTTGTATAAAATTCAACGAACACTTCGAATCATGTGGGAAAAACAAGTAAAAAACACGAATTTGAAGCCATTTTCAATTTGGTGTCCACACTGAATGATTTTAAAACTTGAAATAAAAAGTAGGTAGGTGTAGACACAAAATTGAGCATGGCTATTTGAATTCATTTTTTTTCTTTCAGATTTGGACTCCTCGTTGAATTTTAGACAGTTTCGACTACCCATATGATGGTTTAAGAAAATATCTACAGGGTGGTCCATGCAACAATATTAGTTAAAACACCATAACTTTTTATTTTAATTAAAAATCAAAGTTTTTCTTGCATATTTAGTCTTTATATTTAATTTTGCGTCTTTTTGACTGCCCATATACAGGGTGTTACAAAAAAATTATGTCTCACCCTGTACAACACTTTAGTTTTGTTTTTCAATATGACTAACGAAAAATGTGTAAAATTAGACGAGAATTATTAATCCTAAATAAAAAATTTAAAAAACTCGGTTTTTAAAAAAATCAAGTCATTATTTTACTTGTGAACCACCCTGTATAAAATTTTTTGATGCCAATTGAAAGTGCGTGTATTCATTACACAAACACATTCTCTTCTTGTTATCAAAAAAATTAACCGAACTTGAGTTATTCAAGATTTAGAAAAAAAATTGGTCGAAAAAAAACCACCCTGTATGTAATATTTTTGTTTAAAAAAGTACTCAGGAATCATTTAGAAGTAAAATTATCAAATAAAATTCAGGTCGATCCATTTAAAAATCAAAAGTTGACACCTCAATTTCTGACTTTTGAACCACCCTGTATAAATTTTTTTTCATAACTGAAACCGCATAATTAGCACATGTACCCTAGATTTTTTTATTTTTCAAAAACTCTTTCAGGGGCCGAGTAATTTAAGGTGTCCAAGTTTGGTGGGACACCCTGTATATTTAAATACAGAGCATTTGATAACAATTCCTTTTTTAGTATCAGAAGCACTGAGATCATATATTATTTTATATGATCTCAGTGATCAGAAGAGTTAAATGTTATTAGCTTGACGATCCGAAAGTATACTTTCATAATTATTATACATGACTAACAGAAATAAAATATTTTAAATTAAATAATGTGTAGATAAGGTTGGTAGAGAATCGAAAAGAAATACGAAAAAATTAGTATTATTTCTTCTAAGTTGTGGCCTGATAAAAATAAATTGGCCAGCGTCGATGGCGCGTTGAATGCATTCGTTCTCGTAGGATCACCGTTGTTAAGGAACGTCCAGCAAGGTGAAGACTTCATGATGCTGGCATGCCAGACCAACCCAGGTTGGGTGAGATTAATGTGGGTAGTAGGGTTGAAAGTTTCCTGCGAATGGAGGGTAAAACGCCCTTTATGATATTAACATGCAGTTGAAAAATAAAAAATATGGTGTAAACATCACACGACTTTCCTTATCCACCAAAAAGAAGTCGAATTCCGCCACTGGTGACTCAACGGTAACGGAAAATTAAAAATCAGTGCCAAATTCGTAATCAGCACCTTAAAATCATTGGATTTGATATGTCTCAACCCCCATCTAGGGTAAATAATAAAAAAGTTGGTCTAAGCGGGTCCCCCCAAAATACCTACCGGTAAATTGGGGCCGGGTTCCAAAAAGTTCAAGATATCAAAAAAATGATGAGAATACACCCCTATTATTTTTTTAATCCGAGAAAATGTTGTTCTTTAACTTTTTTTGTATCTTTAACCAATTCAAAGAAGCGGCGGTTGCGGCCAATATTTGCGGCCCTGCGGCCGCATCTTGAGTCCGATTTCAACCAAAAGTTTCGTGGTTCGTTTGGTGTATAAAACTAATTTGCACACCAAATTTCAAGTCAATAGCTCTTACCGTTCTTGAGATATCCTGTTTACACACACACAGACAGACAGACGCACGGACCAATGGCTGAAAACAACTTTTTTGGTATCCTGAGGCTATGATTCGTCCAGAAATGTGAAAAACTGGGTAGGTCAAATTTTCGACGAATACAATACTTTCCTTTTTATAGGATAAGGAAAGTAAAAAATTAAAATATTTTTCCATGATAGGTATAGGTATTAAGTTAATTTGTTCAGAAGTAGAAGTATTTCTGATACATTTGTTTTTATTTTTCTATTTATATTGCAAAAGATGTAAAGATGTGGTAATTCTGTGTTGTTATATCACAACTTTAGTGAATAGCCTGGCATTTTGAAAATCCTTTAACATTATTTGCCTGGTAACTCATTGCTAGCTTGAAATGCCACAACTGGTTACTTCTACAACTACTCAAAGTGTATGAGTGGATCCTGATCATCCAAGTGAAGAGCATAAAAAAAACTTACTACGCTAGGAAACAAACCCAGGTCAGAAAGCATTCAAGCCTTTTCAGTCACAGAAACTAATACAAAATAAGTTTAAAAACCAATAAAAACAAAAGAGAAGTGCAATTGAGACATGGAACAAGCAGGTACTGTATTAATTTCACAATAACAAATATATATAATTTATTTATGAAAGTTAAAAAATATTATTTTTCATTGAATTAACCATGTTACCTGTATTTTTACAACAGCAAAATGCGGTGAATGCAACGCCCTGAAGGCTTAGTCGCAATGTGGCTAGTAGCTTATAGAAAATGGTCAAGATCTCACTATGGATGATTACACATAGAAATATGTGCTTCAGAATGATCCAACTTTCTAACTGAAGTGGAATACAGTAGCACCTTGAGTGCCCGAGCAGTAGCCAAGCTCTCTACAACATCAACTAGTAAAATATGATTGAGTGAATGAATGCGTAACATAGTAATGCTTCCAATTTTATACATACTATCTTTAAAAAAAAAAACGCTGGATAGTTTTCCAATTCTAAGACCTCCCCAACCATATAAAACAAGATTTAGAGATAACAACATAAATACACTAACAATAACACTGAACCAGAATCCGCAGTGTTATATGAAAAGAGTATTCAATTAAATGGAGCTAAATTATGTAATGTTTTACCAATAGGGTTAAAAGAAATGAAAGAAAACAATTTCAAATTATCAAAAAAGATTTAGTATGGAATTTTTTTTATAATGTACAAGAATACTAAGATTATTTTAAATAGTATGTTACTCAACAAGAAATCACATTACATATTTTTTCAATACAAAGATAACAATAACATACCTAGTAAATTTGAATAATCATAAAATCATTATTTTCCCTTGATATTTACTTCTGGCTGGGGGACTATAAACAGGGAGTAGACCAGCAGTCTGGCTGGGGGACTATAAACAGAGAGTAGACCAGCATTGGCTTGGTTTTGGGGGCCCTAGTCAATTATTAGCCTCCTTGTAAAGACAGTGGTAGAACTGCTGAGTCATTCCTCCACTGTCTTGCTACCATCGTTCACAATGACATCACTCTATGATGATAATTTAATTTCTAATTGTTTCTTAAATTCTTTTTATCTAACAGGTCATTCATAATTATATGTCAAGACCATTTGTCAAATAAAATAAAAAAAACACTGTTGCACACATACTATCTCATAGTAGTCATATTCAATGTGGTGTGGAGATAGAGACTGTGACACTTTCCAGCCTGAGAGTAGATTATGTTAATTGTTATCTGAAAATAAAATGCATTCATCCATTAGTTTAAATTTAAAATAAACAATTTTGTTATTTTGATTTGAGATTTATTTAAAATTCATCAATAAAATCAAGTTACTGTGTCAAATTTCAAGGTCAGCATTGAAGATCTAGGACCATTTTTGTTAAGATTTTTTATTTATTTTTTAGACTCAGTAGTACCTTGTTCCTGTTGAAAATTTTGTTCCATAAAAAAATTCTTTGAATCTTGGAACACTTGAAATAAATGAATGTAAAGAAGTCTTTTTGTTATTTAAATGTGTGCTTTGTTAAACTGGTGGCATAATGGGACTACCTGTGTTGCATTGACAGTCTAAATATAGCACTAGTAATGCTCTTGTAAGTATTTTTTATTTTCATAATAATTTCATACCTATATAGTAACTTAAAATTATTATAATTCAAAATGTCACTTCTGTCCTTTTAATTTCAATTTAGTGGTAGAAATTGTTTATAACAAACTTCAAGGGACGGGACAGATTTGTTTCTAACAGCCAATTTTCACTATAATCAATATATCGGCTATAAGGAACAAGTTCACTATATCTGATCACTGATGTGTATTGCTTATAGAGAACAATGTACGTTATAAGGAAACTTTGTAAGATATGAAAAATGTACATTTACATATGTAGATAGTGTAGATACATACATAATCCACTAATTTAAAATGTGAAACAATACTAACTTCTATATATATCTCCCTTGCCTTTTCCCTTATAAATCTGGTGACTTCTGGGGTTGGCTACTGGGGTTAATCAATCCTTCCACCACCATGACACAACCATCTTGGACACCAAAAGTAAAGTAGTTTAACTTTGCACTAATTTTTAATAGACCTAAGCTTCCATCACCCAAGCTATTCTAATTAAGCTTAACAAAACACAACATCTCTGTTTTCATCCAGAGGTCTGGTAGGAAATCCATGACAAATTTTCTTCTGAATGGGATTTTGACCACATAATGTTTCTTGGGCTTGCTGCTGGAATAATGGGACTAGTCCTATTTAGCCGGTATAAATAAGTGGATACTGTAATAATTATTATAAAATATTCAAATTATTAAGGCAAATTTAATTTTTTCAGATCATTCTGTTTAAGTTTCATGTAAATAGGTCCAGAATATGTTCTCAGATAGGAACCTATTGAATCCCCATCATAAGAGTGGTCAAATCTGAGAACTTTTATTGATATTTGTTAAGGTTACAAGATAATAAATCAAGGTTCTGAGGAACTAATCAAGTATAGACAAAACTACCTCGGAAACACACTTTGGAGTGATATTTTATACATTACGCAGGTGAATCAGGCTGTTAAACTGGTAAAATATAACTCAGATTTACCAGAAATTGTAGTATTAAGCTTGGTGTCTGAGCTAATCATAAGGCTATAAGAAGAGCACTTGAAAGTATATTTCACCAAAATATATAAGAAGAGTGAGAAGAAGTATTGTAGAAGCAAAAGTAACAATGGGTCCTGGAGTTTTGAAACCTGTGACTTCATTGTTCATTGAGACTGTTGGAAAGAAGCTTGTGAAGATTGCTGGAGATGGAAAGTATTTCCCCATAATTTATGTAGATAAGTATGAATTGTGTAACCACAAGTAAGATAGATTCCTCAATTCAGAGGGAACTCACGTTTTATTGAACAAACCACTGTGAATGTAGGTAGATGCTGCAGGTCACTTGAAATTTAAAAATTCAAGAGCCCAGAATAATCAAGTGTAGCTAAAGAAAAAGCCAAAACACGAGAAAACAGCCTCTCGTTGAACGTAGAATCTCACTACTCATTTAGCTTGGGTAATGGATATTAGGAAATACAAAACAAGTTATGTAGTGGAATTTGGAATGGATGAATAGACATTAGCACAGCGGATATTAGAAAACTGATATTAAAATATCCCACAAGAAGATATCCCACAACATTTGTACTAGCTATCCTGAAATTGATTAAAAATAGCAGACATGGAATATACAGTGTGAAGTTAGCAAATTTCTAGACAGTGAAGGTTCTGAGTAAGGAAGGTTCGAAACTCTGACCACGACTCAATGGTGCGTGTCTTCGATGGTGCAAACCTTCAATGGTGCTCGATTTGCTAACTTCACACATGTCTGCTATTTTTAATCAATTTCAGGATAGATAGTACAAATTTCTAATTGGAAATTTACAATCCCTTCATCCCTTGTTGTGGGATATTTTATTTAATTCAATTCCCTTACATTATCGAGTGTTTTGTTTGTTCAGTAAATTTGTATCTCCTCTTGAACTTGGTTTTATTCAAATAATTATTGTAGATTGTACAGATCTCAACAAACACATATCACTACAGGAAGATGAGGAAGAGTAAGTCACAGAGCAATAATAGCATTTTCTTTCAGAACTTCAAATTTTTGAGTCTAGTTTAGCTTAAATGTACTATAACTTTTGTCCAGTAGAAGGTATTTTTGAACTTTGAACGTCAATTCCTGAAAAGCAAACCTTGTACTTATAAATGAACTCAAAAGATTCCACTGTTATTTGAATGAATAATAAACATAACTCTTTTTGAAACAGTCACCTGAACTTTTAAAGGCTAAATTGAGCAAGATTTTGGACACATTTAGCTTGTACTTTTTTAAAGAACTGAATCCAAAACCATTGATTTAGAATATGATTTTAAATTCAAAAACATATTTACTTCTGACAAGTAATATTGACAGATCTAGTGTTATAACTCAGACTCTCTGAATCTATTATATTAATAATAACACATTTTAGTAGAAGGTATAACCATTAGGCAAGGTTAATGCTCAAAGCATTTTCTACCATCTATACAGGTAATCTGGTATTTCTGGTACAGATGTGATGTCACAGGATTTATTCAGCTGCTACTATTGATTTTTGTCTAAGATCAAGCCTTCATTCCAGAAAGCACTCACACTCTCATAATCTCCCTTTCAACTATCACACAACACACTTGAAGGCTGTAGAAAGGTCACAAAAGATCCCCATGACATTCAAATCTGATGAAAACATATTGTCCAGCTGAAGTAGAAAAGAAGAAACGGTGTCAGCTGTGGATTATTTAGCCCTAAATATATACTGTTGATCAATTAATTATTAGTTTAATATGCTCTAAGAAATGAGAAAGTTAAAATAAACAATAATTCAATATAAACATATTTTCTCAAATATTTTAGAAAAGTTGTTTTGTATTTTTTTTTACATATTTTTACTAGGGGTCAAACCTTATGAATTGTTTGCTATATTTTATCATTTAGACTTAGCTAAGGCATTAATTATAATAAAAAATATCACAATAATTAAGTGTGTATCACATTAAAGCTAGTTCATTGTCACAGAATATTATAAAAAGTACCTCTGACTTCGATCCATGTGAAACACAGTTTTTTTTGTAGGCATACATTATTGTATGTGCTAATGGGGGTTTACTACAATGCAAACCACAACTTACTAAAAACGCTGTTAAACAAAACAAGTTTATATCAATAGGAACCTATAAGTATGGTACAGTTTTGACAATTTTTGCAATTCTCTTGTTCAATTATTTTAGGCAATTTACAGGGTAGACTAACTTAAGTCAAAAAGAGAAAAATGCACTGCCAATTCATTATGGACACAATACTTCCTTGTGAATGGTAATCATAATTTTCAACTTTTATTATTGTTTTTATGATTGTTACTTAATGACTTGTATCTACAAAAGTTCTCAACCAATTCTCTTCAAATTTGTTTAGTAATAATTCAAATTTGTTTAGGAGTTTCAGAAATTTGCACATTATAAGGAATGCAGTTAACAGATGGACACAAAACCAAAGTTGCTATTCATTTGTAACAAAATTTTGCATTCACATCAGTTTATTTTATTTAAAAATATTTATATAGTATATATTTTTTTTCAGTTATGGATCAACCAAACCTGCTCCAAGCTTGGAAAGATTCATCATATCTCTCACTACATTTACTCCTAAGAGACAGCATCTACTATCAAAATGAAGTAGAAGCCATGTACCTAGCCTGCTTGTGACTATTTCCGGGGATAGAAAGGCAGCTCAACATCTTTGGCAGAGAATATCCCTTGCAATTTAGAGGGGTAATGTTGCTAGTATACTATCTAACCTGAAAAGCTTGCACAATTAATTATAAGAGATTTTTGATTTGTAACATTGTTGAAAAGTGTACTTGTAAAATGTATTCATGTGTGTATTTTATTATGTCTAAATGTCCTCTCATGTATTTGTATAATTATTCTATCTGAATTATGTCATCTTTAAACAATAATAAAAATAATATAACACTCGTTAGTGGAAGGTAACCACCAGGCAAGGTTAATGGTCAAAGCATTTTCTACCACCTAACCCTGATAGTCTTATTATTATGTGGTCAAAAACTCAAATTAATGAGGGAAAACTCATGCACTGGGTGGGATTCGAACCAATGGATCATTATGCTAGCAGGATTACCAGACTAGTGTGTTAAGCACTTGACTACTAGTGCACATAAAACAGATTTTTAACTTTTCAAAATGTCCATTTTTTAAAAGGTTATTATTGTTATTATTTTACATTTTATTTAAGGACATATATTCAACACAGGTAATTACAAATTAATATACAATATAAGAAAAAGTTAAAATAAATAAATAAATAAATATATACATTATGTCCTAACTAAAGGTTTGGCAATAACCCCACCAAATAGTTGTGCTTTTTTCACCCAAATCTAGCCGTCTTAATAGTTGTCTGTAATGAGAATAGTTAGCAGTAAACCTATTATAATAAGCAAACCCAATTAAGTAAACCTATTATTTTCCGACACTCGTGTCATAAAAAAACTCCCTCACAAAATTCCTTGTAAAAAAACTCCCACACTTGTAATAGAATGTTGTGTGATCATATCAGCTTTTTTACGAAGTAATCCTTATCAACTGGCAGTTCATCCAGGACTTTGGCTTCGTTATCAGGAAGATTCATGATGGCTGGGAAGAAAACAGAAAATTCACTATGACTGAAAATGTGGATTTTTACTTTCCTTATCCTATAATAAGGAAAGTGTTGTATTCGTTGAAAATTTGACCTACCCAGTTTTCACATTTCTGGATGACAGAGCATTCACAGCCTCAGGATACCAAAAAAGTTGTTTTTTGGCCATTGGTCCGTGAGTCTGTCTATCTATGAACACCATTTTCTATCTTGACAACAGTAAGATTTTCTAAACACCACACGTAGGTACCACGAACTTTTGGTTGAAAAAAAGGGCCGCAAGGACCTTTCCTTTGGACTGGTTAAAGATATAAAAAAGTTAGAGAACAACTTTTCCTTGGAATGAAAAAGTAATAGGGATTTACTCAGATCTTTTTTTTTTTTTTTTTTTATCTTGAACTTTTTGGAATCTGTACAATTTACCGGTACTATATGGGAGACCCGCTTGGACTAACTTTTTTATGATTCACCTAGAAGGAAGTTGTGACATAATAAAATCTGATGATTTTGAGGTGCTGATTATGAATTTGACATTGATTTTTAGCTATATATACGGTAACATGTATATGTTACCGTTTGTATCACCACTAACCATCAGCAGTAGAATTTGACCTCTTTTCGAGTGATAAGGAAAGTCGTGTGGTGTGAAATATTTTTTTTTCTTCAATAAAACTAAAACCTTTAAGCTAAGGAATACCCTGTATTTTGTACTTTCCTTATCCTATAATATTTAAGGAAAGTAATGGAATCATCCAAAATTTTCGATACCTAATATAAATTTTCTGTGCCAAAAAACGTTTTAGGGTCCCCAGAGACTAAATCCAAAGTTTCAGCAGCCATTGGTCCGTGTGTGTGTGTCTGTAAACATTCAAGATATCTGAATATCTCCAGTACGGTAGAAGCTAGAGACTTGAATTTGGCAGAGGATGCAACATTTTTTTTTTAAAATATATAAATTGGTGGTTCCAATTTACCGGTATTTTGAGAGAGAGTGTCCCTGCTTAGACTAACTTTATGATTATTATGGGTGTTGTGACACATCAAATCCAATGACATTGAGGTGCTGGATTGTGAATTTGATTTGATATTTATATTTCGTACGTTCAGTCACCAGTGGGCGGAATTTTATTTATTTTTAAGGCATAAGGAAAGTCGTTTGGTGTCACACCAGTTTATATAATAGTAATAAATTCTCTTCGAAATCGATAAAAAAATGTCTTTCATAAAGAGAGTGCTTCCAAAGCCGAACACGGTTGCTTTTATTTTTTTGGATGTCAGCCGAACAGTTCCATTATTCGCGGAATTTTGCTCATGCTTACGTAATACTTATTTTGACACTCGTTCTCAACTGTTGGGTAGCGATGCGGTGTAAGCATATCGCTTGTGACGCGCGAGTTGAGGGTATGTCTTCAAATCATGCTCTCGTCAATTTTTTTTTTTTAATTTTTTAAACTGATGTAACATTTTTTTTATTAATGATTTTTTCTTTTATTATTATTATAATTTTTAAACTAAAATAATAATTATTTTTATGAGACTTAATGGGCAAAGGTAGGGTTAGGTAAAGTTAACGAGGTGAAATTGCACGATAGATCACTGACTTCAGTTTGTTGGGTAGGATGGTTGGGTGAGGGGCTTAGGTTAGGTTGAAATTAGTGCAGGTGGTTAGGCCGGGTCGCGCAGCGACCCGGTCTAACCCTGCACTAATTTCAACCTAACCTAAGCCCCTCACCCAAGCTATCCTAGCTGGCTAACGAAACACAACATTTAGACTGAAAAATTAATAATAATTCCGCGAATAATGGAACTGTTCGGCTGACATCCAAAAAAATAAAAGCAACCGTGTTCGGCTTTGGAAGCGCTCCCTTTCATAAATTCTACTGGTATTCAGGAAAATGTATAGTGGTCATAAATTTACTATTGTGACCATCCAGTATAATTTATGTAGGTCAGGCCTAGAGTTTGCAGGTTCAAAGTTTGCAGGACATGAGAAGTTATCCTTCCATTTGGAATTCTTATCATTATGCAACGTGCGTGTAAGCACAGAATGTACTAGAACACACGACCACGGAAATAATATCTGCCAAAATTCGTGAGGGAAGTGTGGCAAAGCTAATTTAAATAAATATGATTTATAGCGGCCTTTGTAAAAGCTCATACTTTTTCTCTATAGGTACATATTGATAATTATATTATCCTGAAAATAAGTAATTACGTATATTGAATACTACCACCAAATTTTGTGTTTGAAGTGGCGCAGCCAGTTTCACGGAGCTATTATCCTTAGAAATGAAACCATGGAGAACAAGTAAATTTCACAAGATTGATCCAGTCTCAGAAAACTGGCCATTTTGTGTAGTTACAGAAGAAATCGCCTTAAAAAGTAATCACGGTAGCCATTTTGTGTAGTTTCTTATGCGTCAGGTTTGTGGAGTTCTCTACGGCTTATCCTCCTGACGTCCGATGTTCACGCGTGTGGACATATACATTGTAGTCCCTGAGACCCAAACAAATTTATGGCAATTATTATACTAGCCGAGACCTTTACAATGGAAAAAGACGTTCATACCACTCCAGAGGGTGCTTAAAATCCTCTAACAAGATACCTTCTGGTTATTATTATGCTTTATGACTATTTGATCGTTTTATGACTATTTGATACCCCAAACTATGATTAAAATACATTGAAAGGTATATTAAGTTCAATTTATTGTGTTTCCTTGGCAATAAACAAAAATACTAGAATGTTAAGACTACTGACTTGTGGAAGTGTATTTCAGAATTCTTATTATATCGGTTGGTATAGCCATACGCGCAGCAAAAGTTTACCATCTTGAGGATTAGAAAGTGGAGGTTTAAAAAAATAAACTCGCGTAAAATTATAGAGAGAAAAGAAAATTAATAAATTCGGAAACTACAAAGGGTCGGGTTTTTCCATGAGAACCAATGTAAAATTTCCAATGTTTTGCCCTTATAGCGCCCAAAATGTTCACTAGAATGCTCTCAATCTCTCTCTCAAAATCGACTTCACTTTTGTGTCAACTGTGCGATATCTATTTTCTAAATCTATGATCCTATAGGTGCGTCAAGCTGGCCACAACAATATACAGACTTTTGTGAAAAGGTGTATATTTTAATAAAGAGCTTGGAAGTAAATTATGAGGAAAGATGAAAACTCGCGAATCAGAAGTGTGAAGACCATGAAGGACCTGTCAATGGATTGGAAGGACGTCACTCGTTCCAGTTCTTCCGAGGAAGAGACAACAGATGCTTAGCAATTTTCAAGTTTTCATTTTTTTTTTTCTTTTTTTTTCAATTTCATTCATTTCTTTACATATATTATTTTATTGCATATTTAATTTGATTAAAACAAAAACAGATACATATATTTTTTCACAATATCAGTATAACAACAAAATATAAATTAAAATCTATGAAAAAACCAGAGCTCTAAAAATTTTTAAATCATTGAAGGAAAAAAAATCAATTTAACTCTAGATGTAAAAACAATCACCCTTTTATTAATTGTAATAAAAGGGTGATTGTTTCATCAATTATATTAATAATTAATCAATTATTAATATAATTGATGATCAATACATCACAGATAAGTTCTCAAGTTATTTAGACTGTCCACATATCAAAAGTAATGGAATAGGTATATTACTTCTAATTATGAATTCCACAATACCAATGAGTATAAACAACTCGTTGTTAAATATTTTTAAACAACTTAATATTTCCATCTGAATAACCTGAGAACCTATTATCTGCATCCTCTTATTAATCATAATCATCATCTTTTTTTTTTTTTTTTTTTTTTTCGAGTTTGGCCAACTGAGGACCGCGGAAAACAATAATACACAAAATAGACAGATTCTAACATTACTTCTTCTTTTTTTCTTCCCAATATTTCTTCATTCTCTCGCTGTGTTCTTTTTTCCGTTCTTCTGTCCAGGGGGCCCCAGTTTTCTTTTTTTCTCTCTCCTTGAATTTTGGAAACTCCTTAACTTTCTCCCTGAACTGTTTTTTTTCTTCAATGTTGTTTTAAAAAAAAAATATTTTTGAGCTCATATTAAACATATTATAAAAAAAATTATTACTTTTTCTTCTGTTGAATACCATTTTATACACATCAATTTTTTCTATTGTGAATGAAATTGAAAAAAAAAAAATATATTATTATACATACTATTATTTTGAACTCCCCACCTTCAGCACAAGATTTTTATCTTTTGAAGGTGGGTATACCCTCATAGTTTGTTGAAGATGATACTGTAAAAAATAAATAAATGGAAACTTCAAAAAAAAAAAAAAAAAAAAAAAAATTGAGCTAGTTACCAAATTTTGGAGTGGCGAGGTATACTACGGAATGGGCAATGGAAGCATATACTACGGGGTGGATAATAGGCTAACAGACCACATACGTCCAAAAGTAGTGGAACATAGTTATTTCATGGCTGCAAAATTCAATATGTGATACACACACGTTTTTCTCAGTTCTAATTTTTCCAATATACCACGACAGTTTTAATCGTGTGTCACGAATAATTTTTATTTTTCAATTAATTACCGCATTCCCAGCCTCCGTGGCGTAATGGTTGTGACTACTGCCCGTAGTCCAGAGATCCCGAGTTCGATCCAATGTTGGAGCAGACTTTTCGAAGAAAATTCTGTTCCCTCCAAACACGTGAGGCTAGTATTTCCGGCCCTACCCAGGCTGGGTGAGGTTAATGTGGGTAGCTGGTGCGATTCCCAGCGAATTGAGGGTAAAACGCCTTCGTGATATTAACATGCAGTTGAAAAATAAATAAATTAAAATATTTTTCCTATTAATTTAATTTGTTCAGAAGTAGAAGTATTTCTGTTACAACCTGGTATTTTTGTTACATTTGTTTTTATTTTTCTATTTAAAGTGCAGAAGATGTACAGATGTGGTAATTCTATGTGTTGTTATATCACAACTTTAGGGAGTAGCCTGGCATTTTGAAAATCCTTTAACATTATTTGCCTGGTAACTCATTGCTAGCTTGAAATGCCACAACTGGTTACTTGTACAACTACTCAAAGTGTATGAGTGGATCCTGATCATCCAAGTAAAGAGCAGAAAAAAATCTTACTACACTAGGAATCAAACCCATGTCAGAAAGCATACAAGCCTTCTCAGTCACAGAAACTAATACAAAAAAAGTTTAAAAACCAATAAAAACAAAAGAGAAGTGCGATTGAGAGACATGGAACAAGCAGGTACTGTATTAATTTCACAATAACAAATACGAGGTCTGTCCCGAAAGTTCGTATAAAAATGAAATAAAAATTTTATATTACAATTAATCGGGTAATTCAATTTTGTCTCCTTCAAAGTACTCTCCCTGGGACACAATGCACTTCTGCCAACGCCGTTTCCACTGTTTGAAGGCTCCTTGAAAGTCCTCAGTTTGAAGTCTCTTCAGCTGACTCGTCGTTGCTGCTTTAATGGCCTCAACGTCCCCCAAATGCCGCCCCCGAAGCACCAATTTTGTTTTTGGGAATAAAAAGAAGTCACAGGGTGCCAAATCCGGTGAATAAGGGGGGTGTTCAGTCGCTATGATCGAATTGGCAGCCAGAAACTCACGCACAACGAGAGAGGTGTGAGCGGGGGCATTGTCGTGGTGGAGGATCCACCGCCCCTCTCGCGCCAAATAGTTGTTTTGCTCAAAGAAAGCTCTTCAGACACCTGTCTGACGGTTAAACGACGGTCCTGCAGGACACAGGATCGAATTCTTTCCACATTGTTAGAAGTGCTGGAAGTGGAAGGACGTCCTGACCGAGGGTCATCTTCGAGACTTTCTCGGCCCTCACGAAATCTTTTTACCCACTTGTGGACTGTTGGTTCCTTGAAAACATCATCTCCATAAACTTGGTTGAGATCATTAAAAATTTCGTGCCCATTCTTGCCGAGTTTTACGAGAAATTTGATGATGACGCGCTGTTCTTGAATGACTGAGAGTTCCATGCCGACGAGTGATAGAGAGAGGGGTCACTTCACAGGTACCGGGACGATCCAGTTTTTATCGTAAGGCGATCGAACGCACACTGAGAATTGTTTGGATGTTGTAGAAGGGGAAATAGCCCAAATTGCCTCCCCACTTTGCCTTCCAGCGTTGCCAGAACACTTTTATACGAACTTTCGGGACAGACCTCGTACATATAAATTATTTATGAAAGTTAAAAAATATTATTTTTCATTGAATTAACCATATATGTTACCTGTATTTTTACAACAGCAAAATGCAGTGAATGCAACGCGCCGCAGGCCTAGTCGCAATGTGGCTAGTAGCTTATAAAGAAAATGGTCAAGATCTTACTGTGGGTGATTGCACATAGAAATATGTGCTTTAGAATGATCCAAATTTTTAACTGAAGTGGAATAGAGTAGCACCTTGACTGGCCCAGCAGTAGCCAAGCTCCCTACAACAACAACTAGTAAAATATGATTGAGTGAATGAATGCGTAACATAGTAATGCTTCCAATTTTATACACATACTAGACATTCCTTACAAAAAAAAAAAAAAAAAAAAAAAAAAAAAAACGCTGGATATACATATAAAACAAAATTTAGATATAACAACATAAATACACTAACAATTGAACCAGAATCCACAGCGTTATATGAGAAGAGTATTCAATTTAATGGAGCTAAATTATGTAATGTTTTACCCATAGGGTTAAAAGAAATTAACAAAAACAATTTCAAATAATCATAAAAGATTTAGTATGGAATTTTTTTATATAATGTACAAGAATATTAAGATTATTTTAAATAATATGTTACTTAACAAGAAATTAATACATATTTTTTCAATACAAAGATAACAATAACATAGGTACCTAGTAAATTTGAATAGTCATAAAATCATTTTTTTCCCCTTGATATTTACTTCTGGCTGGGGGAATATAAACAGAGAGTAGACCAGCATTGGCTTGGTTTTGAGAGCCCTTGTCAATTATTAGCCTCCTTGTAAAGACAGTGGTAGAACTGCTGAGTCATTCCTCCACTGTCTGGCTACCATTGTTCTATGATGATAATTTAATTTCTAATTATTTCTTAATTTTTTTATATCTAACAGGTCATTCATAATTATATATCAAGACCATTTGTCAAAAAAAAAAAAAAAAAAAACACTGTTGCACGCATACTGTCTCATAGTAGTCATATTCAATGTGGTGTGGAGATAGAGACAGTGACACTTTCCAACCTGAGAGTTGATTATGTTGATCCTTATCTGAAAATAGAATGCATTCATCCATTAGTTTAAATTTAAAGTAAACAATTTTGTTATTTTGATTTGAGATTTATTCGAAATTCATCAATAAAATCAAGTTAAAGGTCAGACTTGAAGATCTAGGACCATTTTTGTTAAGATTTTTTAGACTCAGTACCTAGTACCTTGTTCCTGTTGAACATTTTGTTCCATAAAAAAATCTTTGAACCTTGGAACACTTGAAATAAATTAATGTAAAGAAGTCTTCTTGTTAAATTGAATTTGTGCTTTGTTAAACTGTTGGCATAATGGGACTACCTGTGTTGCACTGACAGTCTAAATAAAGCACTATAGTAATGCTCTTGTAAGTATTTTTTTTTTTTTTTTTCATAATAATTTCATCCCTAGTAACTTAAAATTATCATAATTCAAAATGTCACTTCTGTCCTTTTAATTTCAATTTAGTGGTAGAAATTGTTTATAACAAACTTCAAAGGACCGGACAGATTTGTTTCTAAAAGCCGATTTTCACTATAATACTGATATATCGGCTATAAGGAACAAGTTCTCTATATCTGATGTGTATCACTTACAGAGAACAATGTACACTATAAGGAAACTTTGTAAGATATGAAAAATGTACATTTATGTATGTACATATGTATGTAGATACATACATAATCCACTAATTTAAAATGTGAATCAATACTAGCTTCTATTTATATCTCCCTTGCCTTTTCCCTTATAGATCTAGTGACTTCTGGGTTCAGCTACTGGGGTTAATCAATCCTTCCACCACCATGACACAACCATCTTGGACACCAAAAGTAAAGTAGTTTAACTTTGCACTATTTTTTAATAGACCTTAGCTAATAAGACCATCACCCAAGCTATTCTAATTAAGCTTAACAAAACACAACATCTCTATTTTCATCCAGAGGTCTGGTAGGAAATCCATGACAAATAATATTCTGAATGGGATTTTGACCACATAATGTTTCTTGGGCATTCAAATTATTAAGGCAAATTTAATTTTTTCAGATCATTCTTAGCATTCTGTTTAAGTTTCATGAGAATAGGTCCAGAATATGTTCTCAGATAGGAACATATTGGATCCCATCGTAAGAGTGGTCAGCTCTGAGAACTTTTATTGATATTTGTTATGGTTACAAGATAATAAATCAAGGTTCTGAGGAACTAATTAAGTATAGACAAATCTACCTTGGAAACACACTTTAGAGTGATATTTTACAGTTTGTGCAGGTGAATCAAGCTGTTAAACTGGTAAAATATAACTCAGATTTACCAGAAATTGTAGTATTAAGCTTGTTGTCTGAACTAATCATAAGGCTGTAAGAAGAGCACTTGAAATTTCCCCACAATTTATGTAGATAAGTATGAATTGTGTAACCACAAGTAAGATAGATTCCTCAATTTAGAGGGAACTCACCTTTTATTGAACAAACCACTGTGAATGTTAGGTGGATGCTGCAGGTCACTTGAAATTTAAGAGCCCAGAATAATCAAATATAGGTAGCTAAAGAAAAAGCCTAAACAGGAAAAAAACAGCCCCTCGTTGAATGTAGAATCGTCAAAAGAAAAAGATCTCAAGAAGAGAAACTCATTACTCATTACATTTTACATTTAGGTTGGGTAATGGATAATTATTTGGAAATACAAAACAAGTTATGTAGTGGAATTTGGAATGCATTAATGGACAATTGGACATTAGCAGTATTAGCACAGCGGACATTAGTAAACTGATTACTGATATTAAAATATCCCACAAGAAGATATCCCACAACATTTGTACTATCTATCCTGAAATTGATTAAAAATAGCAGACATGTGTGAAGTTAGCAAATCGAGCACCATTGAAGGTTTGCACCATCGAAGAAACGCACCTCTGACCGCGACTCCATTTGCTAATGGCTAACTTCTCACACAAGTGCCGTATTTTTCTTTCTAACCAAACGGGAATAAAATGAACCAAACTGGAAGCAAGTCATTTTTCTTTTGGAATAGGAAAAAATTTCCACTTCCAAAGTTATAAAAAACACGAAAAACGTTAGTTCCAAAGGATTCGTCAAGATAGCGCCAGTAGAGTTTGCTAACCAAAGTGGAAGTAGAAAATTCTTGCTTCCAGTTCTTTTATAGGTTAAGTCCATTGTTTATCTTTAAAAGTAACCAAACGCATTTTTCTTTTACGAATGACCTTGGAATAAAATGGAAATATTTGGAAAAAACCTAACCAGGAAATTTTTTCTGGTTAGAAAGAAAAATACGACTAAGGACACAAGTAATCATCATTTAAAAAAATACACTCATCACATCACATTCCATGAATATTTTATGATTTTATATCAGTTAATTATTCTTTATCAGAATCAGAATTATCACTGAAAGATAAGAAACTAAAACCAAACTCGAATTTGCCAGAATTAAGTAATGGAAAGTATTAATGTATTAATTTAATAGTTGTTTGAGTGAAAAATGCACCAAAAGTGAATGTTTAGCAATTCAAAAGTGTTACAATGACGACTGTACCTATCTTGTCGTATTAATATGAGTGTAAATTTTTACAGTTACCTGATCTAAATTCCAGTTCTCCACAAAAAAATAAACTGTAAGTTGATAAAAAAAAACCATTTATTTGTGTTTTATTCGTACATTAAGAAATTGTTTATTACTGAAATTCAATTCATCATTAAAATATTAGGTCTATATTGGTTTTTTTGATTCTGTCCTCCTTCCTCCATAACATAATATAGGTATTTTTCTGATTTCATAGGTATTCAATAGAGATACTCCTATAGAGTACCTATAGTGTACAAGGTCTTCCATTCTCAGAGAGTACCTATACCAAGGTACTCATTTTGAACTTTTCCATTATTGTATAGGTACAGTGTTTCCCCTCAGTGTTACGAGTTGAGTCACTACCTTCATTTTTTATTAACATGTAATTTACCTATCAAAATGTTTACAATATACCTTCAGTTCCACAAAAATTAAGGTATGAAAAAATAATGGGCAAAATCAGGTTCACAAGTGAGTCAGCAATACTTAATAAAGAATTTTTTATCAAATAGAGGTACATTAACTCTTTGACTGCCATGGCACAACTCAAGTTGTGCCAGTACACTTTCCCACCCAGCCATGGCACAACTCAAGTTGTGCCAGTACACTTTCCCGCCCAGCCATGGCCATGGCACAACTCAAGTTGTGCTGAAAATACAATCTTTAGGTCAATGTCGCAACTAGAGTTGTGTCACTACAGATTTCTTTTTAGTATATCCAGAAAGCCTGTGTCTTGAGGATTCCAGAACTGTTTTTAAATCTATTTTGTCAAATACCATTAGTTGTGCCATGGCCTGTGATTAAGCAAATTTACAAAACAAACACCTCCAGGGCCACGGCACAACTCGAGTTGTGTCAGACTAGATTACATTTGGAGGTGGAGAAGTGTACATTGTACACGTATTTGGCTTGGCTGGGTAGGAAACATGTCAAGATTAGCTCTGGCAGTCAAAGAGTTAAACACTGTGGTGAATCTCTAATGCCCAAGACCACCATATTGATTTATGTTTAATCCGTGGATTAGGTACCTAACTTTAAAATTTATTATTATTATCATTATCTGTTGTTATTATTATCACCTTCAAATATATATTTACTACCCATCAACATTGTAAATAATACTATTATTAATATATATTTTTTTTCTCTTTTTATTGTGCACCTATGAGGGTGTACATCAATAAGTACTTAGAAAAAAAAAAAAAAAAAACCCATGAAGATGGAGCGGGAATGCCTCATTTTTATATATAATTTTTTTTTTTTTTAATTTATGACGAATGAGTGTGTTAAATATTAATAAAAATTGTTCTGATATCCCGAAAAAAAAAAAAAATAATAAGTACTTAGAATAACATTAAAAATGCAAGTTACCTGGGGTTGATTGGGTCTGTTTCTCATCATAGTCTCCTTTGAGAGAGATACACTTCTCCCAGCATTTCTCCAACTTCTTTAGACCATCCTCAAAGTAAGATGGCTGAAGCTCCTCAAAATAGGCATTTGTTTGGGCAATGACCTCCTCAATTGACGCAAAAAAATTTCCAGCCAGCCATTTCTTCAAATTTGAAAAAAGGAAGTAATCACAGGGGGCTAAATCTGGTGAATAGGCAGGATGTTCCAACAGTTTGAATCTTAGAGACTCAATTTAACCCACTGCAACAGCACATGTGTGAACAGCACACGTGTGTGAATGTGAATGCATTTTCTTGATGGAGCAGGACTCTCTTTCTGGCCAAGTGAGAGCATTTCCCTTTGATTTCATTCTTCAAGCAGTCAAGTAATGATGCATACTATGCTCCTGTAATTGTTTGGCCGTTTTGCAAGTAGTCAACAAAGATTATTCCATCTGAATCCTAAAACACAGTGGCCATGACCTTCCCAGCTAATTTCACTGTCTTTGCCTTCTTTGGCACTAAATCTCAATTTACAATCCATTCTTTTGATTGTTCTTTTGTTTCTGGCATGTATCATTGTATCCATTTTTTGTCTTCAGTGATGTACCGACAGAGAAACTCATCAAGATTTTGTTAGAACAGCCCTAAACCAACTTTTGAATTGAACACTTTATTGTATTTGTTCTCAGTTGTCAACAAATGCAGCACCCATCTTCCCAAAAAAAATCCACATCTAACTTTTCATGTAAATTTGAAAACACTGTGCCCTTTGAAACCCCTGTACCCTCAACTATTTCACACACTTTTACCCACCAGTCATTCAACACTATATTGTGGATTTTGTCAATCATTTCCTTGCTAGCCACCTCAACAGGGCGTCCCGGACAAGGCTCATCATTGGTCAATGTACAGCCAAGTTTAAACTTATTAAACCAATTATACACTGTTACAAACGAAGGAGAAGATTCACCATGAACATCATCCAGCTCAGATATAATATGTTTTCATTTTAAACCCTTCAAATAGAATTACAGCATGAAACTCAAGTTCTTCCATTTTTCAAAACCACACAAATCTGATCTTTTAAAAGACCACCAAATCAAAACTAATGCACCAAATTAAATCAAAATTTACCCATGAACTTATAATCAATCATACTTAACATGTTCTTTACAAGTTTAATGTTAACAGAGCTGTATCAATTGTTTTCAGCTTTATTGAACTTATTGAAGTACCTACTCATTGAACAGCCCTCATACATTCCCAAACAAGACTCTGGGACAAATTTAAGAGTCATTTATCCCAGCCATTTCAGAGCTGCATTAGTTATGAATTAATGTAAATAGATTTTATAATATACTTATCATATTTTCATTAGGATTAAAAATTAGTCTTCAATTAAAATGATTGTAATGACAATCATAAAAAAAATTAAAGTGGAAATGGGTTTTTTATTTATTTATTTGCTTATTCAGAATTTTTTTATTAAGAATCTGAATATGCCATAAATTCAGGTGATCAACCTGTTAAGATTCTGAAGTTAACCTTGAAGGAGAACCAGATCTGGAAAGATAGCACATTAAAGCTGATCTGGAAAGATAGCACATTAAAGCTGATCTGGAAAGATAGCACATTAAAGCTGATCTGGAAAGATAGCACATTAAAGCTGATCTGGAAAGATAGCACATTAAAGCTGATCTGGAAAGATAGCACATTAAAGCTGATCTGGAAAGATAGCACATTAAAGCTGATCTGGAAAGATAGCACATTAAAGGTGAAAACCTTTATGGCTTATTTCTCTAGATAATTGTATCAGAATAAAGTCCGATGAGAGTTTTAATGAAAGCTGGTGTTGTTTCTAAAATAATAGAGAAGGTTTTGAATCCATTTCTCATCAACTGTAAGTCATAGACTGATGAAACTAGTTCCAATTGATATCTCTGATGAAATTACCCCTGGTTCCATGTTTTGTACAACTTAAATAGTTAAATACCACCATTTGAAGTTCTAAAATTTATTTTTAATTGTTTCTTCCTATGGGGCACATTAAAGGTGAACACTTGTATGACTAGAATATGTCTGGATAGGTGCATCAGAATAAAGTCCCATGAGAGGTCAAATTAAAGTAAAGCGGTTTTTGAAGTTCCAAGATCAGAACTATTAGAGTACAGAAAAGTTGGTAAAATGAAATAAACCTTGAAAAGCCAAACCTTTTGGCTGATATCTCTGGATATGGACATCAGAATAAATTATCCTATTACCATATCCAATGCACAACAGACCTGCGTGCCAAAATTCAAGTATACAATTTTCTTAGTATGCATTATTATTCATCCCCCACAATCATCCTAAGACAACCATACTGTTTCTTCTTTTTTGAACTCATTTGTTAAGCATAGCTGTTAGTTATATATTTGATTTGATTCATAATTTTGTGAAAGACGAAATAATTGTTAAGCTTCTTGCATTATAGAAAGGGGTGAAATATTTCTTACATTTAAAAAAGTTAATGTCAAATTAACCAACATGTTTATTACTCCGTTTATAAATATAAAATGTAGAAGAATAAAAAACATTTATTTATTTGTTCCCAGATTATTGTATGAGAAACAGACACAATGTGGAGCCCTACCCATGTTCAAGTGACAGTACAAAAAGCTAAAGGTCTCATATCAAAAGGAAAAAATGGAACAAATGATGCTTTTGTCACCATTGGTCTTGGCAAAGAAAAATATCAGACTTCAGTCAAAGAAAAAGCTCCAGAAAATGTTGAGTGGCATGAGGAGTGTGAGCTGGAAATTCCTAAGCAAGGAAACAAAGCTGAGATTGTCCTGACAGCTCTGCATCATACTTTCCTTGGAGTGGATGAATTCCTAGGACAAGTAAGCATCCCACTTGCTGACATGGACATCTATGAAAGACCTAGAAACCGGTGGTACAAATTAAAGAATAAACCTGGTAAGGAAGAGAACAAGGATAGGGGTGAAATAGAAGCTAAAATCACTTTCACTGTGAGGTCTGGAAGCTTAAGTAACCTGAGTAAGAAAGAAAAGCATAAGTCTTCATTAGGTGCCATCTCCCATGCAGCCTCTAGCATCAGTGGAAGTTTAATGAGTATCAACAGTGAAAAGAAAGGCCTCAAAAAGTTTGCTAAATCCATTGGCAACAAGATGATTCGCAAGGACAAAAAACTCGAGTCAAATGGCAACATAGCCAGTAGCAAAAATCTGTCCTCCTCCACACTTTGTGTTAATCTTCCTTCCAAGCAGATCATTGGGGATGCAGATCCTGGTGTTATCAGTGATGAAGATGAATTTGCTTTTGACAACTTGTCTAGTAAAAGTTCTGTGCGGTCATTTGATATCAACCATTCTGAAACTCCCCCTCACACTTCTCTTGACAATGTAACCACCACATCTGAGAACAGCAACTCTACATCCCAACACAGTGAAGCTACTGTCCCCCCTGCTAAGCCTCCCCGCACTGTGCCCCCTGCTCCTACCCCAGCAGCCGCCCCTGCCCCCCTACAGCGGGAGAAGAGTGAGGACGAATGGGAACAAAAGCTACACACGAGGAAAGGTCTTGATCCGGATCTGACAGGAGGGGGGAGGGATACCCTCAAGCGAAGGCTATGGGAGAACACACACCACTGGATGGATGAAGATATCATCCGCTCCTCGTCTCCTAGTCCTAGTCCGAAACCTAGAAGCTCTAGCAATGTCTCGGAAAGTGACAAAAGTTCTTCTGATTCATCCCATAGTGACAAGAGAGAAGTTAAACCAAGAACCACACTGAGTAGCATGCATGAACAAGAGAAAAAAGAATCAAAAGTAAAGAACAATGTTCAAGAGAGTGAAAAAGAAAAGAAAACCAAAGGCAAGTGGAAGGATACAATGGAGAGGATTATCATAGGAAGAGAAACAGAGAAAGAAGCTAGTCCCCCCCAGAGCACATCCAGACTTTCATCCGAGTTGCTCAGTAAATATGAAGGCAAGTCCAGAGATGATCTGATAGAGATGCTAGCAGAATTGCAAAGTGAAGTGGAGCAGCAAGCAGTGAGGGAGAAGGAGATGAAGGATTACTTGGAGGATCTGCTACTGAGAGTGATGGAGACTTCCCCCTGGGTGCTGCAGAAACCTTTCATGTCCTGTAAGTCCCAGTCCCACATGTTGTGAAACTCACTCTGAAGGTGTCTGAAGTCCCAGTCCCACATGTTGTGAAACTCACTCTGAAGGTGAGATAACTTATCTAGAAATTGAACAGTAACATTCTTATCTTGAATAGGTGATAACAATACAGTCAGGTCCCGCTGTTGGTCATGCAGCTTTCTAATCGAGGGTGTCGTGTCGTTCCTAAGTCAAGGTAATGTGACCTATGCTGTCGCGAGGATTTGATAAGTATAGATTATCTATGAGGTTATATTCGATTAATAGATTTATTACTAACACTTATCAAAATTTGGAAATTTATTCATACGAGATAATAGTGAATAAAGTGATAAACTTCAGTTTCATTTCATAATATCGTAATGTAGCATGCTGGTAGGTAGTAATATTTTACCTTACTTTAAACTGTTGGTCCGTCCAAAAAGAAACAGGTAGCAGCTAATGAATCCAATTGTATTATATAATTATGGTTTCACTATCAATATTAAAAAGTACATAATTATTCTAATTAACATTTTTATGGACCATGAAATTATACATAGGCAACTTCTAAACATCATTAATTTGTATTGTAAATTGAGTAATAAGTATATAATTTTATTTTTTAAATAAATAGTTTACCAGAACAACATGCAATGATGTAATGAAAGCATGATGAATGCATTGTTTATATTATGATTCGATGAATTCGATTTTATAAAGAGAAAAGCATATTATTTTATCCATTCAATTTACACTATCTCCTAAATTTTTAATGATTTATTTTACTGGTCTGACATTGAGAGGTTTCTGTTGAATTTAAACCGATTTCTCTCAGGACTATTTTATTTCACGTGTACGATATCGATGTTTGTTTTATGTTAATACTGTTGAAGTTTAGAATGTTTATCAATGTTTTTTATGGTTTTCCTTGTTTGCATGTTAAAAAAATGATAGTAATATTATTGTGTGGATTGTTGTTCTGTTCCTCCCTTGTCCTTTAAATGAAATAGTTTTTTTTTAATGTACAAAAGGAAGATCCAAAATGAGTCCTATCTTCCATGGAATAGTTTAACTTACCCTAAAATTCTACCTCTGTGAAGCTTGTTCTCAAGCAGTTTTAGAGTTTCTTTTTTATTCTTCATTAAGCTTTTTTCTATAACTTTCACTCTAAAAATGTTAATAGGTACTGTTTTTTTAGGTAGTATCTAACTAGAAAAACTCATATTCAAATGAAGGAACATTCTACGAGGAATACTACTATTCAGTGATAGTTTCAGTCATTAATTAATTCATCATTATCAGAGCTTAATCAAGGATAATGACAAGTGATAATGCCTACAGCATTCTCTTCTAATGTATGAATTGAATGTAGATACCTACTCAGTACTGATACTTACTCATAAGACTTGTTCTTTGTCGTTATTATATGTCTCCTTGCTGATGGTGATAGCACAAGTTGGGCGTCCC
Source organism: Bactericera cockerelli (assembly GCA_024516035.1). NCBI lineage: Eukaryota > Metazoa > Arthropoda > Insecta > Hemiptera > Triozidae > Bactericera > Bactericera cockerelli. Next base: position 33,269,116 of record CM044955.1, on the reverse strand, counting down.
CCCATTGCAAATATTCCACGTCTTGGTTGCAATTCGTCTTATCAGTTTGGGAACAAAGAGACCTCATTAAGAATGTAAACAATGACTCATACTCTTGAAGCGGATATATTCGCCACTCTACGTATAATCAACATGGCGGGAAGTCTCTCTACTAATATCAGTCATATTTCAAAATTAACCACACTACGTGTGTTGTGTGATGTTGCAAATTTCCCGTTACATTAACATCAATAATAATGTTGATTATAAATAACTTTGAAATTTGAAAAAAGCCAGAGGTACCTGTACAATTTAAATTCCACCATCCCGTGATGTCAGTCATTCTATGTTTCTTTGGTCTCTTTTCATACATTCCTTAAATACTTATTCAATACCTATTCATTCTATACTTTTCTCTTTTGATAATACCTATGTATGTATATTTATATCGCCACCCCGTGAAGGTTTTTTTTTAACTGAACAACGTCGTACCATCTTTGGCCCTTATTCTGATGAAGAACGAGGCACCATCAACTACCAACTTTTCAACTGGTGCTTTGATTAGCTTCGTGTTAAAAAAAAATTGCAAGGAGATTTCTTTTTTCTCACTCAGAATAGTCTACATTCTGCATAGTAGGCATTCTTCTTCTGGAGAATCTAGCAGCTCTCAGAATGCCAATCTAAATAATTTTATCAGTGGTGTAAACTAAAAGTATCTTAATGTCATGGATAATAATTTTAAAATTGGTTTAGTAGCATTAAAAATAAAATACCTTCTTTTATGAGTTTACGCTTAAGCGTAGGTAATTGACTTTGAGTAGGTATATTAAATTTACCTAGTATAGTCTGTTATACATTTTCTTTTAAGAAGAAAAAAAGTTTTTTGATGTTTTAATTACTTACAAATTGATGAGAAAATATGTTTGGTTGTGTCATTTTGAATCTTATAAAACCGGAATTTTCATAATGGCTGCCCAATATTTGTCAACAATTTGCTTTTTTTTCTTTCGCAGAAAAAGTTCATACTCTGGTATACTGTGTGCAAAAAATAATACAAGGCACTTGGTTAACTACTTGCATTTCACTAGCTAATCAGTGGGAAATTGAAGATACGTATGGAGACGCGAGTGATGTACGAATTACTCATACAAGTACTTATAGATAGATACGTTACTATGGCACCCACTTTACCTACGTAGGTGTGACGTATCTACTCTTCCAGTGTCCAGGTTGTCATAGCCAAATAGTTGCCGTCCTCAATTAGCTAAACACAATGTGTACTGGTATGTCTATGTATACTAGTACATACGTACCTATATGGGCGTGTTTCTTCTTTAGTTCACAGCCTAATTTCACCAAGTCTTGAGCATTTGTACGTAATGCATATTGACGAAAAATTAACCCGTTATTAAAATTGTTAGGGGTCCGCTTAGTGGACCAGCTGATTGTTTTGGAATTTGGAACCATGGATGTAGATGCAAATGATGGGTCTGCATAACCTGATGCATTGTAATGTAACTTCAAAATAATAGTATTTACAGAGCACAAAAATATTGAAAAAAAATCCTGAGGTTGGTTGGTAATGATGCGTAGGTCATTTACTTTCTCATGCTTGGTCGGCCTGAACTGTAAAGTATTTTTTACGACATGCTGATGACAATATATTCCCGGGCCCTTGCTAACGACTTGACGCCACTGCCTTCAAAGTATTCCTGATGCTAATTTGTTCTCCGCTACTGGCTAAACATAATGAAGCCACAAAGCTGAAGATTCTGAGGTATATCTACGAAGCGTTGAGTATGAGAAATTGAAAGTTGGTACGTTCCTCTTATCCTAGATACAACTTTTACTCACAAGTTGCATGGTAATTCACCCAAGATGTTAACATGAACGTTATTTCCTGTTCACAAGTGTGAAAGATTTCCAGCTTACTTGTTTTTTTTTTTTTTCATTTCATAGGTTATCTCCATGTGTGGTTAAAAAATATCACATTTGTGCATTGTTGCTAATTTCTGAGAATTTTTTAAGGTTCTGTATTAGTCCAATTTTATTATACATAGTTATTAGGTATGTATTGTTTTGTGACTTTAATTATTGAAACTTGTGGCCTTTATTTTCACACCAAACATGTATAATTATTTAAAATAAGTTTTGTCTTATTTTAGGGCATCATTTTAACAACCCACTATGTTGACTAATTTAGATTTAAATCCTTGAAGTAGTTTTTTTACATGATTCAAAATGATTTATAACTAGCGTTACCTTATCCAAATGTAGAGTCCTTTCACACGAGGCGACTTGGAATAATTTTGACAGACAACGTTGTCGCCTCATGCGAAAGGGCTATGAATCTAATATTTATTGAAATTGATGAGAATTCTTTGAAGTGTTGGTAAGTAGGTTTCAACTCAGGACTGTACTGCTGGCAAACTGTTCATCACCAGTCTATTAGAGTGTACACACACACTCAAAGCCAGGAGTGTATTAATTCCATCCTTAATATTTTTATGTAAAGATAAAACAAATAAGTAGTACAGTAGAACCCCGGTTTTACAATGAGTTTTAGTGCAGTGGTCTAGCTCACTAAGGTAAAGAAATTTGTGGAGGAATGCGTGAGTTCGGATCCAAACAATGCATGAATTTTTCCTAGAATATTTGAGTAAGTATAAACCACGTTACCATAATTATGTTAAAGCACTCCTGGCGCTAGGTGGTAGAGAATAACAGACTACGTAAATGCATATTCTTGGAAATTTCCCATTGTTTGTGGGTTTTTTTTTATATAGTTTTTATTATTCCTCCAGCCGTTGAAAACCATATAATAATGTTCTTTAACCTTATAATGGGAAATATTAATTTATATTTTTCTATAAAGATATATCAATATTTTGTTTAATGTAAATACTATTTGCCTTGGCCATTAATGAAATAAATTTAATATCTAAATTGTTAAATGATTAAGTACTAGTTCAAATGTAACTTTGTATTTGGTAGCTGATATTTAACACTAGTACCTATATTATATTATTATACATAAGAAACAGTACTTACACCTATCTTCCTTCCAATGTCCAGTGTGTTGATTGTTTGTAACTACATTTTTGCATAATATATTATATTTACATATTTTTATAATTCTGCCGGCTGTTTTCATTTCGCCTCGCTTCCTCCTCTCACTCCATTTCCATCTGTTTTTTTCCTGGGATCTCTCATTCTTGTGAAACACGGAGGTAAGATATCTGCTTGTGATAGGTATGATTTAGTGTAATGATGGCTAACACGCTAGATGTAAAGAGAATTTGGAAAAATTACCTTTCCTAAACATTGTCTTCCGAAGTGAATTCTCTTCTCAGGAAGTATGTACCGACTGGTTTTCGATTCCCGGCAGATATCATACCCTTCAATGTGAGTTTCCATTTTTTCCGAGAAGATTTTTAAACCACAAGGGTATGTAAGTATAACCTGATGGGCTTGGCTCTGCCCCAATCATATCACAAGTCAAACACTTGGAATTTAAATTTAGCATAAACCAAGTGGTACAAACCATCTTCTGTGCTACCCATTGCACAATAACCTCCCCGCTCGGGTTGGGCCAGAAACAGCCTATGCCTGTCCCAAGCCTGGCTGGGTGAGAATGTGGGTAGTGAGTATCCAGCGAATGGAGGGTAAAACCCCCGTCTCGAATAGCCTAGATGTTCAAGAGGCGTTATGGCAAAAAATAAAAATAAAATGAAGATGACATATCTACATTCAGGGTCATTATGAAAAAGAAGCCACTCAAAATATCTAAAAAACACACTTGAATTTCGAAAGAAAAAAAAAAGAATCTTGTTTTCTAATTCATATAACTCCAGCATGCGCGAGTGACATACTATAACATACGTCCTGAACATAATATAACCTTTTGTCCTATAGCTGCTATTTTTTGATGATGAATTGATGATACCCAACCGTGAAATCTAATGATATTTCGATACATATTATCATAATATACAACAACAAAAAACAATTATTGTCAACAGCACATCGTAACAATATCAATTGTTGCTCTATCATCCTCTGGATTCTCTAATTTCGTCTCCTGTGTTGCCATGTGTCTCCAACAAACACCTATACTATACTATTATTCATGAAAGCAGACAATGTGATATGTTTGACCCGTAGAAAAATTGCAATGACATACCGATAATTTTTCGACATTCGTACCTTTCATCATCATCATCATCATCATCATTGTGTACCTTCATCGATTTCGACGGTTGCCAAATTCAATAGTGCAGAACAATAGTACTTTTTATGGTTCTTATTAGAAATTGGAAATTGAAGAATTCAATAATAGAAAAAAAAACTGAAACCATAGCAAACCTTTTCAAAGATGTTTTAATTATTGTTGAAAATAAATAAATGTTTGTTACTACAAAAAAAAAGAATTCAATAATTGAATATCAGAAAGGTATTATTACTACTTGTATAGTTGTATTACCAATACTTTATTTGTACTGTCGGACCAAACGTCCATCTTGTTAGCCGTCTAAACAAAGTCTCATGTATTGGTTTAACATTTTCTTACTGGAAAATTAACGAACTAAGTAGTATAATATGTTATGTATACCTAGCAATCTTTTAAATTACGAGTATGGGCTCATAATATTGGTGTAAATTATCAGTTTGAAATTATTAATTCTGGACATTAATCACTATTAGTGTCTGTCCCGGTAGCTCAGTGGTAAAGGCAACACGTTTAACATTTTCTTACTGGAAAATTAACGAACTAGTATAATATGTTATGTATACCTAGCAATCTTTTAAATTACGAGTATGGGCTCATAATATTGGTGTAAATTATCAGTTTGAAATTATTAATTCTGGACATTAATCACTATTAGTGTCTGTCCCGGTAGCTCAGTGGTAAAGGCAACACTCTGTGAATCTAGAGATTTCAGAAGTCGCGGGTTCGAAACCCAGCCGGGACATGACAAGTTATCCTCCCATTTGGGATTTTTACCACATAATAATACGTCTTGGGCTTACTGCTGGAATAATGGAACTTATTAGTCCTAATTGGGCAGTATAAATAAGGCGATATTATTATTATATTATTTACAAAAAATTGGTATGAAATAATTAAGGGAAGAAATCATCCTGTTTGTCATGTTTTTTATACTGTACGGACAGAAATCTAGGCATAGAGCATTTTCGATGAAAATCATTATTTAACAGTGTCGTGCTACGTCGTGTAGGCAACAGATTTTGGTTAGAGTTTAGAAATGATAACATACGAGTGCTATGGGTAGGTGCCTACTAGTGGCTGTACAGTATGATCTGTATGATTGAGGTATGTAGATAGGACGTATCCTCCTAGTAGTGGATCTACAGTATGATTGAGATAGGACGTATCATCCTACTGCATCATCTGTGAACCCCTGTATTAGAGGCTAGAGAGGTGGTATACCCGTATACTGATGGTCATAGCCCTCACTGCGCTGTCATGACAGTTTAAACCAGTGACGAACAGCTGATTGGACTAAGCCGCCTTTGTTCATAACGTGGAACGAACCCCTAACACAATCCTTAGAACTTTCAATGGTATAAGAACCAGTCATTTCCCAGACTTCACCACTGAACTACAAATAAACTAAGGCATAGCCGTAAAGAAATCATGCTTTATCTGCCAGCGCATGATCGGTTTGAGCAGGGGTAGACGATTTTTACCCAATTTTTGCTTTCTTGAAACGTTTGACCAAAGCGATTGGAGTATACAAAACTCAAGTGAATAGGTAAACAGAAATTTTACCAGTATACATACTTTCAAATTGTTATTTAACTATTACTGCTGGTAATCAAAATTTAGGTACAGTACATTGAAATTAACGTCAACCAAATTTTGAATACAATTATTTGTTGGCTCTGGGGTTTGAACCAGGAACCTTCTGCATGTCAAGCGAGTATCTTACTATTGAGCTATGATAATGAGTATCAAAATGTTCATATACCAAATTGTACCACTCTCATTTCTCATAGTAGTACTGTAGTAGATACAGGTTACTGCTTTTCTGACAAAGCTAAAGGTGTTTAAAACACACCTGACTGAATACTTGAAAAACAGCATGAATAAAATTATAGTTCCGTTGTAATTAAATAACAGATACACTTACAGTTGGTATATTGTGACTCTGGAATTGGAAAGCCCCTAATTTATTTCGCATAGACATGAAACAAGGGCCCACCACGTGTGTGTTCAATACAGCATGGGGGGAAGAGATAGTTATTTATTATAGGTACTTTTTTACCGTGTCAATATCGTTGAACTAAAAAAACATACTTCCCATGTACTTGGCTGTTGGAACACATGAGCAACTGGACGCTATCCGTTTCAACAGTAGATAGCGAGTCACCTGACAAGGGCCACTAGCAACAAGAGCTCTTCTGAGATGTCTGGAGATCAGAGAACCAAAGATTTAGTAATAAAGGGACAAAAGAAAATTTATTAGGTACAGTTACCTACAAAATTATGTTAAGTATTGTTAAGTTCACATTTTTGAGACTAAAATTTCAAAGTCTGTCATATGTTTTGAACGTACGTCATTGGTTAACAAGCAGGTTTCATAATACTTACCACTGATGTTGATAAGTGGCAGAGAGGGCCTGGTAACGACAGGCCCTCTCTGCCTGTCGTTACCACATGGTATTTCCCTTGGTAGTAATGATGGTCTAGGTCAGGTGACTGGTAACATGCTAACATTTGTCTGGTAAGTGAAATCCGTCCTGCTTGATTACCGGTGCTGGATAATGTATCCGTTCTGGAACCGTAGTTCTAGCTATCAGCTGCTTATTGGATCTTCATTGCTAAAGATACAATGCCTGCGGGCGATTTCCAACTCCTAGAATAAGGGTTGGGTAGAAGAGATTGCTACAGCAATAACCATACCATTTAGTTAAGAAATATTTACCCATCTCTTTTTTTTTCTATCTCTCTCTTTCTTGTTTATCTGCGCGCTAGTGTTTCATTATCTTCCACGATGTGTGATGTATTATATTTGAGGAACTCACATATCCTGAGAACAGGAGATGTGAGTTCACATCTCTGGCTTCCAAATCTTACCAGTCTATTTCCGAACATCTTGTCTGACTTCCTGAATTGTTTTGTTTACATTTAGTTCTTACTGCTTGATGTACAATTTTCACCTACAATCCTGGAATGTTCTAAAAAAACAAAATCCTTGAAGTAGTGGGTGCTCGTCATCTCGCCCGTCTCACCGTACGGTTGCTAGTTGCGGAAACAGAACATTAGAGAACCATGGGAAGTAGGATGTTGCTATACGGTTAAACTATACCTGTGCTATCTATATCTATTTATATAGTATACAATTATACATATTCAATGTAATCAGACGGACAATAAATAATATTATGATGGGAGGATTCGGGATTGTTGACTTTACAGTGAGGTCTTCGAGTAGAGCAATAAAATAACTGTGTATTCTTTACTGGTGAATACTGGACTGCAAACGTTGTGGACCTTGAATTATCAGTGGGTTAGGAGACGTCATAATATGCACGAGTATGCATAATTGCATATGTAGATATACATTATACATACGTACTAATTGAAAATTGAAAACTTTATTGTACCCATCTTATAGTAAGGTATAGGTACTTACATTTCCAGCCTCCTTGGCGTCGTTGGGACTACTACAAGTAGTCCAGAGTTCCTGAGTTCGATTCCCGGTTGTAACAGACTTTTCGACAAAAATTCTGTTTCCTCCAAGCACGTGAGCTATTACCTTCGGGAATAGCTGGTACTATTCCCGGCGAATGGAGGGTAAAACCCCCATTCAGACTATCTATCTCAAATTAGGACGGTAAAACCAAATAGAATCAACTGGTCACAATAGATCTAATTAGGTTGCAGTGTTAATTGTAAGGGTTTCACCGAAAACCCCCAGGTCAGATAATAAAATAAAATATACCTACATTTATACATGTTCTGATGTTATTTGTGGATTTAGATGTCATGTAGAGTAGATGATGATCTACAGTTATTTGATGATGATGTTTTGAGACTTAGCAGTATTTTTAGTGAAATGCTCTCCTATGCAATTCATTTGATCTGGGTATACGGACCTATCTCTTAAACTGTCTTTTTTTCCAGTGTCTAACATTGGATGCTCTTTGGCGGTAGATTATTAAATAGGTAGATAGTAGATACCTACATACTTAATTTTTTGTACCTCCTACTGTTGTGATTGATTTGATGTACCAACGTACCTACTCGACGTAGTATTACATCCAGACAATACAATGCTATACAAGAATTACGATTTACGATGCATCAAATCTAATTCTTCACACTTGTTCGCAATTGTACAAGAGTAGGATTCCAGTAGTGATTACAGGTACCTACGGATTAGATATGGTAGAATCAAGCCCTTATCAGTGAAAAAGTAAGTATGCAGTTCACTGCCAGCCTAGCCTAGTTGATCGATATCACTGACCCTCTAGGTTCTAGGTCGCAGCTTCAATTTCGGTGCCTGGCGAAAAATTTTGTTTCTGAATTTCTTCTGTTTTGCCATAAAACTCAAGTTACCTCTCTGTTACTAGTTACAATGAACACAGTGACCCAACGTTTGTCTCACCACATTTTTTTGGAATGCCAAATGCATATAAGTTAAACATCTTTGACCTTGTAATTGCTTTACGAGCCAGCGTCGATGGCATGTTGAATACACCGGTTCCCTTCAGAACACCGAAGTTAAGCGACATCCAGCGAGGTTAAGACTTGGATGGGTGACCATTCAAATTCTAATTCTCGTGACGCTGGCTTTTCCCGGCCCCACTCAGGCTGGGTGAGGTAAATGTGAGTAGCAGGTTTGTGAATTTCCTGCGAATGGAGGGTAAAACTCCCGTCGTGATATGACCATGGCAGTTGAAAGCGACGTTAAAACCCCACTTAAAAAAAAAAAAAGCTTTACTAAATCTACGCTGAAACCGGAACTTGAACCACCGACTTCAGATTACAAGTCCGCCGCCTTTCGGTTAGTAATTAGTAATTATCATATGAGACTCAACTATTTCAATCACAGCAAGGCTGGTGTGTCAGAAATATATTTACTTATGGAATCCTTGTGGGGTCCATTTCGCCAGCACCACCACCTTTAAAATGTAATGTTTATTTTACATGGCTAATTTGTGCTTATTTTGTGCTTCTTTGTGCTTCAAACCCCGAATTTTGTGCTTCAACGATGAGGGCGCTACGCCCATTTCAATTTGGTGGTGCTGGGGAAACGGTAGAACCACCACTTTCGAAACGTAATGTTTTTTTTACATGGCTAATTTGTGCTTATTTTGTGCTTCTTTGTGCTTCAAACCCCGAATTTTGTGCTTCAACGATAAGGGCGCTACGCCCATTTCAATTTGGTGGTGCTGGGGAAACGGTAGAACCACCACTTTCGAAACGTAATGTTTTTTTTACATGGCTAATTTGTGCTTATTTTGTGCTTCTTTGTGCTTCAAACCCCGAATTTTGTGCTTCAACGATAAGGGCGCTATTGCGATTTTTCGGAGACCCCCCTCCCCCACACCCATTTCCCCAGCACCACCACTTTTGATTCGTAATACTTTTTTGATGTCAAATTAATCCTTGAATTTTGTGCTAATTTGTGCTTCAAACCCCGAATTTTGTGCTTCAACGATAAGGGCGCTACGCCCATTCCACTTCGGGGGCCCCTGGGGAACCACCAGAACCACCACTTTCGAAACGTAATGTTTTTTTTACATGGCTAATTTGTGCTTATTTTGTGCTTCTTTGTGCTTCAAACCCCGAATTTTGTGCTTCAACGATAAGGGCGCTACGCCCATTTCAATTTGGTGGTGCTGGGGAAACGGTAGAACCACCACTTTCCAAACGTAATGTTTTTTTTACATGGCTAATTTGTGCTTATTTTGTGCTTCTTTGTGCTTCAAACCCCGAATTTTGTGCTTCAACGATAAGGGCGCTATTGCTATTTTTCGGAGACCCCCCTCCCCCACACCCATTTCCCCAGCACCACCACTTTTGATTCGTAATACTTTTTGATGTCAAATTAATCCTTGTATTTTGTGCTAATTTGTGCTTCAAACCCCGAATTTTGTGCTCAATTACTTAAGCTACTATAGCCAATACAAATTGCCGTATATTTCCCATACGCATGGAGACAGACCAGTAAGGAGAGGAAGAACTGAGTAAAAATCACATCGCTGTTATCTCCAATGTTCTACCTTGCAATAGATGACTCATTGTCTCGGAGATAGTTTCAGTGTTGCCGTACCAGGAATATTTTAAAATTTCTCCCTTTACAATAATTATATTATTAAAGGGATTTCTCAGAAATACAGCTAAGAATGAGTTCGATCCAAACTTATTGTCATAGTTATTTATGGTGCATAAAAATACCCATGTATTGTGTATAGGTAATTTCATGAGAAGCTTACTGAATGATATATTATTTTATTGAGCCAAGCTTAGTATCCAGTTAAACGCTTAGGCGGTGAACTAGTCACATCGGGACGGAGGTTTTACCCTCCATTCGCTTGAAACTCATTAAGTAGCTATTCATATGAACATTACACAGTCTGAGTGGGCCAGGGAATAGCCGGACTGGTCTCTCATCTGAGTCCTAACCTCACTGGGCGTTGCCTAACATCAGTGAGCCATGACCGAATGGTATTTTCAACATGCCATCGATTCTGACATAACAATATTTGTTTATTTTGGTTTAACATCGCTTTCCAACTGCATAGTCATATCACCCTCTATTTTCTCGAAACTCACAAACGCGCTTCTCACATTAACCTCACCCAACTTGAGTGGGGCCGGGAATAGCCAGCATCATGATCGTTTGAAGAGGAATGGTCATCAGTCCAACTCCTGGCCTCGCTAGATATTGCTTAACTTTAATAAGTGACCGACCTCTGTAGCTTGATCGATAAAGCGGCGGACTTGTAACCTGGAGGTCGGTGGTTCAAGTCCCGGTTTCAGCGCGGATTTAGTAAAGCGAGTTTGAATATCTGTTATATCACGAAAGTGATTAACACAAATGTGAGAACTCAACCTTTATAACTGGAAAAGTACTGGTGATTTGAACGTGCCATCGCATCGACGTGACATTATTTTAGTCAAAATATATTGAGATTAAGTTGATTTTAGTTAAGTTTCGATAGGTTCATTTATTTAAGTGTATTTTCATACAACAAACATCTTCTCCCGACACCTGGTGCCTACCAGGCTCGAGGCATTTCCACGCTGGACTGCTAATGACAGTCGTTGGCTTAAGAATGGCTACCAGGGCCGGGGCCCTGGTATCATCACATGTGCGTTGTAACGTATCTGAAATCACGTCTACCAAAGACTTAAACTGCCGAGAAAATGGTTCTAGTGTTTCGACAGCCAAGCCATAGAAACAGTACTGTGGTGTTAGAGCTTTGTACTTTTTACAAAATTAATTTATGCCAATATGAGACTTGTTGAATACTTCAGTTACCGTTCTGTCACGACTGTTAAGCAAACACTAGTGAAGAGGGGTAGTCACCGTGGCAGAGTGAGTTAGCGCGCTAGGCATTACACGCATGGTGACCTGGGTTCGATTCCCAGCGGCGCAGTAATTTTTCTGCTCTGTACTTGGATGTTCGGGGTTCACTCATACCTCGTGAGGAAAAATGAGTAGTTACTTGTATGAGTAACGACTAGTGGCGGCATTACCAGAGTAAAAAGAAATTAATGTAATAGAATTCGAAAAGTACAGGAGGCTCTTAGTAATTCTACGCTACCCACAAAAATTGTGAAGAGGCCTTGTGCTTCACCACAAGTAAAGTCATACATACACTAGTGAAGAGGGTGACCATTCAAATTTAAACTCTTGAGATGCAGGCTTTTCACGGCTCAACATAGGGTAGGTGAGGTTAAGAGGATTTTCCACGTAAACCTCACCCAGCCTGTGTCATACTAGAAGGATTTTTCTGAATGGCAGAATTTTTTTTACATAATATGTCTATTTTAGTTATACAACGTCCATGGCACGTTGAATACACCATTTTCCGTTTGTCATAACCATAACATAAATAAAGCAAACTTTAAGCGAAGTTCAACCCTTGTGACGCTAACCTTACCCAGCCTGGGTTGGTGTATAAGAATTTTCAGAATGATAGTACTTTTTGGTAGGATTTTTTTTATGGTTTTTGAACAACAACAAAAAATTAATACCTATCTATTTTTGGAGTTCTCCCAGAAACACTCCCCGAGCTACGCGCCTACTTCTTCGTCAAAAGCTGTGGTGGTGAATGAGGGTCTGAGTTTTAAAGAGGAATGAACCAAAGTGGACGTTTTTGTTGACTTTTCAGCTCTTCGTCAACCTTTACACTTACAGGTATTTCTAAAAATAGCCATTGTTATCTACAGGTTAAATTCGGGGCGGAAAAAATCTTTGGACTACACAGAGTAAGTACCTAAGTACCAGGTATCTAATCCTTGAGATGACTGCAATGCGTCCCTGAGTAAATACAGGGTGATTGTCTGATTGTATTATGAATACGGGGACACTGTGATTTCGCAATATAATATATAGAAACACAGAAAAAGGGTACGTGAACACGTAAATTTAAGAATGACAGTATAGGAATCATTATGTATGATACTATATATCTCATGTTTAGATTACTCTACCCTAACTGTTTTAAGAACCCAGTAAGCAACAAAAAAAATCAGTCTAAATACATTTTCTAGATCAAATCTAATGATTTTGAGATTTTTAGCTAACTGTTACTGTTGAGTGACCAGTGTCGTGTGTTGGCACTATACCCATGTGGTGGCAGAACAGTTTATTCAATCTTTCTGAAAGTCTGCATCAAGCGGAATTCTATCTGGTCCAATCAAGAATACTAATTTTCGAGAAATTTTTCCTGAGCAAAAATATACGTTTAGTGGATAGACCACTAAACCAGATATACATAGGTATTTGCATAATTAAATTGAAAATGTTAGTCACAATTAGAGTCTGCGGCGCATTCATTTACATAATTATGAATAATTACCTATATTATTTACATAATTATTATCTAATAATTATATTAGATAATAATTATTCGTATTTGTCGATCTCTTATTATTAATAATATAATAAAATTGCATGATAACATTGATTAATTGACTAGGGGTAGTCTCTTAAAACAATTATTTTGAATTATCTAAATAGGGGGTATCTGATGGTTAATCTGACTGCTACACCCTGTATATAACCAAAGTCATGAATTTCTTTACATAAACATTTTTTTCATTGTTGACCACCCCCTTTTTTCTGGGAATCAATTAGGACCAATACCGAATATTGAACCAACAATATTTTTGTTGAAATGCTTGTGAAGACAGGTCAGTTTTAAACTTTGCAACCCTTGAGGTAAAAGCAATTCGACCTTAAACTACAGGGTGATGTAAATGATATAGGACACGTAAATTATAGACTTTTCAACAAGTCTCGCGGCTGCTCAGTGGTCAAGTAGTAGCGTCGGTCTCGTAAACCAGAGGCTTCGAGTTCGAAACCCAGCCGGGACCCGAAAACTTATCCTCACTTTTGGGATTCGGACAAGCACATACATATTTAAATTAGGGTTACTGTTTGTATGAACAACGAAAATTACAAGTTTTAGTCATTATGAGTAATACGATTAGGCGACATTCATCAATTATAATTTTAAAAAAGTTGTTGGCTCTATCCATTTAATCACTATGTAGGTATAAGCTTCAAAACTCTGACTTAACTAACGGTATTCACGGTAACACAAACAACAAAATTGAATTTTTTTTTTTTTTTTTTTTTTTTAAGTGGGGTTTAACGTCGCTTTCAACTGCCATGGTCATATCACGACGGGGGTTTTACCCTCCATTCGCAGGAAACTCACAAACCTGCTACTCACATTGACCTCACCCAGCCTGAGTGGGGCCGGGAAAAGCCAGCGTCACGAGAATTAGAATTTGAATGGTCACCCATCCAAGTCTTAACCTCGCTGGATGTCGCTTAACTTCGGTGTTCTGAAGGGAACCGGTGTATTCAACATGCCATCGACGCTGGCTAAAAAAATTGAAATTTTATTTTAATATTTACAATTCTTATCAAGGTTTCATTTGTGCTCTTGATATACCACCTACGATATAAGCCCAATGAAATTAATTTTTAGATAAGAAATTATTTTACTGAAACACAATAAAAAAATTCAGAACTGAAGAACTCATATATTGTTCCTTTGAAAAATGTACACTTTGAAAGCGCAATTATTATTATTATTAACTAACCTGGTTGCAGGGTTTTCATTAAAACCCTTACAATTAACACTGATGCGACCTAATTAGATCTATTGTGACGAGTTGATTCTATTCGGTTTTAATGTCCTGATTTGAGATAGATAGTCAGGACGGGGGTTTTACCCTCCATTCTCTGGGAATCGTACCAGCTACCCACATTAACCTCACCAAGCCTGGGTAGGGCCGGAAATGCCAGCCTCACGATTTTGGAGGGGACAGAATTCGAAAAGTCTGCCCCAACCGGGAGTCGAACTCGAGACCTCTGGACTATGGGCAGTAGTTATAACCGTTACGCCACGGAGGCTGGCAAAGCGCAATTTATTGTACCTATATAGATGCACACTAATATACCGATAGGTACACTCCATAAGTGTAATACCATCAATAAAAAAAGACCAGATTTTTTTATTGAATGCCAATTAAATTTATAATTACGTAAGTATATCACCCTGTATAAACAAAAAAAAGTCTCACACAACAGAATTCATGAGTAGGTACCTGCCTAGCTGGTTCCGACAATTAGCCCAAGAAGTTTATGTTTGCTAACACAATAGCTACCTACATACTTTACAAGTACAATGTATCATTGTACCTATCTGATATTTTCTGACCTGATTCTCGTAGGCATTAAGTGGAAACTACCCAATTACTTCTCCAACCGAATGAATGAGAATATTTTGACAAGTTGATTCTATATTTGGTTTTTGTATAATATAATTGATCTGATGTATAATAAGTAGTCAGGACGGGGGTTTTACACTCCATTCGCTGGAAATCGTACCAACTACTCATATTAATCTACTATACTTTTAGCCAGGCGCCTGTACGGCTGCAGTTTTCAATTTTCTCTCTCAAAATTCTTCAAATATTTTTAATTTTAAACTTCATTAATGTCAATCTTTTTGATATATTTTAGTGTCATTCAAGTTTTTCACAAAGATATCTACACAACCACTAAGAAATCAATTTCAATGATCTCAGGATGTATGTTGGACGAGAATGATGTATGTACAAAAAGGAGTGCAGAATATTGTTTTAAATATGTGAAAAAGGCAATAAGATTGCGAAATAAATATCAATTAATCTCTATCAGCCTAGGTTGGCCCGAAATAGCGGTCTCACGTGTTGGGAGGAAAAAAATTGGTAGAATCTTTTAGCACAACCCGAGATTGAACTAAGGATTTCTAGACCTCGGGCTATAGTCACAATCGTTAAACCACGGAATATGTCTTAGTATCGACCTACCCCTTACCTAAAGTTTTTCGTTAGCATTTTTTTTCTTAGAGTATATTGTATATTATTTACTAATGAATAGGTATATTGTATATACATAGTATATTATCTTATACAGAGCTTCCACTTCCATACAGTATCACCCAGGCCTGGGTTTCTCTGAATTTAATCCGTATCCCCTTTATCCCCGTATAGCTCACTGAAATTTGTTGCAATGACTTTTTCTTAGTGGGATCTTTAATTAATTTTACAATTGGTTCGTGCCCAGCCTGATTAGGGTATGGTAGGCAATTTATTTTTGTTGTTGTTCCAAAAACTTAATCCCTCGAAAAATAAAGGATAGATGAAACATCAATTCATATTAAGTAAGTATAATAAAGCATTCAAGTATCTCTGATGAACATAATTTAACGTTATGATCTTTATATTATTATTATACATAATATATATCCATTTAGATACATATACATATCTATTTAGATACATATCTATTTAATTTTACTATGTTTAGTAGTTACTTAGATACTAATCGTATTGCTAATAGTTAATTTATATGCTTTGTTCAATAATTTGAATACATACGGAATGAAAAAATCCCACGCGCAAATTGAATGGTACCCTGCATGCTCAGAGATGTTTGAACATCTGGCTACACTGTGCAGTTCACAAGGTTAGGGAGAGAATTTGTAGACAATTGTTGAGAACTTTATGTGGGCGTAGCGCCCTTATCGTTGAAGCACAAAATTCGGGGTTTGAAGCACAAATTAGCACAAAATTCAAGGATTAATTTGACATCAAAAAAGTATTACGAATCAAAAGTGGTGGTGCTGGGGAAATGGGTGTGGGGGAGGGGGGTCTCCGAAAAATCGCAATAGCGCCCTTATCGTTGAAGCACAAAATTCGGGGTTTGAAGCACAAAGAAGCACAAAATAAGCACAAATTAGCCATGTAAAAAAAACATTACGTTTCGAAAGTGGTGGTTCTACCGTTTCCCCAGCACCACCAAATTGAAATGGGCGTAGCGCCCTTATCGTTGAAGCACAAAATTCGGGGTTTGAAGCACAAAGAAGCACAAAATAAGCACAAATTAGCCATGTAAAAAAAACATTACGTTTTGAAAGTGGTGGTTCTACCGTTTCCCCAGCACCACCAAATTGAAATGGGCGTAGCGCCCTTATCGTTGAAGCACAAAATTCGGGGTTTGAAGCACAAAGAAGCACAAAATAAGCACAAATTAGCCATGTAAAAAAAACATTACGTTTCGAAAGTGGTGGTTCTGGTGGTTCCCCAGGGGCCCCCGAATTGGAATGGGCGTAGCGCCCTTATCGTTGAAGCACAAAATTCGGGGTTTGAAGCACAAATTAGCACAAAATTCAAGGATTAATTTGACATCAAAAAAGTATTACGAATCAAAAGTGGTGGTGCTGGGGAAATGGGTGTGGGGGAGGGGGTCTCCGAAAAATCGCAATAGCGCCCTTATCGTTGAAGCACAAAATTCGGGGTTTGAAGCACAAAGAAGCACAAAATAAGCACAAATTAGCCATGTAAAAAAAACATTACGTTTCGAAAGTGGTGGTTCTACCGTTTCCCCAGCACCACCAAATTGAAATGGGCGTAGCGCCCTTATCGTTGAAGCACAAAATTCGGGGTTTGAAGCACAAAGAAGCACAAAATAAGCACAAATTAGCCATGTAAAAAAAACATTACGTTTTGAAAGTGGTGGTTCTACCGTTTCCCCAGCACCACCAAATTGAAATGGGCGTAGCGCCCTTATCGTTGAAGCACAAAATTCGGGGTTTGAAGCACAAAGAAGCACAAAATAAGCACAAATTAGCCATGTAAAAAAAACATTACGTTTCGAAAGTGGTGGTTCTGGTGGTTCCCCAGGGGCCCCCGAATTGGAATGGGCGTAGCGCCCTTATCGTTGAAGCACAAAATTCGGGGTTTGAAGCACAAATTAGCACAAAATTCAAGGATTAATTTGACATCAAAAAAGTATTACGAATCAAAAGTGGTGGTGCTGGGGAAATGGGTGTGGGGGAGGGGGGTCTCCGAAAAATCGCAATAGCGCCCTTATCGTTGAAGCACAAAATTCGGGGTTTGAAGCACAAAGAAGCACAAAATAAGCACAAATTAGCCATGTAAAAAAAAACATTACGTTTCGAAAGTGGTGGTTCTACCGTTTCCCCAGCACCACCAAATTGAAATGGGCGTAGCGCCCTTATCGTTGAAGCACAAAATTCGGGGTTTGAAGCACAAAGAAGCACAAAATAAGCACAAATTAGCCATGTAAAAAAAACATTACATTTCGAAAGTGGTGGTTCTACCGTTTCCCCAGCACCACCAAATTGAAATGGGCGTAGCGCCCTCATCGTTGAAGCACAAAATTCGGGGTTTGAAGCACAAAGAAGCACAAAATAAGCACAAATTAGCCATGTAAAAAAAACATTACATTTTAAAGGTGGTGGTGCTGGCGAAATGGACCCATCCTTGTGGACAATGGTAGAAGTCGAAGTGAGTGAGTAAGTTTTAGTAAACACCATACCTAATAGTAACTACAACGAGTTATAATCTAAGAAGTGGAGAGAGGTGAGAGAGGAAGAGGTTTCATGTCTTATTCATAATTTCATACACTCTTCTCTACTTCGTAGGTACAATAGGTACCTGCTCTCCCTTCAGGTAACCGAGTTCACATAATGAGGCTAATGAAGAAGTCCTCATAATGCTAGATACATACCAAACATGTATGTACCTACATCTGACATAATTATATTTATAAGTAGTTTAAAAGTCAACAAGTCTTAGTCTATACCGGTTTATACTTTACACTGAATTTACCATGAGAGATGAGTTTCTGTCTGGAAGTACGAAATTCAGAACTTCATCTCTGAATTCTTGCTACGTTGCACGTTAGTTAAACAGAATAGCTAGATAATCATACCACCTATCCTTTAGGCGTATACAGAGAGCCTCGGTTGTAAAACAGCGATTAAGAAAAAATATATGTATATTGACAGGAATAATAAATTTCAATGGATGGGTCATTAGAAAATTGGTTTTCCTGGGGTGTGTTGAGATCACATTAGTGTTAAAAATAACAGCAACTAAAATAGTCATAACAAGTAGGTATCAATATGATTTTCTACAGAAAAGTGTACTATCAATTATTTGAAGTCTTAAGAATTCTCCTATGAATAACCTACTCTTGAAAAATTCAACAAATATTTTGTTCTGTATATTGAGATTCGCTCTTACCTTCATTCAGACTGTGTGAGTGTTCTGGAGTTTGTATGATCGTATTATTTTGTTGTTGAGTGAGTTTGTACTACGGATAATAATTTTGACTGGAGATAGGAATTTGGATCATTGTTTTCAATTTTTCTGTTGATAATTTTGACTGGAATTTAATGTACCTACTTAAAAATCTAATTTATGAGCTGGCTGAATTATAAAAATAGATAACAATCTGCGATATGTATCCTTTCGAAGGTATTAAATTAATATTGCCAGCGTCGATGGCATGTTGAATACACCGGTTCCCTTCAGAACACCGAAGTTAAGCGACATCCAGCGAGGTTAAGACTTGGATGGGTGACCATTCAAATTCTAATTCTCGTGACGCTGGCTTTTCCCGGCCCCACTCAGGCTGGGTGAGGTCAATGTGAGTAGCAGGTTTGTGAGTTTCCTGCGAATGGAGGGTAAAACCCCCGGATTGATATGACCATGGCAGTTGAAAGCGACGTTAAACCCCACTTTATACCTTTATACCACTCAATTATGTTAGCAGGGTAGGTATTCTGCGTGATGTGGATGCAGATTTCGAAGATGATAAGTTGATTGAATCCATTGATGCGAGACAATACCGTATTAGAGCTGTGGAGAGATTGAAGAGAAAAGTGGTTAATCCTTCTACTAATCAGGCGACTTATGAAAATAGTCGAAGTGTCAAGGTAACTTTTGATGGTCAAGACATTCCATCACATGTGTACCTATACTACTGTAAGATTGAATGTGCTCCTTTTGTACAACGTGTAGTCCAGTGTTTTCAATGTTCAAAGTTTGGACACACAAGCAAATATTGTAAGAATACGCAAATTTGCAATAATTGTTATATGACAATATCAATGGACAGTAACCATGTATGTTGTCCTCCAGATCAGATCAGATGTACTAATTGCAAAGGTGATCATAAACCAACTGACAACAAATGCCCCGAAATGACCCGTCAGAAGAAAATCAAAGATTTGATGAGTATGAGAAACTTAGTATTTCAGGAAGCTGCCCAGATGATACCACCCATTAATTCGTCCTACCAAGTGAGAACCCAGAACAGCTATGCTGCGCTCGCGGTCACTGAGTCTATGGATTTCCCGGCACTAGGCAACAGGCACAGAGAAGCAAGACCCAATATAGATAAGTTTGTTCCGCCACCCCTACCCTATGTAAGTAACAATATTTTTAGACAAACCAAGCAATACACAAGAGAGATGAGAGATACGAGTAAATTCTCCAAGAGAAGAATCTTTTCAAATAATGCCAATGATGCTAAGAAGTCGAAACCAAGTCAGGAGCTGAATGCTAAAGTTGGAGCTGGACAGATGGGAGAGGTCAAGAACAACTTCCACCCGTCCACCCGCAATGAAACTGCTAATGGCGCTCACGATCAAGTAGCTTTAATTAATAGTCAGGACAATATTTTATATAACTCCCAGCTATCACAAGAGAATTTACTTAATACTGATGACAAAAATGATTCCAATCAGATGGATATTGAGCTCATCTCGAGAATCTGTCACCTAAGGATAGCTATCTCATGGTGGTAGAAGGATTGTATGGACGCCCAGATCCAGTAGCCAGGGTCCTTATAAAAGAAATGTTGAGAGTAATTCGTATTCTTTGGTTCATTACTCGAGGAGCGCTTGCTTTAATTGACGTACTTATTCTTATCCCGAACAAGAGAAGTCTAAGTAATAAACGTCAATTATGAGAATTACGACTAATAATAGCAATTAAATCATTGAAGCACTTGGAGTAAACGCCCCCTTGGCGTGCATGTTTATACAGGGTGTTCGTGAAACACGAGTCCAAAATTCTAGGGGTCATAGAACTCATCAATTGAAGTTAATCATGTTTATTCAATTTAGTCCGATCCTATAGGTACTTACAAATAAATTGGAACATCTGCCGCTTCAGTTCAGCATGAGTTTTATTTTTGACAAATATAGGTATTTACTTTAAAACTTTGATTGAAATTTACAAGTTCTGTCATATTAGCTAGATCTTTGTTGACATAGTCTAGGAAAACCCTGTAGTACTAACAATGAAGTAATTAACTCAGTATAGAGAAGAAATTGGAGACTGCGAAGTAGGTGGTGCTCTGGTAAATGTTATGGATCTTTACAGCTAGTGCCTATACAATGAGATTTATGGGACTTGGTCGTTGTTAGATTTGAGCTCATCTCGAGAATCTGTCACCTAAGGATAGCTATCTCATGGTGGTAGAAGGATTGTATGGACGCCCAGATCCAGTAGCCAGGGTCCTTATAAAAGAAATGTTGAGAGTAATTCGTATTCTTTGGTTCATTACTCGAGGAGCGCTTGCTTTAATTGACGTACTTATTCTTATCCCGAACAAGAGAAGTCTAAGTAATAAACGTCAATTATGAGAATTACGACTAATAATAGCAATTAAATCATTGAAGCACTTGGAGTAAACGCCCCCTTGGCGTGCATGTTTATACAGGGTGTTCGTGAAACACGAGTCCAAAATTCTAGGGGTCATAGAACTCATCAATTGAAGTTAATCATGTTTATTCAATTTAGTCCGATCCTATAGGTACTTACAAATAAATTGGAACATCTGCCGCTTCAGTTCAGCATGAGTTTTATTTTTGACAAATATAGGTATTTACTTTAAAACTTTGATTGAAATTTACAAGTTCTGTCATATTAGCTAGATCTTTGTTGACATAGTCTAGGAAAACCCTGTAGTACTAACAATGAAGTAATTAACTCAGTATAGAGAAGAAATTGGAGACTGCGAAGTAGGTGGTGCTCTGGTAAATGTTATGGATCTTTACAGCTAGTGCCTATACAATGAGATTTATGTCCGTACCAACCAATTAGTTACAAGTACATGAGAAAATTCATCTTCTGAAGTAAAAGAAAATTTGTTGAGATGACGTTATGAATACTTCATCTCGCAATAAGAAAAGAATCAAAGGACTAGTCAGTCATTTCGAACAAAACAAATACCTATATTTTGTAATAAGGATACTTTCCTTAAATAGAATAGATCATGAAATCTAAAAAAAAAACCGAACATTACCTATTTCTGAGATCAAACACCTCGGCCGAGGTGTTAAGAACGACCTACACAAAAAAGAGACAGTGCGATATGGGTAACTAGACTGACTGTAGATGATTACTTCATCAAACGTATTTTTATCTAACGCCTTCATATTTTTTAGTGGAATAATACTTCAAGCAGTACTTTTTTTTTGTTCGATGCAATATGGAAGGAGTATTTTCAATATTCTCTAAACGCGATATGGTTTTACTAGAAGTGTGTCGGACTACATAATGCCTAGTGACTTAGTCGGCTCAGATGGTATTGCTTTTACCTCAAGTTGCGGTATGACATTCTCAACCCTTATACTTAAAACAAACAAGAGACCATTTCCAAAAGCCGCGATCATGACAGCAAAGTATACAGAAGTGTTGTTGTTTGCTCTTCAAATAAAAATCATTTTCTAGTGAAAAACTTACTTTTTTTAAGTGATTTTTTGCATAGATACTTTATTTCATTCAAAGTTTAATCTGAGACATTGATATTTACCAAAAAGTTGTGATTTAGTGCTTTTTTTACGAAGTTTTAAACTTCTAAGCTCAATTTGCCACCCCTTATTTTATAGGTGGACTCTTCCAAAAATATTTTGCTGATTTCAGCCAGTTACTATTTTGCTGAAATTTAATGATAGATTTTCCTTACTTTCCGTGTTTGACGGCTTCAAGATGATGTCTTGATCAGCTGTTCCCATGACGGAGGGGGAGAAGGGTGGGGGTCTCACGATTCCCACCGCGGAGGTCGCTGCAGGCGCTGGCGGGGGAGAACCGCGCAATTCAAAAGAGAGAGAAACTATAGTGTATCAAGAAAATTATGCGTATGATAGCTACAGGGTGCTCGTGCAATACAAAGCCTCTGCTGATGTTGATGCGAAATTTATCAGTAATCAAAAATGTGGTATGCTGATTTACGAAGTCGTGACAAACAAGTTAGAAGTATTAGAGATTAAAAGACTCAATAGAACCAAAATCCTTGTGGTCTGCTCTTCTGCTAAGACTGCCAATGAAATAGTTATGAATGAAGAAATGAGAAAGAAATATAATCCCTTTATACCACTCAATTATGTTAGCAGGGTAGGTATTCTGCGTGATGTGGATGCAGATTTCGAAGATGATAAGTTGATTGAATCCATTGATGCGAGACAATACCGTATTAGAGCTGTGGAGAGATTGAAGAGAAAAGTGGTTAATCCTTCTACTAATCAGGCGACTTATGAAAATAGTCGAAGTGTCAAGGTAACTTTTGATGGTCAAGACATTCCATCACATGTGTACCTATACTACTGTAAGATTGAATGTGCTCCTTTTGTACAACGTGTAGTCCAGTGTTTTCAATGTTCAAAGTTTGGACACACAAGCAAATATTGTAAGAATACGCAAATTTGCAATAATTGTTATATGACAATATCAATGGACAGTAACCATGTATGTTGTCCTCCAGATCAGATCAGATGTACTAATTGCAAAGGTGATCATAAACCAACTGACAACAAATGCCCCGAAATGACCCGTCAGAAGAAAATCAAAGATTTGATGAGTATGAGAAACTTAGTATTTCAGGAAGCTGCCCAGATGATACCACCCATTAATTCGTCCTACCAAGTGAGAACCCAGAACAGCTATGCTGCGCTCGCGGTCACTGAGTCTATGGATTTCCCGGCACTAGGCAACAGGCACAGAGAAGCAAGACCCAATATAGATAAGTTTGTTCCGCCACCCCTACCCTATGTAAGTAACAATATTTTTAGACAAACCAAGCAATACACAAGAGAGATGAGAGATACGAGTAAATTCTCCAAGAGAAGAATCTTTTCAAATAATGCCAATGATGCTAAGAAGTCGAAACCAAGTCAGGAGCTGAATGCTAAAGTTGGAGCTGGACAGATGGGAGAGGTCAAGAACAACTTCCACCCGTCCACCCGCAATGAAACTGCTAATGGCGCTCACGATCAAGTAGCTTTAATTAATAGTCAGGACAATATTTTATATAACTCCCAGCTATCACAAGAGAATTTACTTAATACTGATGACAAAAATGATTCCAATCAGATGGATATTGAAAATGAATTTGATAATTATTCTGAACACAACAGGGTTAATCCTGAAAATACTGATGGTGATAATATTTACAATAAAATAGGGGTGTCCCAAGTCCTGATCTATCCTTATAGGACAAACCTTCTATTTCTAATTTCTTTTATTTTTTATCTATAATTGATAGATAATTTTACAATTTAATTATTTGTTAATTTACTTATTCATTCTATTATTATTCTTCTAGTCTATAATTTTTTATTTTCCTTTTTTTTCTCCATACTTATAATAAAATATATTTAATATGCACTTGATTGATATGAGAAGAAAATATAAATTAGGACGAACAATGAAATCTATACTTGAAGATGACCCAGAGGTTATTGATCAATGTATGAAATTCTTGTATGACACTTGTTCCCGCCGCGCCGTGTACCTACAACCTACTATTAAATCTGGCCGCAAGAAAACTGTAATTGGTTCAATGAAAATTCGGACAGACGAGTTCTCTGGCAGAAGCGCTCAACAACGTATCATTCTAGCGTAATAATATCTAAATAAAATATAACCAAGTTTGAACACAGAAGTTTGTAGCCTATTTTTGCCAGGAATTCACATAAGGTCAGCACCAACTATTTTAGGTCAGCACCACTCATTTTGGTCCTTGGATCAACCATTTTTGGTCCTTTGATCAAACATTTTTGGTTCTTCGAGCCACAACATTTTTGGTCCTTCGAACCGTGGATCTATCCAGTTCCTGTTCCCGTTTCATCTCCGCCCGGAGTGATTCCTGTTTCCTGTATCGGCTCCGCCTGGAGTGCTGCTGGATTCCTGTTTGTTCCCGTCTCATCTCCGCCCGGAGTGACTCCTGTTTCCTGTATCGGCTCCGCCTGGAGTGCTGCTGGATTCCTGTTTGTTTCCGTCTCATCTCCTCCCGGAGTGATTCCTGTTTCCTGTATCGGCTCCGCCTGGAGTGCTGCTGGATTCCTGTTTGTTCCCGTCTCATCTCCTCTCGGAGTGATTCCTGTTTCCTGTATCGGCTCCGCCTGGAGTGCTGCTGGATTCCTGTTCGTTACTGTCTCATCTCCGCCTGGAGTGATTCCTGTTTCCTGTATAGGCTCCACCTGGAGTGCTGCTGGATTCCTGTTTGTTCCCGTCTCATCTCCGCCCGGAGTGATTCCTCGTTTCCTGTATCGATTCCGCCCGGAATTAATTGCATCACCAGCTGTCAAGAATGCCTGGTTCCATTGACAAAGACAAGGATCAAGATCCTGCTAACGAGTCCTTAGTATCCGCTGACGACGGTGAGTTGTCTTTACTTCAAGCTCAATTAGAGAACTTATTTTCTACCACACAAGATATTTATGATTCTATCGCACCTTGTAATGTTGATAGAAGTAAGAGAGGAACTTTCCTCGCCAAAGCTGCTTCTTTAGATTTTCTATCTGAGGAATTTAAGACTGTGCTTAAAGATATAGAACGCAGAAAAGTAAATACACAGCTAGGTTACGAACCGAGTTTCCATGAACTCAATAGTTTTATGGGTCTATATGGACAAATTAAATACTATGAGAAGAAATTTGAAAATTCTTCCTCTAAAGATTTATTTGAATCAGTAAAAATAGATCAACCCCATTTACCATCCTTGAATTTACCTTCTTTCGATGGCAATATTAAATCTTGGCCTTCTTTCTTTGAGACTTTCAAGTCGCTGATTCACAACAACAAGTCCCTGTCTGCCGACCAGAAAGTGCAGTATTTGGTGTCGAAACTAAAGGACCAAGCTCTTTCTGTGTGCGCCGGCGTCCCGCCTGTGGGCTCCAACTACGAGATCATCTGGCAGTCACTCGTAGACAGATATCAAGACGTCAGGTATCTAGCCAGTCATTACGTTGACACGATTCTCAACTTCAAGCCAATAAATCAGGAGTCTCATGTAAGTTACAACAATTTTATTGATTCATTTGGTGCCTCCGTCATTGCCTTACAAGCTCTGAACGTCGAGGATTTAGCTGAATACATTTTGTACTCCATTGGTATTAAAAAGCTAGATCTTGAGTTAAGCAAGAAATTTGAGACTAAAGTTCTAGCCAATAAATCGCTTCCCAAGTTCAAAGAACTACTACAGTTCGTTAAAGATTACGTTCGCGTCATTGAGCGAACTGAGAGAATTAATCCTGCGCAGGTACATACTGTACCGGGTTCGAAACCCGCGCATGCCAAGAAATGGCAAACAAAAACTGTTAGCTTTGTTTCCTCGCCTAGGAAAATTAATGATAGATGCCTATTTTGCAAAGGCTCTCATTTAATACACCAGTGTAATGAATTCAACAAAATGGATCCTCATTCACGCTTGGATACAATCAAGTCGCTAAAGCTCTGTCTAAATTGTTTTAGCTCATCTCACTTCGCTGTTAGCTGCACAAGCAAGAATACATGCAAGATATGTAAGTCCTCGCATCACACTTTGCTTCATTTGAGCTCCTACAAGACGTCGTCCGACAATCCGCCTGAGTCGAAGCCGCGAGTAAGTGATGTGGGCAGAGAGACGTCAGTGTCTCATGATACGGTTGCCGTCACTGCCGTGAGTAAACAACCGAAGAAATGTACAGTCCTACTATCAACCGTCAAGGTAAATATTCCCGATGTAAACGGTGACGTGCACACTGTACGAATGTTATTAGATAGCGGAAGTATGAGCCATTTTATTACTTCCAAATGTTGCCAAAGATTAGGCATCCCTTATCACAAGGTGTCCGCCTCAGTGGGAGGTATCGGGTCAACCAGGAGTGAAGTGAAAGGTGTAGCTTCATTCACTCTTCATTCAAGATTCAACTTGAAAAAACGTTTTACTGTTGATCAGGCCTTCGTTGTTGACAAGATAACTAATAATCTCCCTGTTTGTCCTGTAGATGTGACGAAATTATTTTCAATCATCCGAGAGTCGAACCTGAGTGACGACGAGTTCCATATACCGGGTGAAATCGACGGACTCATCGGTGCCGAACTATTCTCGCTAGTGTATGGAAAACCCAAGTCGTCTGATCCTGATGGTCCTGTCATCATTGAGTCTCAGCTTGGAGATATCATCATGGGTAAAGTGCCTGTTCTGTCATACCAAGGTAATGAACATAATATGTGCGGTTTTATAGAAACTCCATTAGAGACCTTGGTTCAAAAGTTTTGGACTCTCGAAGAAGTCCCTGCACCTAAGTCATTGTGCAGTGAGGACAAAGAATGTGAGGAATTATTTTCCAATACATATCTACGTCGAGCAGATGGTAGATATAGTGTATCCCTACCGTTCAAGTCAGACTCAGCTCTGCTTGGCGAGTCTTATAAAATAGCTGAGAAGCGTTTTCTTAATACAGAAAGAAAGCTC
Organism: Bactericera cockerelli; assembly: GCA_024516035.1. Classification (NCBI taxonomy): domain Eukaryota; kingdom Metazoa; phylum Arthropoda; class Insecta; order Hemiptera; family Triozidae; genus Bactericera; species Bactericera cockerelli. The sequence continues at coordinate 33,241,814 of CM044955.1, read as the reverse complement.
TCCGCCAATCCTGATGTAAAAGAGCAGTACAAAACTGCAATTACTGATTATATTAAGGACGGATATGCTGTTCCTTCCGAACACAAGAATAATACTTGTGAGTTATTCATGCCACATCACGCAATATACCGCCCTGATAAAAGTTCTACAAAAGTTAGAGTAGTATTTGATATGAGCTGCGCAACCAGTAATGGCGTTTCGCTAAACGACCTTCTTCATACTGGCCCTACTCTTTACAACGATTTGTTTGAATTGCTATTGAAATTCCGAATGTTTCCTGTCGCTTGCACCGCTGACATTAAGAAAATGTTTTTACAGATTTATGTTCACGAAGAAGACAGGAAGTTTCAAAAGTTTTTATGGAGAGATTCGCCGCAGGACGACATTCAGTGCTACGAGATGCAACGCGTTGTGTTCGGCATGAAGTCTAGCCCGTTTCTCGCCCAGCGTGTTCTTCATCAGATTGCTGAGGATGAAAAGTCGAGTTTCCCAGCCGCAGCTGCTGAGATTACAAGTAATTTCTATATGGATGATTATTTGGCAAGTTTTCTTGATGAAGAACAAGCTGTAAGTACTTTCTCTCAATGCTCTGCTGCTTTGAAGAGAGGTGGTTTTGAACTTGTTAAACTAGCAAGTAATAATAATAGATTATTGCAAAGTGTTCCTGAAGAGCACAGACTCATGTCAAAGGTAGAGTGGGATAGTAACTCTTCACTCAAAGTACTAGGTACTCAATACTGTCCTGCCGAAGATAAGTTTTTCTTCAAAGTTAATGTACAAGATACAAAGTGTACCAAACGGAACATACTAAGTACAACTGCACATATTTTTGATGTACTCGGTTTAGTGAGTCCAGTCACTATCTGTGCTAAACTTCTCATTAAAGAATTATGGCTTCTAAAAATTGATTGGGACGAAACCCCACCCCCTTGTGTACAAGATAGATGGACTCAATTTATTCAAGAATTACCTACTTTAAACACATTTCAGATTTCTCGACATGTTCTTATTGAAAAGAATTGTGTGCTAAATCTTATTGGATTCTGCGACTCATCTCAGAAAGCTTATTTGTGTTTATTTATTTGTTCAAGCACAAAAGCTGTTCATCTCGAGCTCGCCTCTGACTTGTCTACCCCGACGTCCCTGCTTGCATTAAGGAGATTTATTGCTCGTCGTAGACCTGTAAAAAATATTTATTTCGACCAGGTCACTAATTTTGTCGGCTCTGCTAATATTCTAGGTGAACTGTACCAGTTTATTGCATCACCTGACTTCCAAAGCGAATTTAAAGAAGAGCTGCTAAAACAAAGAATTGAATTTCACTTCAATCCGCCAGCTTCGCCTCACCATGGTGTTGGATTTTGGAAATCAAATATTCGTCAGGTCGAGAGTCATTTTTATAAAGTAATTGGATCCGAAATTCTCACTTTCGAAGAGATGTCTACTTTTCTGAGTGAGATAGAATCCATCCTCAATAGTCGTCCACTGTGTCAAGTTACTTCCGACAGCAGTGATCCTGTTATGCTGACTCCAGCACATTTCCTTATGCGACATCCTCATGTATCATTAACTCATGTTCCTATTTTTCAGAGTCAAGATCTGAGTGTGCGATACAAGTTGCTTACTCAGCTACTGGGCTCATACCTTAGTTCGCTTCAATCAACAGCTAAGTGGTGTCAAGATGATGAGAATCAGCTCCATGTTGAAATGCTTGTGCTGATCAAATCTGATGTCACCCCCGCGTCATGATACAAGCGGCCCGCAGTGAAGTTCTACCCTCTACCTCAGCAGTAGTTGGTGTATGAGACCACTGTCTCATGGGGGGAGTATGTTCCCGCCGCGCCGTGTACCTACAACCTACTATTAAATCTGGCCGCAAGAAAACTGTAATTGGTTCAATGAAAATTCGGACAGACGAGTTCTCTGGCAGAAGCGCTCAACAACGTATCATTCTAGCGTAATAATATCTAAATAAAATATAACCAAGTTTGAACACAGAAGTTTGTAGCCTATTTTTGCCAGGAATTCACATAAGGTCAGCACCAACTATTTTAGGTCAGCACCACTCATTTTGGTCCTTGGATCAACCATTTTTGGTCCTTTGATCAAACATTTTTGGTTCTTCGAGCCGCAACAACACTAAACTATTTTTAAAAATATAGACTCATATTTTTTTAAAATTAAATCTCCATTTACTACATTATAATTTACCTAATTAATCAATTTTATTTATATTTATTTACCTATAACTCTTTTTTACTTGCATTATGTATAATTTCTATGTATAATTTTATTTTTAAATATCTCGATGTATTTTTCCTGTTCTTTCTATCTAGATGTTAAAAACGTAATTGTTTAAAACATCAATAAAACAAAACCATTTTCAAAAAAAAAAAAAAAGAGACCATTTCGAACTACTGCCATTCGCGAGTATTTTCGATTCCCGTCAGTAAATAAATTAAATAATTGGTTGAACTACCAGAAAATAAGAACTCCCTCTCTATATCCCGGGTGAAAGTAACCCCCAGACACTTACATCCTTGTTGATAACCCCGAAGATATTGCACTCTCGCCGATTGTCTTGCGATTAACTTTCAACTGCATGGTCATATCAAGACTCTAGTTCTACCCTCCATTAACTGGAAACTCATAAACCAACTACTCAAATTAACCTCACACAGCCTGAGAGGAGCCGGAATGCCCCCAGCATCACGAGGGTTCGAATTTAAATGGTCTTCCATTCAAGACCCAACCTCACTGAACGGTGCTTAACTTCCAGTGACAGAATGAGAACTAGTATAATTATTCAACGCACCATCGACGCTGTCTTAATCTTGCGTTTACTTTTCGCCCCAAATATGAATTTTTCCTCCCAATTGGGCAGTTTATTATTATTATTACTTCCTGCTCATGAGTTCTACAGCCAGACTCCTTCATTCAAACAATTGGTCTGGTTAGCCAGGTGTGACTACTGCCCGTGGTCTAGAGATCCTGCGGGTAGGGCAGAATTTTCTAATAAAAATTCTGTTCCCTCCGGAGTAAAGAACACGTCAAGCTGACATTTCCGACCCAACCCAGGCTTTGTGAGGCCAATGTGGGTAGCTGGTGCGAGCCCAGCTAATGGAGGGTAAAACCTCCGTCTTGAATAACTCAAATAGATGTTAAAACCAAATAGATCTTCCTGTTCCTGTTTGAAGAGTTCTATATTCAAACTATTGGTCTACTCACTGCTTATATATGTACAATGTACATACATCCAGACTCTTTAATAGGTCTAATCCTATTTGTCCTACTTTCAGACCATATTTCTTGACGCATTGGTTTAGGCTGTTCAAGAGAACCAACAAGTTCACTCATCAGAGTTAAATTTAGCGTTTAGAAATAATGTCCGTAAATCAAAGAGTAACAAAGAAGACAAATTTAATTATTTTAGAAAATCAATTTTATTATTCTCAATATATTTCTTTAATCATATTATAATTTCTTTCATTTTTAGTCGTTCTTAGTAGAAATAATAATTTTGTATTAAACCTATGATCATGTAAGACACAAATTCTAAGTATATTTCTACACACTGAGAATAAATGCAACAAGCTTGTTTTTTGGCAAAAATGCCGAACTGTGTGGGTTTCTCAAGAGGCTAGACGTAATTAGGAAATAGCTTTCTGTCAGGAAATGTGGTCAGATACATATTTCTCTACAAAAAACTCTTTTTAAAGTAATTAGATCCCCTTCATATAATATTTCTCTGTTGTAGGACTATAATATATTGTATTATGACATTGTACGTTGCGTCATTACCTAGACTTTTTTACAGAGACAACACAACAGTTCACTATTCAAGGTTCCCGGTCGGAATAATTACTTAGGTCTAATACAATACAATAGAAAATGACAGTTTTGGTTTAAACACCTATACAGAGAAAATGCTAAAAATCAGAAGCTATCTAAATGTTAGCTACATTACGAAAATGAAAATCAGAACAGCTCTACAAGAAAAATATAGTATTTTACTTTACTTTCTCTTCTGTAAATTAATCTATTTATGGAACTAAATATTTTCTGTTCGAAAATAAGGAAAAAGGCACTTTGTATTAAAAAAAAAAAAAACTTATGAACGAATGTAAATACTTAAAACTAAGAAAACTTTATCATAATAGTTATGCATTTGTTTTAAAAGATAAATAATATTATCATTTTTACCTATCAGCAATATACTCGTAGATTGATAAATTCAAAACTGATTTCACAATGTTATACTTGATCAATTGATACAGTGACAGAGTTTTGACATTTGGATTACTACAACATGAATCATGTCACTCGGAAATTGGATCCATGAGAAAATTAATATGTTTTAACTTTAAGATATACATAATGAAGAATATGTTTGTATTGGGGATTGACATGTTCTTTGACAGAAGACACCACAAGGAACACAACATTTACGTGACAAAACAATGAAACAGTACATTGACAGTAAATGCTTGGAGCCAGAAGGAACTGATGAGGATTAAAAAAGTAACACCAAGTGCAGGGGATGAAGTGATTGGAACAGATTCGGAACTCCTGGAATGAGATGAGTGGAGAACCAAGTGACGACATTGAAGAGCACATTACACAGGACAGAACAGAATATACTTATTATCTACACTAAATGACTAGGCTTGGTTTCTTTGGTCACTTGAGACATATAAAGTTAGTAGACAGTAAAACATTCAACAAATCATGTTAAGAGTGCAGTACAACAGTGACAACATTATTGATTCATTTGAAAATCTTGCTTTAAAAAAATTGGCTTCATCAAATAAAAAATTAATGATAGATATGTATTACTTTCAACAAAGATGATGATGTTGTGAGGGATGGAAGATCTTGTTTCAACTTGAAAGCTTTTGTATTAATCTTGCACGTCACCAAATTAGAAACTGACAATATACCTTGCCATAGATGTTTTGAAGGAAGAGATTAAAAAAACATTAATTGAAAGCTTCTAAACCCCCTTGATGACAGACAAGAAAATAACAAAATAAAGTATGCACAGTGTACACAACATGTTGGGATAGAAAAATGATAGGTCTAGTCGATGAAAATGAGATCAACTTAGATTCATTCCTTTTTTTTCATCGAGATCTATCTAAAAAGAAACAAAATTCAAACCACAACTTTCCAAGTAAGATGCCAAAATGAATGATGACTATATAAAAAAGTACAGCTGATAAAGAAACAAGGAATAAACACTCAACACACTACACACAATACAAGATGACTAACAATGTGTTTCTGTCCCACATGTCAATACCCAAATATTCTCCATGTAAACCAAATCTGGTAGGATGTTCTCATTCATATCCTAGATCAATAGATAGTAATCTAAATCACATTTAGTACTAAAAAACCCAAGAAAAGACATTTAAACTTAAAGAAAGAAATAAAAGCTTAAAATAATAAGTACTTGATTTAAAAATAAAATTGGGAGTTACTGAAAATAAAAATAAAATAACTAAATAAATATTTAACACTTCTAGGATTTTTGGTAAAAATTTAAATAAATAAAAATATTTGGAAATAAACATTAATATTACACAACAAAATATAGTGATAAAACTGGATAAAGCTTGTAGAAAATAATCATGAGAACAATATGGCACTCCACTGACAATGTGATGAAGATGATTGATTGGTTTCAAGAATGCCAAACACGGTAAGATAAGATCGAGAGAAAGGTCTTAATGACCCAGTGCTAGTTTCACTAAAGTCTCATTTTACAAAGTGCAACTTTCTTTGGATTCATTCTACATCTTTTAATTTTTCCATCCATAACATAATTTGTGGTCAGAGTTAAAGATAAAGAATATTACAGAGCTTGATTCAAAAGTTTTTTTGTAAGTATTGATACATCAGAATACAAGTAATTAACAATTTTATTAAAAATGAATAAATAATTGGAACAATTTTCACTGATAAAAATTGCACAAAACTTGAATGGCCATTTTCTTTTAGATTGATTAATGATACTTTGGGTAATAGGTACTTATATCATCGCATTAAAAACATAATAATAAAATAATTACTATGTACAATGACGATCAAACTTCGTATCTAAATATTCCAGACGAGTCTGTTTCATTAATATTCCAAGGATGAAAAAGGCCAAAAGAAAATTGTAAATAGTAATAAAGAAAGAATGAGAGAAGAAAATAAATTTAAACTTTAATCAATAACAATTTCTCTCTCAAAGGTTTAAAATAATTTGTTTGAATTACTTCAGAATTAGATGTTAACCAGAAAACATAGACACATTAACTAGTAGACCAACTATTTGCTAGTAAAATACTAATGGACAAGTTACAAACATATTGTCAACAAGAAGTATATGTTATATTTACTTTTATTACAGCCAAGTAACAAGTAGAAATAGCTTTGTAGTGGACAAATTACTAAGTCTACTGGATTGAATGACAATATTCAATGGAAAAACATTAAAATTAAAAATCTATAGTTACTTCTCAGTTTACTTTTCTTGAAATGTTTTTACATCATTAAAACATTTGAATTTAATTGTCACATAGCTTTAAAAAGTATTGATGTCACAATTTTCCACAAACTTGTCGGAAAGTGTTGCGGTCTACGTGAGATCATCTCCAAAGTTGAGCTCCAAACGGAGCATAACTTTAGTCGTCATTCATTGTACATGTGTCCAGTTCATCAGTAAGAGATAGTGAAAGAAGAGAAGGTCCCTGTCACTAGGAGAGATAAAGGTTATCCTTGGATATTTATTCAAACACAAAATTCTGCGAAAGATCCATTAGCACAGACAAGAGAGCCTTTTAGTAATAACAGAAGTTAGCCTTGGACTCTCGAGTAGATATGACAATGGTTAGTGCTTTAGAAAATCCAAAAACTCTCCTCAGATCCTCTTACACAGACAAGGGACGAAGTCCTTGGATCTCAAAGAGGTATGGGAATTGTCCTCTAATATTTACCATGGACGAAATCTTTGGATCTCTAGTAGAGACGAAATTAATCTATAGTAGGGACCAAGTCCTAGTAGGGGCGAGAGTTATCCTTGGATCTCTTCAGCTGGACCTTCAGCCGCTTGGTTCCGATCTGAAAGCCGTGCATGTTGGAGATGGCGGCTTGGGCGCTCAGTGGATTGTCGTACGACACGAAACCTGGCGGGGATGAACAACAGAGAAGCACGTTAGACACATGTGGTGGTGGTGTGGTTTGTGGCTGGAGAGGATCTAATTGTAAATAAGTTCTAATTTTTTAAACATGCACAAAAAAAGTTGACCTTCTAAGATAATTTTTAACTAATTAGGTTGTTTTCAAACATAATTTTCACAACAAAAAAAAAAAAAATAATTGATTTTTGTTTCTAAAGGCTGGAAAATTTCATGAGCGGAAAATATTATTTGTCTACAAATTGAAATTTTGACACCACAAAAGCAATAAATAGGCATGAGTAGAATGTAGAAAAAGATTGAATACGATTGAATAAAAAAAGGATATTTTCTTGAACCAAACCCACTCAAAACTTTAAATCTAACTTTTATGTCATACATACTTGAGATAATAGATACTTGTGCGAAAGTTCACATGTCGATAGTAACAAAAAAAGCAAAGTGCAACGACTACAAGATAGTTGGAAAGTAGTTAAAAAAAACTATTTGGAAAGTTCAGAGCTCGAACGGAGAGTAACTTTTAAATAGAACAAGAGTTCAACAACAACAAACTTTTATGGTTTTTTGCAGCGGGAAACGATAAATAAACTGTTTATTTCAGATTGCAATTGTTCACGACAGGAGTCTCGGGGTTGTCAATAGAGAAAAGCGATTCGGGCATTGGAAAGTCATTTCATCTTTCTTTTTAGTTTAGCCGGGATGAGCCAAAATGCTCGCTCAGGGACTGGCATAAAGGTTGGACTGGACAGGTGTTGTTAGATTAGAAGCTCTTCGCACTTAACACTAAGAACAATGCCGATTTGTGTTCTTCTAGTCTATTTCCTTTTGATTGTTATCCAGCCGGAAAAATCTTATCACTTTGGAAACAAAATTGTTTACTCTCTTCTCCTCAACATAGAACTTCCTGAAAGCTTAAATATATTGATTTTATTACTTTACCGACTAATCAACTAGCAAACAAGGATTCTCTTATCCCCCACCTTTATTTCCTTCTCAGTGTTCCTGATAAGAATAAGTAGGCGTTATTTAACATGGCAGGGATCTCTTGTCATATCTTCAAGGCAAGCACAGATTATGCCATATTCATTCATGCACAGTTCTCGATTATTTTACAATGGATCCACTTTACAAATGGAATGACTTTTCAAGAGAATTTTATGATCATTGGTATTTATCATACTGTTATGTCCGAGACCTGACGCGGCGTCTCCCAGGAGCCCAAGGGACAGAAATCTTCTTGTTTCAAGAAGTCCAGTCCCTGGAAATATTGAGGGCCTTGTAATAATTATCTTGTTAAGAAAAAGTGACGGTTTCAGATTATTATTAACGATAAAAATTTAAGAATGATATTTCTCAAGACTGTTGAAAGAGTTGTGCTTCAACACCTCACATCAGACTCTACCCCGCCACTCAGAGAACAGAAGGGTAGGGAGAGAATGAAAATATTCCTTGTGATGAAAAATGGTAAACACCTGAGACCTCCCTGTGTAAATCATTATAATGAGCTCGCGAGGAAGGGGTGGTTAGGAAAATTAATACTGAGCAATGAGCGAGCAATATCGGGAATGAAAAACTCAACAGCGAAAACCAGGAAGGCAAGACAACCTGGTTAGAAAGTAGAATTGAATACTCCACAAAGGTATTCAGTAAATGTGGGGCAGTCTACAACACACCCATTGTAGAAAGTAGGTCAGAAATCAAGAAGTTTAGGTCCTGATTTGGCTCATATTGATAAAGAGAGGATCAGCAAAATAACAATATTAAAGTTAGATTTTAACAGATTTTCCATTTTTAATAAGATATGATCGTGTTTATTTTTTGAACTCTTTGAAATGATACACATATCGGAATTCCCTAGTACTCACTTCTCAGGCGAAGTGTTCAAGTGTTTTGACTAGCCATACAAAACTCATCTAGTAAATAAAAAATACCCCGTAATAAACCTACATTCCTACACGATACCACGATACGTTGTTGTATTGTAGAACGATACAGTAGAAAAAATTAAAATCCGTTTACATAAAATTATCATGAAGTCAGCCCGGATTTAACAAAGTTCCCTGTTATACTTGGCGAGACACACTGCTAAGTCTAAAATGACGAATGAATGATGTCTGTTCATTTTTCTCCGAGTACAGAACGAAAGCAGGAGGGGAGAGAAATTAGTTGCAAGCTTTCGACTTCAGTGGAAACAGATATAGCAGAAGCACATGTATAGAACACGTACAGAACGTATTGTATGCCAGATCAATCATACACAATCGCTTATAAAAGAGCTTACCCCCTCCCCATCAATTTTGTTCCATTATGCTACACAGGGATATTGGATTGTTGAGAATGTCATGTCTACTGTTCCCCAATGCTCATTATACGTGCATTTTACTGTTTCCAATATTCTTGCGAGCAGACTGGCTCAGGGCGGATTTTAGTTATTTTGAGAGAAAATAAAAATAAACAACAATTATTCGTCCGATAAGGCTTTGGAAGTCTCTTCACCCATCAATTATTATGATTGTCATGATTTTGTGGTCAAATTCTCAAATAAAATAAAAAAAGCATGCATTAGTAGGTTACCCCCTCCCCATCAATATCCGAACCCTCCGACCCCCACGCCTCGCTAGCTGCATTACCAGCCGAGCGCTCTAATCACGCAACCAAAAAAGTTAAACCATATTCCACCAGTGAAGGCAAAACCTTTCCTCATATTAAGACTGAATATTGAGAAATTGTTGTTATCCAAAGGTAGAAAAAGCACCACTTAAATGTTATAAACAGATATTATTTTATTATTACTTTGTTCATTGCCTCTACTCGTATGTAGATAAACTTTTGTTTCGATGCGTGTAATCAGTTCAATGTAAAAGTAATAACATAAAAAGCACAAGATATTCTAGATAACTGGAAAAATAGATAACATATAAAGGAAAGGAAATCCTAGAGAACACAAATAAAAACAAGAAATTTAGATAACATAAAAGGGATAGGATTTTCTAGATAACATAAAAAGGACGAGGCTTCACTAAAGAACATATTTTTTTAAAAAATTAAACAGTCAGAATTTTTCTGTTATAGTGAAAATTGAAGGGAATGAATGAGCAGAAAACAACCTTCAAATATATTAGAGGGACAGGATTTTCTGGATTTCACAAGAGGAACAGGGCATTTTAGAGAACAGTTCAAAATATTGAAATAGAAAATGAATTTAGTATAGATTGACATACATAATAGAAGTGTGTCAGTAATCTAAATTTCGAGCAGGTATTAAACACATAACAGATATATTCCAACAGATGGAAAGAAAGAACGTACAAAAAGATTTTTCAAGAGAGATAGAGTAGAGCATGGGTTGCTGAGAACGGGCGGGGTAAGGAAAGAAGGAGAACAAGTAGAGTGGAAGGAAGAAAAGAGAGAAAGAGGTAAAAAAAGAAAATGATACGAACCGAAGCACTTGGAGCGATTGTTTTGTTTGTCGATAAAGACCTTGGCACTGAGCACGGTGCCGAACGGACCAAACATGGAGGCCAGATCGGCGTCACTGAACTCGGGGGGCAGATGGTAAATGAAGAGGTTGGCACCCTCCGGACCCGTGAGCTGTTTGCCAGACGAGCCAACTGGAAAAACCGGAGTCGGTCATGGAGGGGGGACTATATGGTAGCCCCTGGAGCCAAGCGCGGTAACCCGTCAGGGGTGTCGAGAGGGGAGGGGGGAAAGCAAGAGGATGGGGAGAGGAGGACAGGTGGAGGAGGAGGAGGAGGAGGAGTAAGGGGAAAGGGGGGACTTGTTGAGGCAGGGAGTCCAGAGAGACCGCTGACGGGCTACTGTGTGGTACTGTTATGTTTATGTTTCTTACTAAAGTACTTCATACCAGAGTGAGATGTTATGACGTCACACGCACGTACGGAGGAGGAGACAACGAACAGTGGAGGAGAGGGAGGGGGACACCTGACAAGGAAGCCTAGGAGGGACAGGAGACGAAGTGAAGACCTTTCCAGCACGGTAGCAGAATTCAAAACAACGGTGTAACATTATCACGTGAACTATTGACACGCTGTGCCGCCGCTTTTAATAGAGAAAAGAAAAATTAATTGGGTAAAAAAATACAAACTGTCACCCAAAAGTAATCAAAATGAGGCGTGAAAAAGGGGGGCTTGAAAAAGAGTCGAGACAAAAAGCAATTTTCAGTGCGGAAGACAAAAGTCTAGTCTATTAGAGAGAGAGGATCAAAATTGAGACATGCTACGGACGTCAGTAATCAGTGGACAAAGACAAAAGATAATTTAAAAGGAAAAGATAGAAAATTGCCGAGAGCAAACTTTGAGCACACAAAATAATATGAAGTACTTTAGAGAGAAAATAAAAAAACATGCTGGACAAACACAAGAAATAATAATTTGATATTTATATCAGTCATAATGAAAATGCAGTAAAAATAAGAAAGGTTTTTCTTTATTAATTGAATGAAATGATCAACTTTAATTTTTGAAATTTTTCACTTTATTTGCAGAATAATTATTTGACAAGAATAAATTTTAAAACGTGATAGTGAGTGAAAATCTCTTTAAATGTAAACCAAATCATTTCAGTTGATCAAGACCATTCATAGAGAAAACACAGTATGTTATGTTTAAGAAGGAGAAATGAGAACTAACGAGCTAGCAGGCTATCTGAATTGAGACTGAACTTTATTAACAATTTATGTACAACGGCCAGTCTAAATATTAACTGGCCCAAACACGCTCTTTCTTTTTTTTCTTTTTTTTATAAAGACAGATATTTTGTTCTTTTGAGAATTCTGCCATATCGACTAGTAAGAACAGGAGTTGGAGGAGGAATCTCATTATTTGAATCCAAGGGAATCTCAGAGCTGGGACCTGCATCCAAATCTTCAACAGGTTGTGGCAATACAGTACGAATGTCAGGTTCAGGTGTAGGTAGTATGTTCATTTCATAGTTAGATGAATTTCCTTCAGTACTTCCAGAATCACTTATAGCATACGAGTAATCATAATGATTCATTACTTCAGTACCAGTATACCTTTGAACACGATCATCATTAGTATCAGTATACCTTTGAACACCACCATCATTATACCTTCTAATATACACAGAATTTCTTCTCAAGATCAAACCATTTTCAAATTTTATCAGATACGATCGAATATCCATTTTCTTAACTATCTCTCCTTCTTCCCACACACTTTTTTTTATGTTTTTTACCAGAACTTTTTCACTCACACTAAACTCAATACAGTTTTTCTGACTAGTTTTATTGTAGAAATTAGCTTGATCTTTATGATGATCTGACATTCTTTTAGAGGGTAGCTCAGGGTCTACTAAATTTGGCACTAACTGACTCAGAGCAACAGGCAACTTACCTCTGAGGTTTCTAGAGAATAGTAACTGAGCCGGAGACCAGGGCAAACCTTCCACTGGTGAGTTCCTGTAGTTAAGTAGGTATAAATTTATGTCTTTACCTTCAAAAGCCGACTGTTCCAACATACCTTTAACAATTCCTACTGCTTTTTCTACCATACCTCGGCTTTGACAGTGATGTGGACTTGCAGTATGAATTTTAAAATTCCATTCTTCAGCAAATTTACCCATCTCATAACTGGCAAATGGATTGTTATCGCAAAACAATTCTGCTGGAATTCCATGAATACTAAAAATCCTTTTCAAACAGTTTATCACCTCCGTGCTACTCTTATCAGACATTTTTCTAATTTCAATCCACCGGGAAAAATAATCCACCAGGACCAAAAAATACTTACCAGCCCATTGAGCTATATCCACACCAACTTTATAGAATGGAATCTCTGGGATAGTATGACTTACAAGAGGTTCCTTAATTTTAATAGGAATTCTCCTACAAGGACTTGCTCGAGGGACAGCTCCCTCTTTCACTTTTAACGAGTTTTCATCGGGAAAACAACCGGTACCAGCAAATACATCATTATTTTTATTTAAAACATTTACTTTCTTGATCAAGCCCAGATCAACACAAGAATCCAACCCAAGTATTGGTACTGTATTCAATTCGACAATGACAAATTCGGCCTCAATAATTCTATCTTTAGACTCTAGCAGTAGACTTACCTTGCCCTTGGGATAGATGAAATGTCCACCATAAGCCTCAAGTTTGATACTAGATTTTTTCAAACTGGGTCTAGGCTTCATACGTCCTAAGTACTTAATAGGTAAAACATTAACTTCACTGCCTGTATCTAATTTAAAATCTATAGGAAAATTATTAACCTGTATCTGTTTCATCCATGATTTCTGCTTTTTACCGCCTTGCAGCTCATTAGTATGCACTTCAGTTCTAGCCACAGAATCAATATTAACTTCATAATCATACATTGAAGCATCATCATCACATTTCACTTCACGAACATTCTTACGAAAAAATAATTTTCTTTTACACATTCTAGCAAAATGACCCTTTTCACCACAAGCATTACATTGCCTACACTTTGCCAGACAAACTACATCACTATCATGATATCTACCACACCGCTGACATTGCTTACTGTACTGACGACTCTGCTGGGGAGGCCTTGAAGATGAAGATGGATATCGCTTCTCATCATACAATGCATGGATCTGCGCCTCATCTCCACTTTGCACAGCTCCACATTGAGAAAGCACATGAGTAACCGGAACGTTGAAGCACAATGCTTGCGACTTTTTTTCCGCCAACTCCACAGATTTACAGTAATCGACAACCTTGTCCAGTGACATATCTTCTCTTAGTAGCCGCTGCTGCACACTTCTTGAATGGACACCCAACACGATTTGAACTTTGAGCAGCTTCTCTTCTTGGGAATCAAAACAACAGCTCTTCACTAATCTTCTCAGCTCAGAATAATAATTGTCAAACGTTTCACCACTTTGCTGTTTTCTATCAAAAAATTGATATACGTCCCAAATTTCATTTTTCTTGGGTAGACAAATCTCTGACAGCACTTTTATTATTCCTTCCACGGTTTCTTCATCCTCCTTCAAAGTAGTTCTTGCTTCATAATGATTTAATGCTTCTCGTCCCATCAAATTTTTTAGACGAGCTACTTTAACAGTTTTTGATTCGGTGTCTGTCTTTGTAGCTGCAAAATATATCTTGGTATCTCGTATAAATTCTTTGAAGTTTAGGGCTGAATTTCCCATCATTAGTAGTGAACACGGTTTATTGAATTGTTCCATCATTATTCACCAAAAAGTTTGAAACTTAGATACTTTACTTAGAAAAGAAACGTAGGTAGTAAATCCTACCGACTGCGCCATGTTTAAGAAGGAGAAATGAGAACTAACGAGCTAGCAGGCTATCTGAATTGAGACTGAACTTTATTAACAATTTATGTACAACGGCCAGTCTAAATATTAACTGGCCCAAACATGTTACGCTTCGAACTGTACTCAATTACAAGCACTTCTTTTCAACATGTTTGAGTATATACAATACATATATTTCCATTTCAAAATGCAGCAGTAGTATGATTTTTTCTGTGGTGAAGCAAAAGCCTCTTCACAATTATTTTTGTGGGTAGCACAGCATCACTCTCTTCTCTATACTTTTCTAATCCTATACATAATAAATTTTTCTTTATAATTTGGTAATGAATCCACTGGTGGTACAAGGAAATACTCCTCATGTATTTCTCATGAGGTATGAGAGATCCCCGAAATCCAAAATACAGGGTAGAAAAAATTCTACCCAGCCTGGGTTTGAACCCAATTCACCGCGGGTGCAAGCCTAGTGTGCTAAACCACTCGGCCACGCTGACTACTAGAAAAATATATTGTTCCATTCCTGAAGTATTTTGAAAGTGTTTAAAACGTGAAAATGCAAGGTTAATAACATTTTTATTTTGTGAATGTTCGGAAGCAATACTTTTTCATTAATAAGAAAGTTGATTAGGTCTGTTGACCAACATCAAATGGATTTTAACTATATTGTCGAACGAAATAATGAATTTGTTAAAATTCAAAGTACAAAATTAACACGTGCAATTAACATGTTTCACAAATTGACAGGGACACAACAATAAATTAAAGCATTCACTTGACCATGATGATTTCCTTGTAAAATTCACCATTAGCACAGATTTCTATAGTATTCTAGGTACAAAACATGGATTGCTAGGATAAGGATACTACTTCCACTGTCCCGGTAGCTCAGTGGTAAAGGCGGCACTCTATGAATCCAAAGATTCCAGAGGTCGTGGGTTCGTAACCCAGCCGGGACATGACAAGTTATCCTCCCATTTGGGATTTTTACCACATAATAATATGTCTTGGGCTTACTGCTGGAATAATGGTACTTTAATAGTACTATAGAGCTTCCAGTCAGCTAATAAATAGCTAAATGGTTTGGCTTCGTGGGTGCCAAATTAAAAATAATATGAGACATTTGAAAGCAGCATCCAAATTATACAATAGAAATTTGTGCCAATTACAAAAAGGTGAATCCTTGAATTCCATCTTCTAATCTAACAAATTGTAAAATCCCAACTACTATATCCAACTATCCACAGTTAAAAATATTCATTTACAGGTTTAATTCATACGTCTAAAAGTACCTAAAAGAACTCTACAATTACAACTAACAACTCAAAGCTAACAACTTCTAGACCTATAGCTTGCAACATGGAGCTACTTACCTGATGTATCCTTCTCTAGAAATGCTGCTTTCAATATTTTAACAAAGAAACCTGTTTCAATCAGTATGAATTAAAGAAAGGCATAACTTCCCTCCCTACATATCATAAAAGTTTGTAGAATATTGACAGAAAACTCACTACTGTGTGAAACACCACACCAAACACTCTTCTGGAGGAGTGCAAAAATATATCGATTAAATTTATAGAGTAGGTGCCACAAGTGTTCATAACTTGAAAATGTTGCTATAACATAATAATAATAATAACAGGTTAATGCTCAAAGCATTTTCTACCACCTAACCCTCAGAGTCTTATTTTTATGTGGTCACAAACTCAAATTAATGAGCGAAATGTCATGCACTGGGTGGGATTTGAACCAACGGATTCCTACGCTACCTGGTATACCATCAGACTTGACTACCAGTGCACGGTACCATATGTACAGTATGTCTCAGAAGTCCTGGCAATGGCCTCATAACTTTTGAATGGGTACGAATTTTTGGATTCTGTTTGTTTCTAAGGATAGGAAGTGCCCTATGGCCGATTCACTGGTGATGTCAAAATCCAGGTTCGAACCCCGGAAGTGGCACTTTTTTGATAAAAATGGCCATTTCTTGAGAAATTTAAATGAGAAGGTAATTTTTTAATTTAATTTTATTAATTAACAGGTAAAAATACTGCTTTCCTCAAAAAATAAATTTTCTATCACTATCAGTGGCGGAGCTATGGTGGTTTCAAACTTAAAAATCTGGTTTTTTGAGACACCCTGTAGCTTTGGTACCGCGGGACTCAATACAGTCCTCAATGATTTAAAATGACGAAAAAAGTGTCTTGGAAGTACTGAAATGGATAAAACTCCGATATATCACCTCCATCAGTGCCGGAGAGCAAAGTGTTTAAAGTCAATACCTAATACTTGTAAGATCACATTTTACCTATTATTTACCTAGGCTTCAATTATCCACCATACAAACACACAACCATCACCAAATCGCAACTTTAGTGGGTATCACAGCATTACAAGTCTAGTATAAGTAAGTATCCCTCATTCTTTCGAATTTCATTTAACTTGTAATGCCACCACTGATTGCTATTCTCAATTAAAGTATTTACTCATTTGTTTTGATGAGGTTGAGTGAACCACCAACACACCCAACCACATAGTCGAGTTATAATATTTCCCATTTCCCACCGAGAATCGAACCCGGGGATTCCGCAGTCTCATTACTGAATCTAGAAAGGGACACATTGGAGAAGAAACTCATTGCAATGCCATGAGGATCGAAGAGAGTAAACTTTTAAATTAAATAAATATTTAAGTAGGTACCTACCTAGGTTCAGGAATGAACTAATTTTGAACCTGCATGGTCCTGAATCAGGTTGACTCAAATCCATGATACATAGGTTATTAGGAAATAAACAGGTGGGTAACTAATATGAATGTGGATAGTTAGATATCTAGTTAATAGATAAATAAATCTGTTTCTCTTCACTTAACTAAGAGTTGAAGTTTGAAAACAATAATTAGTAAAGGGACTTTTCAGTCTTACCTCGGCAGTATAAACAAGGTAAACAAGGTATAATGTAGTAGGTAGGTAGGTGCCTACACATTTTACTCAACTAATCAATATCTATTTATTGTTGTTGTTGTCGTCATTCTAACAATTGTTCACAAACTAAAGTTGTTATCGAACCCTTTTTCACTTCAAGACAATGCAACTAATAAAAATTGATTATTGTCATGAAAATAGGTCATTGTTATCCAACCCTCCGGCACTGATGGTGGTGATATATCGGAGTTTTTACCATTTCAGTACTTCCAAGACACTTTTTTCGTCATTTTAAATCATTGAGGACTGTATTGAGTTCCGCGGTACCAAAGCTACAGGGTGTCTCAAAAAACCAGATTTTTAAGTTTGAAACCACCATAGCTCCGCCACTGATAGTGATAAAAAATTTATTTTTTGAGGAATGCAGTATTTTAACCTGTTAATTAATAATATGAAATTAAAAAAATACCTTCTTATTTAAATTTCTCAAGAAATGGCCATTTTTATCAAAAAAGTGCCACTTTCGGGATTCAAACCTGGATTTTGACATCACCAGTGAATCGGCCATAGGGCACTTCCTATCCTTAGAAACAAACAGAATCCAAAAATTCAGACCCATTCAAAAGTTATGAGGCCATTGCCAGGACTTCTGAGACATACTGTATATGTAAAGTAATACAAACATATAATACAATACAACGATTGGGTTTATTTTTTTAGTTTCCTGACCAGGACTGCAGTTCCGAAAGAACATGTCATAGTCAATAAAGAGACTGCAAACACTTCTCATCTGATTTCCTTCATCGGAATTCAAAATTACATTTGAAAAAACCAAATTAGTAGATAACGTTTCAAGTTCCATCCAGGCTTCAATAAAAATTCCAATAATAGAAAAGAGTGCATGCTCCCCGTTTGTTAATTTTTTAAGAAGCACTGGACCATCTGGAATTCATATATGCCAACAGCCGTTAAGTAATATGGGTAAGGCGTCAGCCAAATGCCACACTAGAAGAAATTTTGCATGCCTCTATTTCTATCATACCACATGGAAACTCATTTCACAACTTCATATTGTTATTGAGTTTGCATTATGTTTTGTAAATGCTGTTAGGGTGTAAACAAATCACTAGAACACACGTTACAGCAGCACAGTATTGCACAGTTTGTTATTGCAACGGACAAAAACCACCACATTGTTAATAAATCTTAAAATTCAAACCAGACCAAAAGTGGGCCAAACCAATCGTTTCTTTTTTGTGATACCACATTTTATGTTAAGAATATGAAATCATGTGAGAATGAATTTTTGAATTCAAAGCTGTTAAAAAAAAAATGTTCGAAATTTTTGTAAAACATAATGGGCAGTATTCATGAAAAGAAGCAAAAGCTTTTCCTTGGGAAATTCGATGTAAAATAATGCTTCTCTTTGTAAGCAAAAGCTTTTCTTTCGTTTTCTTTGGAAGTAAATGGTACAGATATTTTCTAAACATGAAGCAATTGCTCGTAGGCAAAAGCAAATGCTTGCGAGCAAAAAGAAATGGTTATGAATGCAAAAAAGAGCAATAAAATTGCTTTTTCTTTCATGTTTTCTATCAGACCTTTTGCCTTTACTTTGAGCTTTTGCTCACCAGCAATTGCTTCTTTTTTATGAACACCGCTCATTATATGTTACCACAGAAAACAGCAACCAGTTGCAAAATTTAGGTTAATTTATCTGTTGGATATGCAAAGTTCTTTTCATTTAGAGCCTGCGACGACTAATAAGAAATTATCGGTTAAGATTTGGGCCACTTTCCGTCCGAAACCAAGATCCACGTCAAAGCAGAGTTCACCAAAGTGTGGGCCCGGACACACTCCTCAATACTAACCTTGGATTTGCTGATAAGTGTCGCTCAGGGTCAAGGGAGCCCCCAGTCCGTTGAGAGAGGACAGAGTGCCTAGGGCGTTGCCTCCTCCGCCCGACAGAATAGCTGTCCACACAAACATAGTAATAGTTAATAATTAAATATGACAATTAATATTCCAGACATATTTTCTATATCTCACGGTTGTGGGCGGATTGTATGGACGCCCACTCAGCCTGGAATCCAAGGACTCCTTTCATGTCACCTGATTCAATCTAGGTTTTAAGTTTTAACGTCCTGATAGGGCTTCAAAATTGGGGTGTTTCCTTTCCTCTCACTGGGATTCGGAAGAACTACCGTATTCACGTGTGAACAGTGAATACGGTAGCTGTTCACGTAGGAACAGCTACATGAACCTACCCGTATTCAGCCTGGGTTGGGTGGAAAACCAGCAGAAACATTTCTACTGAGCCACGGCGGACACAAATCTACATATATCCTATCTATGCTTGACGTTACTTTACTCAGAGATATATCGAGCAAGTGATTCGGTTCTACTGTTTTAAGCAGGGATCACTTGGAAAGCAAAAATAATAACAATAAAGCATATACATACCTGCTGCATTGGAGGTGGCCAGTCCACTCAGAGCTGTATAAAAGAGAGAAAGAAAGTAAGCGAATTAGTATTATTTTTTTGTGTGTAAATATCAATTACATATTGACAAGCGTTATTTTTGTTCGATATGAGCGATTTTTTTTATTAAAAAATACCAAGACAAATATTTTTTTTAAATAGGAAATAAGAACTATGTACGTTTTTAGATTGTTTTAATCGTTAACACTGAAAACGTGAGACAAGGATATTTCGAACGATGTGATGTTAGTTACCATTTCTGCTCAAAACATAGGTATACACTAGGGTGACTGGGGAGAGTTAATGAAATTGTTCCGACAAAAACAACAACACAATTTCGTTCGCAAAAAACAAAATCCATAATTATTATAATTCAATTAGGTAAGCGCTAAAGTCAACAAAAGGCTTGAATTTCCATCGCCATCAAATGTTCTGACACAGTGAAACAAAACTCGGGCCAACTAGTAGTAGCGGCAAACATGCAAGCTCCCCCTCACCCATTCTACAATATCAAATAATTTCCAAATTTTGTTCCTCCTCTAAGTTTTTAATTTCAAGTGTGTGTGTGTGTGTGTGTGTGTGTGTGTGTGTGTGTGTGTGTGTGTGTCTGTGTTACCATGGGTGCGAAAACTCTCATAAAAGCTAATTCTGGTACCTTCTGTTTTCTCTGCGTATTGACCCAACAAATTCGTTATGAGTTTGGCCTCATCGTTAACAGCTGGACTGCTATTAATATGAAATAAGTGATCTCACACAAAAATTCCATTCGTGCTCTGTCACAAGATTCTCTCTCACTTTGCGCAAGGAATTTTAGGTGAATAAATTTCAAGTTCAGTGTAACAAAATGGACTCAATCTTTCAATCATCGACGAATAAACTCGTATAACCAAGATTTTGAAATCAAAATTAAAAAGGAACATAATATGTGTGATACAAAATTGAGACTAAATAAAATTTGTTTCAACTTATATTTAATTATCAATTTTTAGGTGTGCATGCTTACGATGTTAACTAAAACGCAACTAATTTGTCATGAGAGGTCAATGTAGCGATGTGATGCCTTAGCGACAACACCGGTGATAGAAATATTAATTTTGTAAAGGAATCTTTTGTAATTGGAGCATGCAAAGAAGATAGAAAAGCACAAGACATAATATTGTGTTCTATACACGCATTAATCTATGAGGCAAGAAATCTGAAACTGGATAAGTATACGTAGGTAGATTACAAATGAAAATTATCTTCAACTAGAGAAAAGGAAATATCAAAATTATTCTAAAGTAGAGAACACAAAAGTTAGAAAAGGCGGATCTGTAAGAAGGTTGAAGCCTGTGGGTGTCTCCAGGACAGAGCTTATTATCCCAAATAAATTAAAAGGCTCCAGGACACTCAAGAGTGTCTAGCTTACTAATCCCACTTTACACACACTTTAAGGTCTAGATTCGCCTTTGCCAAAAACTTAAATCTTTGTCTAAGTTCCTAAATTCCAGCTGGGGGAAATGGAGCAACTAATTTTTTAGTAATATCAATGAAAAGGAAACTAAAAGATAAAAAAATAATGCAATCGCAATCAAAATATTAGAAATATCGTGGGACCAACCTGAACTACTAAGCGATGAAGAACTCGATCCTACAACCAATCAGATTAAGAGAATCAGAATTTGTTTTATGTTCTTAAAAATACATTTTTGTGTTGATTTACACAAAATAGACATTACCAATACCTATACACTATACATAAACTAAGGTTCGAGTTGTAAAACAGCAATAAAATTAAAAGATGAGCTAGACTCTCCCTCAAGTCGGGCTATAGTGCGTGTGATTGGTTGAACTCCGACTTGAGGGCGTGTCAGTAGTATCAATAAAAACTGATGTTTACAATTACTTTGTTTATAAATGAAGCTACTCTTTGGTAGGTACTACTTACTGAATTAAAAAAATCTTAATTCAATATTTGGTACAAATTTATGTACCTACCCTTTATTTTCTGTAAAGAGAATGCTGAGTTATCCTGCTTGGACCCTGCACAAACCAGTGCCCCACATAACTATTCGAGCCTCTGCATTATACATGGACTCCAATAATTCAAGCACTTTGTACAAAAGCTCGCAAGAACTTTGCAACATGAACAGCAATACCACCCGCGCCCGGGAACAATTGACTATAAAGTATCGCTTTCCTTCGACAAGGGGAATAGGGCATAAAATTTTACGACCACTTTTCCATTAATCCCGGAGAAAAGGAAATTCCTATTAAAATGGACATTAACCAATTTTTTTCGACGGAAAAAAGCTTCACATAGTCCTTTGTGCTTTAGTTCAGAAATATCAAGAGTGAAATTTATAGCCCCGGGTCAGAATTTCTCTGATTTCTTTTTAAAGGCTGAGTTAGACACTCATTACAATATCAATTAAAGTATGTACTAGTATTGGTTTCAAGGACTCAGCTACATTAATACATTATTTTACTTCATGTATAGCATGGCAGTCTCCATAGGCAGAACTTGGGTAGTCGATTTGCATCGCTCGCGGTAAGTTCCAGAAAACTTTTTTGATAGTGTTCTTCAGTCGTGATATTGCATTGAAAAAATATTTAACCTCCGGTAAAAATAAGTACATATACAAAATTACACACATGTTAAACACACAATACAATAAATTAAATATGTTGTACCTACACATAATTATGTTAGGTTCTAAAGGATTATAAATACATAAATCCGCATGGTACAAAGTGAGGGAAAGTTACCTGTGGGACTCATGGTTCCAGCACCAGTCATTGCTGCCAGTGTCACCAGGTTTTGCATGCTCATCGGATTCACTGAAGAGAGAAAACCCACAACCAAATCACACAAGGAACATTGAACAGTAAATCTACAAATAGGAACATTTAACATTCAGTCTATAATTAGAACTATAACAGTCAGTTTAAAAAAAGGAAATAGTATCTATCAGTCGAGTATGTAAAAGGAATATCTCAACAGTCAAGAGTATAAAGGAACATTAACAGTAAATATATGTATTTACATTTAACAGTACCGAGGAGGGAACACATACAGTCGGATCTACGACATTACGAAAATCCAACACTTGTAGATAGATCATTTGGAAAAATGAAAACTCTGTATGTCCACTAACATAAAAGCACCCTACTCTTTCATACAAATAAAAAAACATGCCAATTATGGACACAAAACTTCCTCGTGATTGCTTCACATGTAACATGCCAATTGAGATTTTATAGAAAATTACTTGTATCCAAAACGCTCACGATTTCTTCAAATTGTTTTATTGGTAGATATCGTTTTTTCTACATTCCCAGATTCCACAAAAAATTCTGTATCGGTAAGTCGTGGTCCTATTTTTTTACTTTTTGTCAAAATTTCGGAATTCTTAATATTAGAGTTAAATTATAATTATTTGAAATAAATATAAATAACCTATGTAAACATAGTATGCATATTTTTACAAAATTTCATCGAAATGGTGTATCGTTCACGAGATATAACGTATAGGTAAAAAGTTAGTGGTCAGCGCATGGTCTCTTTCACCAGAACCGCTAGTATGATTTAAAATGGGAACCATCTACAGAATGTTTCCTAATGTTTGCAAAATTTCATTAAAATCGATCGAGTAGTTCCGAGATTTGCGCGTTACAAGGAATCGTTTTACAGACGACGGACCGACAGACGGACACAAAACCAAATTTACTCAGTAGGTTATGAAACGTCCAGAAATATGAAAAAATTGAAATCGGAGCAAAAAAATATTTTTTTTACAAAAACGAACACAATACTTCCGATTTCTAATATTAGAAATTCTCGGAAGTAATATAAATGGTATCCGCGTTCATTGAGGCGATAGACGAATTAGACAATACGTCCTTACACAGGCCACTGGAAACATATCACACAGAAAACTAAACCTATCCCTTAAACCTTATATTATAAAATGATTCGTTTGTGTGTGTATGTTTAAAACGTTATAACTCGAAAACAGCAAGTCTGATTGAACTGAAATTTCGCTCGGAACGGTCATGTGCTATAAAAAAAGTCCATTTTCTAAAAGTTGAGTTTTTAAATGAGCTTTTTCAAATGCTAGTTTAACCATATTTGGAATGGAAAAAAATGGACAAGATGACTGAGATAAAATATTCCAGCATAGTATGACTTACTAAAACAAACTTTAGCAGCGTCATGAAACGTTGAATACACCATTTCTCGTTCACTGAAGTTAGGCAACGTCCACTGAGTTGGGTAACTATTTAAATTCGAACCTTGTGTTCGAGCTTTCCCGGCCCCACTCACGCTGGGTGAGTTAATTTGAGATAGTTTCCAGCCAATGGAAGGTAAAACCCCCGTCATGAAATGACATGTACTAGTTGAGAGCGAAATTAAACCTAACTTGAAAGACATCTATGCCATTAATACCACAAAAAAAACATTAATGCCATAAAGACGTCTACATACATGAGGAATGTTTTTCTCTCCATTTTTACCTAATCTATGGTAGGTACTCGAGTTGTCTCTGTTGATAGCAGTAATGTTCCAGTGAGAAATAATTGGTACTCGTATACAAATATGTACAAGTACATAGCTTCAAATAGTGAGGAAATAACTATTGGTTGAAAACTAAGGCCATTCAAACGTTTTCTTTAAACGAGGTGTCTCTTTAGATAGCAGAGATGTTCCAGTGTGAAATAATTGGTTTTATCACTTAAATGCCTCCGAATTCGTCCTAACTTTCCAATGCAAAAGGAGCTTAGCTAGGAAAGGTGTAAAACACAATCAGCTGGGCTACAATGAGATCAAAGCCAGAATGAGATATTATGGCACATTCAAAGCCTCGTATAGGACATCAAAGACTAAAGGAATTCCATTTGTATGGAATATTGGTATAGGACCATGTTTTCTAATTAGTGAAAAAGCCATTTTACATAACTCCGAGCCGATGAAAAGAAAACAGCACAAAATGTTGAGCCTTTAGCAATCGAAATTCTACGGATGAGTAAAATTAATGTTTCCTGGAATAAACCCAACTTTAAAATATTAGGACAGGTAGATTCCCATTATGCCAACAGTGTACTAAGTGAAGACAATACACATGTCATCCAGAGGGGGCATGTTCAATAATAGGTGGAAGAGACTGCCGCTGGCAAGAAATCCGCCCAATGAGTAGGACACATTTTTTCTCTATACAATAATCTTCTTTTTGATTATTCTCTTTTGTAAACATTGTATGATAGAAATCGGAATAATAATAAAAAGGGTAATGGATTCTACTGTAACCACCGAAGATTCTGTAGCTGAGAAATCCGGGAGGCAGAAACATGATTTTTTGAAAGAATCAGGCAGGAATCAAAACAGTGGACTTGAAGAGAACCGACACTGTAGGACCTGTAGATAGACAAACAATTGCACAGAAGCAACAAGTAATTAGAAAACTTTCAAAGCTCGGGCGAGAAAACTTCGAAGCACAAATCAATCGCCTGGAGCAGGCAATTTGTTCCCGAATGCAAGGATGTGCAGCACACAGGGACAGGCGAGTTCTATTCCCACAGGAACTTGGTGTTTCAGTTGTCTTTTGAATTTATCGGTTCCCTAACCAAATCAATAGTTTATAATTTGTTGGTTAAAACCAACTTGGACGACGTAGTCTGAAAGCTGTCAATTAGTCAAGGAGTAATAGTAATACTGATGTTTATTATATTATTATACAAGTTTTAGTCTTTTGCGTGTTCCTTTATAAGTACTGGTGTACTTTCTAGGAATCAGTAAGTAATAATACTAATGGTGAATGGTGCTAAGTTCCCCGAGTGAAATCCATATTTTCCTCCTTTTGTTTTTTTACAAAAAAAAAAAAAAAAAACGAACTATATCGACTGAGTTATAAGATACTTAGTAAAAGCGATTTTAACTCTGTACAGACAGCTAAAAATGTGGAGTGCGGCGGAATAATTAAATAAAAGAACCAGAAAATTGAGCAAGAAAATAGAAAAATAAAATATGGGTCAGAAGCTCTATTACTGCAGGTGATTTCAACAAAGGAAACAAGGGAACATAAAACTCCGAGCTTGAGCAAAGTGAGAACGCGGAAACCCCGGCCATTAAGTTTCCGACCATAATAAACCCGGCTAACGAGAACGAGAAGACTCAATTCAGTTGGATGAACAAAAGCAATTTTTGATTACGAAAAAAAAACAACAATAAAAACAAAATCCCTGTTGAAATAATTAGTAAATGGGTTTATAAAACCCTCAACGCTCCCCCAAACTGTCGATGTGGCCAAATCCTGTCTGTAAAACACATTCTCACTTGTCATCTTCATGCACAAACAAGATCCTCCCTACCTGTCCCTCCAGCTCTGTCAGACTCTGTCGAGAGCGCCGATTCCCTACTAAGTTACCTGAAGACCATCAAACTGTACACGCTAATATAGTTCACCAGAAGAATCGGCGCGAACGACATGTCTACTGACAGAGTTAAAACGCCTAATGGAAAAAAAAAAAAAAAAAAAAAAAAAAAAAAAAAAAAAAAAACCCTCAACGTGCAAATAAAAAGAAGGCAACAGCGAGTAATTCTGGAATTTTTCCAAATTTCGCAATACGTATGTGATGTGGGATTTGATTTTCTAATAATTATTACGTTCAAATTGAGTTCAACATTATTAATCTCGAGTTAAATAAGTCAATGATGATGAGTTATTGGGGTTGCATGAGTGCGTTTTTGTTTTTTTTTTTTATGTAATAATTAGAATCTAGCAGCTACATTTTACACTTAATACAGCCCCAGTATGGTGAAATAATGTGAATTTTTTACAAAAAAATATAATAGATAATATCTGTGTTGATATCTAATCAAAAATGGAGTAACCTAAAAGCTCTAGATCCAAATAACATAATGAATAATTACAAGGGTTTTTATTTATTGTAATAAATATACCAGACCAACCAGACCTATTAGTCCTACATGAGAGAATTAAAATTGAAATATTGAATTCTTGGTCTTTCTGTTGAGTATTGCTTCATTTATTATTGAATGGAGTATTCACTAGATGGGAAATATGTTCTCAATCAAGTTTACATTCAACGGCGCGAACGACCCACTACACCAGTGGTGTTAAAGCGTCTAAAACAGGAAAAAAAGTTTAGATTCAAAAGGTAATGTATGTTTCCGATTTAAATCATGAATCTTATATGGAATATCTTCTAGTGTACACAGATACATATAGAAACATCTTTTGTATTTACGCCTATGATGAAGTCATTGTATAAATTCGGATGATAATAATGACATGCTTCATCACAGAGATGCTGATCAGTGATCACTTGAAAATATTGTAATACTAGACCAGGGTGCAGTATGGAAACTAGACAACGTATTCCCATACGTTTCACTGGATCATCCTCATAGCTTACATACAAGGTGTTACTTATCTAGATGATACTAAAATGAACAAGATTTCACAGGGTGTCTCACTATTAGCAAGTGCATTCAGGGTCATTAGAAGTTAGTATCAGGTTATCCCACATATCAGATTGAATGAGAAGCAAACTTTTTTGTTGATAAAAAAAAAAAAAAAATAACCGGTGTGAACGACAGGCCTACCGCTTTGTTAAAACGCCATTAAACCGGAAAAAAAAAAAAAAAAATTCCATGACCACAATTTAAAAACTATTATGAAAAGTTAGCTTGACTAAATGCTAATACGTATAACTTAATTATAATTTATTATGGCCAGAAAATCAAGTACACGTAATCAGTTAATCACTAAACATATAAAATTCAACCCAACACTAAATAGAGCAAGTATTCTCGTATTCACCGAAGTTTAACTTTCAAATTATGAATATTATTTTGTCTAATAATTTGGACATAAAATTATATAAAAAAAACACCAAATACAATTAACAATAATTATTTTCAACAACATAAAATAATGGTAATGAGACCTGAACGGTTCTGTTAAAAAAAAATCAACTCTAATTGCATGCAGTTTCGATGATTTCTCATTAATAGACAGTAGGTAATTATATTTTTTCCATGGGGTACTCACCGGCGTTCAAGTTGGCCAGGGTAGCCAGGTTGTGCAGACTAGTGGGGGAGATATCAGAGAGGGTGGGGTTGTTGGAGCCGTTCAGGGCGGCCAGGCCGGGCACACACACCATACCCGCGTAGTTGGAGGCCGCGTCTGAGAGACAGGAACAGATGAAATGAAACACAACGGACGTCGAGGTTAATTGGGGAGAGATAAAAATAAGGAAAACAAAGATAGCACATGTGACAACGATATACCTGTTTACGTAAATTGCATACAATATGCGTGTAAACAGAGATTAAAAAAAAAAAAAAAATATGAAGTATTGCATTGTGTTAGCAGTTGGCATTCAATTAACAATAGTAAAATACGCGAGGGACCAATATAGAAACTGCCCTAGCCACTAGACACTCACACAGTTTACACACTAGAGTTTCATATTATTCTGCACATCATGAAAGACGAATGTACTTAGGGCGTTGGTGGGAAAGAGGAAAGTTGTGACCACTAGAAGATGGAATATTAATTTCAGACTAAAGGTCTGACACAGGGTTTTTAACAAATGTCAGAGAAATTAGCGACGATACGTGTGGATTCTCATAGATTTAAATTGTAAAAAAACTTTGATACTTTTTTGTTTTTGTTTTGAAAAGTCCTTTTTAGCCAGGAGAAACGCCCTGGCAGTACCAGCCATTTTAATTCTGTTGAGACACCCTGTAGTTGTATACTGCCAGATTGATTAAGAGTGTCGCCTTCGATTTCATATTATTAGAATCTAGAGATTTAGATTAATTAAACAGGTAAATAAATCCTTTTTCATGGATTGTTCAAAATGTTTGCGCTTAAATTATTACGGTCTTAAAAAGTTCTTATTGAATTTTTTTTATTCTCAAATTTACAGTAAAACATTATATCTATTGAATTACCTAATACCCTGTAAAAGCATCACTCTAGTTTAGATTCTCTAGAAGTAGGACAATGGACATTAACAAGGCTGGGAATCCAGGCATGTGAGTTTATAAACAAACAGGTCAACGTCGTCCTATATCAAAGAATATTGGTCAGTTTTGAAAGACCCAAGTTGCAAAGGACTATTTAGTGTTATAGAATGGGGAGTCAAACATCAAAGTTTGTACATGTTAGACTCTAAACACTGCTATTACACTACACGAGGTACAGAAGTTGCAAATGTTGGGATTCTACAGGGTATAGCAGCCTATAAAGACGAAACACGTTTTGCAATATCTTTATGGAACTACTGTCTTGATTCTGCATATGTGTTAAATGATTTCGCCCAGCAGATTTGAAATGGGGGAGAAAATTGAACTACCAACATTTGAAACCGGAGGTCTTACCAACTATTTAATACCTACATTTATAAATCTAATTGTAAGTACATATATTGTTACTGTAAAAATGTATTATTTTTGGTCTCAGATTATGAAAATATCCTCAAAACAGTATTAGGATTCGGAATAAGGATTAATATTTTCATTTTCATCATAGACCATAAGATAAATATTTACTATAACAAGTATGTATGTAATATGTTTTGTCTGGCTAGGGGACTATAAATAGGGAGTAGACCAGCATTGGCTTGGTTGTGAGTGCCCTTGTCAATCATTAGCCTCTTGTAAAGACAGTGGTAGAAGTGCACTGTCATTCCTCCACTATCTGGCTACCATCGTTCACGATGAGGCCACCATGTACATTTTATTTTAGCGGCATTTGCGAGTTTTTACGTCTATTATATTAACTCCTTGTATTTAAAAAAATGAGTGGGATTTTCTTGCTTTCTTCACAATGAAATTCTCACCTCTCCTCATAACATGCGCCCAAAACACATTCATCTGCATTCCCATCCACCCTCCTAGCATCTTTCTTAACGCTGACCTAGCTTTCTCGTCAGGCCACACACACAGTGCAACATCTTCATCAGTCAATCAATACAAGAAAAGAGTAAGGAGTTGTGATATAGGTGCATGCTCTCATCAGCGGGCAGTTGTTCTGAACATGTACATGATTCCATCACCTAATCTTTATTTTAATCAACCATAACAGAGAAGTGAGTCTTATATACTATGATTCAGGACAATGCTTGGCCTTATAGTTTTATGCAAGCCCGGACACACGACTGCTTGTCAATCAGAGCGTCCCCGACTCATCCTCTCTCATTAGCATCACAAAACCTACTGAGGTTTCTTTTGTTTTCCAACATGGCGGCCACTCCTTGGCCAGTCCTCTGAATGCAATTAGTTAACACGTTATAATCAATAGCAATTGTTCAACTCATCTGTATGTTGGAGTAAATGTTTGTCAAGTAATGAGGTCTCATCTGAGGTACACATACGTACATTCAAGGTCGGGTATTATAAAGAAGAGCGCCATTCATTAGGCAGTTCAAATCGGATTATGTAAAGCAACAATTATTTCAGAAAAATTAAGACATAAAAAAAGGGGGAAAAAACAAGGGTTAAAAAATTAAGTTATAAGATAATAAAAAAAGATTCCGTCAATCTTTCCGGTAATAGATTCCGGTAATTGGGGTATACACATAAATGTATATAATTATAATACACCACCGACCGTCTGCACATTAAAAGTGAAAAAGAGAAGTTTAGCAGAGGAGAAAAGCAATATCACTCCTGTGTATTTGAAATCCGAGCACTGATACTGTTTGCTGACAGTTAAACAGCGAGGGGATATACACCAACACTGAACAATACACATTATAAGTACATGATGAGCACACAGAACACGTGGACATATTCATGAAACACGTCCAGTAAACATCATACTTTTTATGAAAGTGTGGTGGAAAATACAGGAAAATAAACACATAAAAAATGTGTAACATCTGTTGAGAAACATGCTGTACAAATTGAGTTGGGGAAAAACATACAAAATATAATTAATTACATTTTATAAATGTTTGTAAAAAAAAATTCAAATAATTTATAAAAACTTTCATTTCTTTCATATATGCTTGCTAAAATAGTAGGTACATATTTTTTATAAATAAAAAATAACGTAATCAAGATGAAACGAACATTATCAAAAGTAAAGGAATCTGATATGGATATGTATTAATAATTTTAACTCGAGAGTCAGAGGCACATTGCATACGCTAGTTCTCGTAATATTACTGAAGTTAAGTTACCCTACTAAACCCCCAGCCTGGGTAAGGTTGTATGGTTAATTTGAGTTGGTGGTATGTGAATTACCCACAAATAGAGGGTAAAATCTTAGGCTCAAAAATGACCTAAAGAGAAAATATACAAAAAATTCAAATATCAATTTCGATTGACTTTACCAAATGAATCAGGTGTAGTAGACCTGTGGCCCGTTCCAGAAACACTTTCTATATACCTACTCTCCAAATTTCCGAATCTCCGTTTCAACCGCCACACAACGCAATCTCATTAATAATTATTGCGTTCAAATCAATTAAAGTTGAAAGAAAGATTCGGGGATTTGGAGAGTGGAAAGTGTTTTCTGGGATTCCTGGTCTACAATAAAATTTCAGTCAAGATCTAAAACTTGCAATAGAAGTAACAAAATAGAGCTCAGCTATAATATAACAATACTGTAAATAAAATAAAACTAAAAACTACATTAATTTGGCTACAATGCAAGGCAAAATCATGATTAATGTAAATGATTAATTAGTACATGAGAAAATCAAACTAAAAACTAGAACTCAGCACAACAAGCAGCCGATGTGGAAATGGAAAGCCACGGCGGCGGGGGCGGGGTGGTTTGTCTTTTAAGAGAGCAACTCCATGACAGTCATTGTGAAAATGTTACACTGTCGAAAGATAGCTCTCTTGAAAGCGCAAACCTAGGGTACGGGGAGGGGTAAGTACTACGGGGCGGCTCATGCGATGGGAGGGGGGCGACTACCATGCGTGGAGCTTTAGCTGCGGTGGGTATGGTAATGAACTCAAACCCATTGAATTTTTGGGAAAATAGTCAATATCTTATATCGCCTCTGTCGGTGATACAATTTCTAGGCTTTTATATGTAGTTTATTAAAAATTATAAAATAGTACAACAAAGATTAGTTTCTCTTTGAAAGGTAAGACTGATTCTCTCTGGGCAAATATTCAGTAAGTTTGAGTTCAGTAATTGATGATAAAATGTGAGGTATGTTTAGTTCAGATTTTTCTTCAATAGGTAAAATAGAAATTCCTAATTATAAAATTATTAAAGCAAAACTGAGAGCGTGATTTTTCAATGAAGAGAAACCATACTATTCTAGGTAGAGTATTAAGAAATACGAGTATTGCTTTCGAAAAAAGAAGAAGGATCCTGTTTGGTGAGAAACCCCTGCACCATGTTTCAATTGACACAAAAGATATTAAATTTAATTCTGGAAATGTGAGTTCAAATTCTTCGCTTTACGTTACTGTCAAAAAATAAAACAACCCAGGTAAATGAGAAATGCCACAGCGAGTCTATTGAAAACTGAAGGCAAAGAAGTGATCATTATTTTCAACTACTATCGCTGTATCCCTTCCGCCCCTCCTGCTACTGATATTGACAGTTACTTTTCAAAATAAACAAAGCTCTCTGTGTTCACTTCCGGGTTGGAAACTGGCACAGACAGCAGCATATAGAACATAATTGAAAATATCGATGCAGAGGAAGAGGAGAGCGGAATATTTGGGAGGGATGAAAAAAGTTCGATAAAAAAGATTGAAGGTATAAAAAACTATACATCATAACAACAAAGCAACTGTTAGAGATACAGTGTGGTGTATAGTTTGAGAAAAAGTATGTAAGCATTGCAGATTAAGGATTGTACCAGTGAGGTAGTATAAGGGTAAGGAATGATAAATAAATTAAAAGAGGTAGGAATCAAAAAAAGAAATAATTACAGACAAATTTCGTTATTTTGCAGCAAAAGCACAAAAGATAAGATTCAAAACTACATAAGTACAAGTATAAAAAATAAATTATTATAAATAATCATAAGTTAAGACTACTAAAAAACAATAATTTTAAAATTAATAAAATAAGAAAAAAGGAAATAATAAATTAGTTGCAATAACGTTGAAACATTTCAAAAACAAGCAGAATTTTAGAGCTGGATAAAGAGCCTAAAAAATAAATTAATTGTGAAAAAAACACAAACATACAAAATCAAAAATATTAAAATTACAATTTAAATTCTATATCGATAGAAAAAAAAACAGTTAATAAAAAAGTTGAATCGTTTTTTTTTTTTTTTTTTTTACTGAACACAATTTTTGTGTGAAACTATCATCCGCGCAAATATTAAGCAGAAGGAGAAATGAAATATGAGCACCTGTTCACTTGTACAGCCATGATACACGTGTACACTGTACGTGTACAATTGTACATGCAACTTAAATAGGGGCGTGCCATTCCGAAGTCCTAACTTACATAAATATGTAATCAAATAAAGCCTCCTTAAGTCAGTGCATACTTGCCTCCTATGAATAAGTAATGATAAACTGTTACCTTCATTAATTTTAAATTTAGTCCAATATGTATTGTACGTTATTGTACGAGAATAAAGCTGGTATGTCCGTATGTAAGATATGTATAGAGTAGCCATCTAAATGGTTTACATCGATGCATCGTGATTACCCTGTATACATTAATGTTTCACTGAGGGACGGAGATAGGGGCGTCCTTTCTGAATTTAACATTTTCATACCTTGTCCTGCCTTATCTAGAATTTTGTTAATTAAATCTGTTTACCTCCCATCTCCCCTACTCTTTCTCGCCTAAAAAAATTGTTTACCAACCTCTCTCTTTGGCCTGAAAAAATCAGCATGTATATTAAACAACGAGAGGAAGTGAGAGCGAATCTGTGACATTGAGTTGAACAAAGACAAAAGAGAGAAGAAAAACTGAGTAGGAGGGGGAGGGGGCAGGATATTATGATAAAAGAAAAAATATAGGTGGGGAAATGTGGTAGGGATGAATATGCAAAAAATCTAGAACAAAGAGGGAAAGGGAGGAAGAGAAGAGACAAAGATACTTTTGTTGTTTTACTCACAGTGTAGTTGAAGAGAGAGAGAGAGAGAGAGAAACCTAGGAAATTTTCATCATGACAACTCCCCGATATGATAATGATAAAAAGGGAGAGACAATTTAATTAAAAAATAAATTGTACACAGTAACTTCTTTTTTTGTGCCTTTTTTTTCTCTCAAACAAATATAAGAGAACGAAAGAAACGGATATAGGAGAGAGCTAGAGATTTGTAGTGAGCCTCTGATTGCTCCCTGTGCAGCGTCCTGAAGTATGCATACTTGTATACAGAGGCTGGTGACGTAATGAAGAAGAAATATACTACAGACACTACTGACAGCAAGATCCCAGTTGCCGGTAATGTTACTCGTGTACTTGAAAACAGGGATACCTCCATCAGTTGTAGCCTAGCTAACTGACAAAAGCTTGGACCTGCTTTCTGTTTCCTCATGAGCACACACTAGTTACTGGTTAGTCAAAGTAACGCGGCGTCAAAGTAACTATCACCTTCGGCCTTGGTAAAGCCAGGTCAACATTAACACCCGAACAACCAGCCAGAAAGCCCATTACAAATAGATTAATAATAATAATTTATTTCCCCAAAAAAATTAAAAAAAGAACCTTACTGAGTGAGGCTCTGTTTTATCTTGCACTAGCCGTTTGTCCGTGCTTTGCAACGGGACTAAATTTCAAATTTACTAAGGCATGGCCGTACTGCTGGACAGCAATGCCTTTTTTTAACTTTTTATAATTTTTCTGGACAAAGCGATAATGGTTTTGGGGGGGTCAATTCTGAGACATTTTTCGCTATCTCTTACCGTTTTGGCTAAACAACTCCGGACAAACAAACAAACATAGGTAGTCCTTATTTCTGTTTTATATACAGGGTGTCCCGTATACAGATGCAAATATTTTAAGGGTAGGTTCAGCCCACCGTGGACTATCATATGAGCGAAACTTGCAGTGGGGCATTTTGCTTCGTTAAAGAGTTATGGCCAAATCCCTGTTTTTCCCACAGGTCTAGAGGTCACTTGGATCGATGCACGTTTTTAAAGAAATGATAGCCAGTAAGTAATTTTTGACTTCATGTATGTATAGTCATGCATATTTCCCTACGAATGCAGTTGGTTGCATAAGAAAATATTGAAAGACCAGAGAGATATTTAATCATAAGATCAATATTTTTCTAAAATTCGATTTTTCCCTGTTTTCCCTTTCGTGAATTTAGAGTACTTCTACAATTGCAATTCTGCGTATCACTAGTTAAAAAAAATACCCTATTATGTTTAGTTTTAGAAAGAAGAAAGCTCATTTATATTACTTTAAAGATCATGGAACGCAGTACACACAAAGCTCAAAAAACACTTCTGAATCATGATGGAAAATTCAAAGTTGGCTGAATTTTAACAGAATTGGCGCGTCATTTGAGGTATAAATACACTGCTCTGGGATGTTTAACAGAGGGAAATTGATCATTCACAGTGGTCGGTCGGTGTGAACTTTTATGTGAATGGGGTTACGGAATCACAGGGTTATCATGAGGAAAAATGAGAGAGGCTGCAACGAAAGCAGCAACCAGTGGTGTAATTATGGAAAAAGAATACACATGGAGAAAGACTCTGCGCTACCAACAAAAATTATGATTTTATTTTTAGAAGTAAAATTAAAAATATCATTTTTGTGTTTATCACAATCATGATATCAAAAACATAACAAATAGTGCCGAAAATTAACCTTGGGTAAAACTCGAACATCCAACCTTAAGGTTACTATTATTATTAATACTTTATTTTAATTTTATAAACAATTGGACCAAGCTTTATTTACATTTTTTTTTTTTTTTACAATGAACATGGTAACAATTTGTGAAATAAATATAAACAAAGACTGATCAAGGGTGGTGTTACAGTGATACATGTTTGTAGTTTATTGATAAACTACAAACATGATACATTCTGCAACACAGGACATGAAATGAAAAGAACCCAAAAGAATATGTAGCGAACCAAGGGCGAGGTTTAAAGCTTGTGGCTTTCTCTTCCACCGAACAAATTGATCGCCTTGTTATTTTAACAGAACTATTAGATTTGATTGATATAGTTGGTTAATAGAACAAATTGTACTCAGAAAATTTTCATTTATAACTTGCAGTTGGCACAAAAATAGTCACACAGACCGCTTCAGGCATCGAGTGTTCTTCAAACTTTGTATTTATTGAAACAAAATAACAAAGGGTATTTTTTTACCTGGTGATACGCAGAATTGCAATTGTAGAAGTACTCTAAATTCACGAAAGGGAAAACAGGGGAAAATCAAATTTTAGAAAAGTATTGAACTTATGATTAAATATCTCTCTGGTCTTTCAATATTTTTTCATGCAACCAACTGCATTTCAAGGGAAATATGCATGACTATCCATACATGAAGTCAAAAATTACTTACTGGCTACCATTTCTTTAAAAACGTGCATCGATCTAAGTGACCTCTAGACCTGTGGGAAAAACAGGGATTTGGCCATAACTCTTTAACGAAGCAAAATGCCCCACTGCAAGTTTCGCTCATATGATAGTCCACGGTGGGCTGAGCCTACCCTCAAAATATTTGTATCTGTATACGGGACACCCTGTATAGAGATACTAGAAAATTTGGCTTTCATTTTGTCTGTTTGTTTGTCTGTTCCGAACGGATTCTTGTGTGTTTGTGTGCGTACGCAGAGTATCACGAGGAAATTGGATACAGCATTTTAACTTTTCTCCTTTACATGCAACAGTTGCATTTATGTGATTACTAGGTAGAATCAAAGAATCTTCCGTGATACATGCCATCAGTAGAGCAACTACAAAAAATTAGTTCCAACCTTGTCAGTTTATACTATTATACTGTGGAGAGAATGATTAATTTGGACTATGAAAGTAGCACAGTTAATCCCACTAAACCAACAACTCAATATTGCACTAGAGAATTTCAGAATGAAAGAAATAAAGTATGGGAGAGAGAGAGAGAGAGAGAGAGAGAGAAAAGGAATAAAGCGCAAAGATATGTACATTAATTTGGCACAATTTAACATTTCTTTTCTATTCTTCTCCTCTGCTCTCATTACTTTCAATTAACATCTTCTCACCTCCCCGCCTTACTCTTTGTTCTAATGCTTA
Source organism: Bactericera cockerelli (assembly GCA_024516035.1). Lineage (NCBI taxonomy): Eukaryota > Metazoa > Arthropoda > Insecta > Hemiptera > Triozidae > Bactericera > Bactericera cockerelli. The sequence continues at coordinate 33,204,750 of CM044955.1, read as the reverse complement.
ATTTATGTCAGCATTAACTTTCCACTCCTTCGCTTGCCCTCCATTCTCCATTGGAATTTCCTCACACAATTTTTATTCCACCCCCCTTCCCCCTCGCGAGGAGCTACCTGTTTTCTCAAGTTGTTCTCCAGAGTTCAAAAACAAAAGATCTACAAAACAGACGGAACTACACAGCGCCCTCTTTCTCATTATAACGTTGGTAAAAAAGATCAAAGGCTGTGTGCCTTCTGATTGCTGAGCTCTTATGTAGAGGGCTATACATCGCGGTGTAGAGGGGGCGGGGGGTGGGCTCTCTCACACACACATAATGCAATGTACACAGAAACCTGTAGACAATCCCTTTGAAAAATAGTCCTCGAGTAAATAGCACACACACGATACATACATCCTACATAGGTATACCATGAAATACTGGGTGTTAGCCAGTTATTAAAATATAGAAAACGCTGAGGAAAAGTAAACATATAGTGTGGAGTAAAAAGGTTTTCCGGAGGAAATTGATCCGTGTCCATAAACGGGACAAGCAGATTAGATGAGATGAGGGAGTAGGTCCCTGTTTCACTACTCGACAGGACATGCGAAATTGCGACTTTTTCCTGGATCCTGGCCTTGGAAATTTTTAGAACTAATTTCCAATAATATTGAAATATTTTTTGATTATTTCAATTATCCATGTCAATGCAATGCCTTTCATGTACACAGTCAGATCAAGAGTCAAAGGAGGCGAAAAGGAAAATATTTATTATTGCCCAAGGCCATAATCAAGCCTTGTTGCGATTTTGTAAGAACAAAGTGCCAATGAAGAGTTCACTATTATTATGATCTCTTGGGAGTCTATAATAATTTATTGTGCTTAGCATAGACAGAAAAATACAACAAGTTTCGTGACACCCTGTATCTCGCCGACTAATTACAAGAACATACACGACATTAATTAATACAGGAGGTCCCCACGTAAAGAATTAGGCGGGTTTAGGGAGAAGCCTTTTTTACGTGTGGGATCCATCCTTTCCCCAGGACACTACCACAGGGGGAGAGAGGTTTACCCAGATCTCATAAATACTTTAAGCTCCTCAGGAGTGCGGTGTGTCTTTCTTTTTCTTCTTTGTGTTGACTCAACGAATTTAAAATACAGGGGCAAACAGTGGGACGCTTCAGTCCCAGCATTTAAACAAAAGCTCATGAGAGGAGGGAGGGTCTCATTCGACGCGTTTCTGAAGCATTGGGTTGCATCTGTTACACTAACTATAAACACAGTTTGTTTGATTGTTTCTATTCCGGCGAAGTCAACATAGGTACACCACCAATAAATCCTGTGCTATTTCTTATCAGGTAATGTTCATACTCAAAAAGAAAACAATAGATTCCAGGAATGTATCGTAGTATGGTAAGACTCATCTAAATAACATCAAGGGTTTGGGTGGAAGAGATTGCCATAGGCAATAACCCCGCCCTTTAGTTAGGACATCTACATATATTTTTTCTATGTTGTTTATCTTTTCTTTTCTTGTTTATATTGTTCTAAATTTTGTATTTAATTTTTTATAATTGTATACATAATTATGTACTATTAATAAAGAGTTACATAATAATTATCAGTCCAACGCAAGTTATAAGAGCTCCAGTAAAACTAGACTAACACCTCATTCAGAATGACATCTCAATAAAAAACTTTGTCACCGCAAATGTTTCACCTGGATTCTGGAATTGATTTTTCTTTCTTAATAAGAACCAGTTTCCTATACATGTAGGTAGGTAATCACAAAAATACAATAATTAGTGCGCGAGTGAGTGAGTGAACAGTGAATGGATTTTGAATGCACAAGTGAAGATAAATTATGGCATAATGATTTTTTCTCTTTTTCTTTTTCAATCTCATAAATTTATAATAATGCAAACTGTTTATGCATTTGGCTGTTGGCTAGAATAAAAGTTGACTTTACGAGTATTGTGATGGACTGATGGCTTCCCGTCCTATGCTGCTATGAGGTTGACGCAACCGCAAGACAGTTTGGCACGCCAAGCCCTTCAATAGCCTTGGCAATAATGTGTCATAGCGACAACAAGTACCTTTACTTGTTGTCATTATCGAGTAAACCGCATCGCATAGTAAAGATAAACTAATAACGATGGTAGAAACCGCATGCTAAAGTTAGGTAAATAATCGTAAGCCACATGAATCCAAGGATGCTGGGAGGTTGATGTGGAATTCTAACTTCCTATGTGCTTATGTAAGGAAGGGAACGTTCATGTTTTGAAATTTCAAAATGATAAAATGTAGCACAAGACATTGTTAAAAAAGATTTAAAAAAAAAAAAATGTTATCATACTTGTGTTAATCACTTTCGTGATGTAACAACTACTCAAACTTGCTTCACTAAATCTTTTATGAACTTAGGACTTCAACCACCGACCTCCAGGTTACAAGTCCGCCACCTTATCTATCAAGCTATTTTCAATGGTATTTTGAACTAGAATTCTGTAGATCTCTAGCACTGGTCAACGGGAGAAGAACTTATACATCATTTTGAAATACATACATACCTTGCGAGTATACAGGGTGGACCAAAAAAACGTTTACACCCGTTAATGGTAGATTACTGACGACATTTCCAGCCCGGATCTGCAATCCGTTTTTTCGGATTCGCATTCGTAACTGCACAAAGTGATTTTTTGCAACTTTCCGAAAAAGTCCGACTTTGGCTTATTCTTCAGGTCAATACTTTTTTCCTGTTTAAGATGAGTTGATTCTGAACAATTCTGCAGAAAGCCAACAAAATTTCGATGTTTCTAGTTACACTACTTTGTTTTTTACGGTTTGGTTTGTCATATTTTTTTACACCTAAACAGAAAAAAACACACGAAAAAACTTTTTTACACTTTGAAACACTCAAGATTTGCCCGAGCAAATTTTGGCACAGACATGGGCAAGTTTGATAAAAGTTGGCGGCCGCCCCGAGGATGCTACAAAATAATTTTACGATTTTTTATCACATGATCTTCTGGGAAAAATTATTAGATGTTTGCCAAAAACTCTTCAAAAATCCTAAGAGTTTTCTAGCTGTAGACTGTGTAAGGGCGTCTTGTATTGTTTACAAAAATTGTTTACATTGCTTTATTTGAATACCGCGGTCTCACATGCCTTCATCAGCCAGTTTAGGAAAATTCAAATGATATTTTTTTTGCTTTTCAGATTGTCAGTGGTGATAGCTAGATGTGGTAGTGCTAAGAGTGTTGGTCACATGACCGAGGTTCAATTCTCGGCGATCAATATTATTTTAATTATCAAAAAAATCTGATGCAATATTTTATTCATACCTGTATCTGACCTGTTGTAACACCAACAACTTATGGTTTTTTTGGGGGTAATACTATCTGTAAATTGAGTTATATCAGATACTCTTACACATAATTATTATTCATGTAAGCCCCTGAGAGACTGCCTTGATAATGTAAGGATGGTTTTTCTTATGCTTCCCTACGAGAGAAAAAAAAAACTAGCGAATTTTCCAAACAAAAATAGAGTTTATGAAATGAAGCCAGGTAAATATGTAGGTAGGTTCTTGTAATATCTTTTTTTTTGTTTTTTTTTTTTAAGCTTTATTAGGAGGACAAACAGGCAACAGTATAAAATTAAGAAAAGAAAGGGGGGGGAAAAAAAAAAAAACAAACAAAATGACAAAATAAATAAGTAAAAAAGAAAAAGAAAATAACAATAATGTCCTACCTAAAGGGCGGGGTTATTGCCTGTGGCAATCTCTTCCACCCAACCCTTTAATATCATAAACGATACTAATTAAATTTACCGATTGGCAACTCTTAATAGAAGTCTTGAAAAAAACTAGATAATATTTTGTAAAATTAATAAACTTTTGCAGTCTTTATTATGTTTTATACTATTTTGATATAAAAAAAAGGTATTTAAAAAAACATTTTGTGTTAGTATGTTCAATGAGAAACGATTTGAAGCGCACGATTAGCTCAGTGGTAAGCTAGTCACTTGCCATGCGGAAGATCCCACCCCGGTCCGAACGCCAGAGCCAGCAAAAAATTCATGACTAAAAAATGAAAAAGACTGTTTCCATTTTTTATTTAGCCATAGTACACACTAAGGATTCTCCTCACACAAATTTTTGAAACCAACTTTAGTACCTTCTAACTCAGAACTGTCCCTCTACCGTAATACCTCTCTCTCTCTCTCTTTCGCTCTCTCTCTCTCTCTCTTTCTCTCTTTCTCTTTCTCTCTCTCTCTCTCTCTCTCTCTCTCTCTCTCTCTCTCTCTCTCTCTCTCTCCTTCTCAATTCCCTCAGAGGAACTGTTGGAAGTGACGTCCACCTTCCTGGATGCAAAGGTTGAACCTCTTCATCATGTTCCGTGGAATGTTGCAGAAGATTCCAGGTTTTTCTGTCAGGTCATCGAATGCCAATAGGATTCTTACTACCAGATTCTGCTACTCTTGCGTATCCACTGGTATTTCGTAATCTATGTTTTTCACGTGATCCCAAATGTTCCTGTTGGCAGCTCCATATGCTAAATGCATATCTGCCATTTCAGCATCCGAATAATAATAATTATGTAACTTGTACTAAAAAAAACTCAAGAAGTTTAAAGATAATATTTCATAGAATGCAGAAAAATATGCTTGAAAACTATCATCGAGAAACAAACAATCATTCATTTCACTGGCCTTTAATTAATTCCAAGGAAAATAATTATCAGACATAAATAGCTAATTACTCTTTGAGTGCAAGGCGACCCTACACGGTCAACACTTTTAAGATTTTGAACATCATTTTTTGAGACTTACCTGGTTTGTTTTCCCAGAAGATCACGTGATAAAAAATCGTAAAATTATTTTTTAGCATCCTTGGGTTGGCCGCCAACTTTTATCAAACTTGCCCGTGTCTGTTCCAAAATTTGCTCGGGCAAATCTTGAGTGTTTCAAAGTGTAAAAAACTTACATGAGAATTTTTTTTCTATTCAAGTGTCAAAAAAGATGCCAAACCAAATCGTAAAAAACAAAGTAGTGTAGCTAGAAACATCGAAATTTTGTTGGCTTTCTGCAGAACTGTTCAGAATCAACTCATCTTAAACAGGAAAAAAGTTCTGACCTGAAGAATAAGCCAAAGTCGGACTTTTTCAGAATGTTGCAAAAAATCACTTTGTGCAGTTATAAAGGCGAATCCGAAAAAAAAGGATTGCAGATCCGGCCTGGAAATTTCGTCAGTAATCTACCATTAACGGGTGTAAACGTTTTTTTGGTCCACCCTGTATATTGTATTACAAAACACTTTATTTATTTTCAAAATACATACTAACTAATTAATAAAAGTCTGTTACAAAGTAAATGGAATGTTGTATAAAATTTCCAAGTAAGTTAATTAGTAATTTGGCATTAAAAATTTTGGCCTATAGAAAATGAGTTCAATTCTAAGTTAGTAAAGGATTCCTTATTGATGCGAATAAATATTATTCCTTACTTATACATATAAATATTATATTATTGGAAATAAATGTGCACTATAAGAGGATTTTTTCTTCTTCAATATTTTTTTTTACTAACTAAGGCATGTTTTTATATGGTACAATAAAATTGGTAAGTAATAAATGAAATGATAAATTATGTATTTTTTTTTTTTTCAAGCTTGTGGCGTCATACATAGTACATAACAGAGTATTAGGTACATACATGACTCAAAGACACGTATGTCATAATAATTATGACATACGTGTATTCGGTGTAATTGAAATGTATAAAAAGTTTTCATTTTTAATTTGGTAAAATATAACTTGGAATTTAAATTTTATAATATGTAGGTAGTAAAATTTAGTTATCTATTTCTACAACAGGAAAAGTTTAATAAAAGGAGCAAATAAATAATAAGTAAAAACCTAAGTAAACGTAAACAACAACAAAAATCACAAAAAGAACTTCATTATACGCTAAGGCAGTCTCTACAAGAACAAAGCGACCAAAAAAAGGTTAATTAAAAGTCTCAAAGGAGAGGCGAATTCAGTCGAACCGGTACATAAGAGAAAGACTTTCAGGTCAAATTCACGTCTGCATAAAGGAAATTAAACTCTTTCTAAGAAAATTCTGGATATTAGAGAGAAAAGTTCTGGCTAGAGTTCTCCTATATCCAGGTTCGACTGTATAGCTAGTTGACTTAGGGCGGAATTAATAGACAACATTAATAACTTAAGTCGTTGGTAAGTGTCGGTTTTCCCTATCAAACACAGTACGCAATCCGTGACTTATCGCCACAGAGGTATTACAAAGACGTCTATTAATTTCGCCCTTAAAGGCCTCAAAGGCAGGGTGAGGATTGCATGCTGACTTACCCTGGGCGCTCTGGTGTGAGTTGTGCAGGAGGAGGCCTCCCAAGCTACTTCCATTGGAAGTTCCCTGTAGTTGTTGCTGCAGCAGCTGAATGGGCGACACGCCGCAAGAGTCATTCTGCAACACAACACAGAGCGGGGCTCAGCACCACTTCCACGACAACTCCTCTCTGCCAGCACGAGACTGTGTGTGACACTTGCTCTCTCACTCGCTCCGCTGGCGTTCCCCCTCTCCCCTGTCTCTCTCTCTCTCTCTCTCAGGTGTATACCGTATCCAATAGAATACACACGTACTTATGTAAATACGGTGCTCTATGTGTACTTTCTGTCTACAGGGAGCAACGGAGGACTAGAAATGTCTTTGGTTGACTAGTTCAAAGTGACTTACTACAAGACATGAAGATACGTGCAGCAAACACAATGTGAGGACTTCATGACTGTATAGAGGTCTATTTACTCAAGAGTGGAGGCAGGACATGAAGTGCCCATGATATCAAATGTTCCTGTTACCCTGCACTTCACATACGACAAGGCGTAAGAGCCGAAGCACAAAGCAGGACTTAGGTTAAGAGAAGCCAGACTGAGCCTCAAGAGGGAGGATCTGGCTCATGGTAAAGTTAATCCTATCCTATTTTAATTATTCGACCTTAAGACGCATGCAGGTATACGAAAAAATTGATATCCTTGCTATGTTTGGTAATAAATATCTACAGGTATACATTCTCCCCCAAAGAACGCAGTACATTTTTCAAAATATAAAATCTTGGCTCATAAAATAAAGGACTTTTTACATCTGCTTTACTTTCGGGCCAAACATTTTTTAGAAAATACTTATTTATTAATATGAAACAGGACAAAAAGTCTTATTTATTCAACAGCTTCTTAACAAGAATCAAATAAGAACATAAACTTGTACACCCCCGCAGTGTATTTACTTGCTGTAAAGTGCAGTGGCAAGGCGGCACCCTGTATATTGACAAGTGAAACACACGTAATGGCTGTTCCGAATGTACATACATGATCCATGGGACAGAAAACCTGGGCTGCAATACGAGAGCACTTCATTAACCTGGCTATTGTTCTTCTAATTGTTCCCCATTATGTGGCACACAGGTGTAAGGCGACGGGGACATATACGTGGAGTGTATACCATTCGTCATACCCCCTCCCCCGGCCCCGGTGAGGTTAGAAATTACGAAAACAATTGGTGAGACCGTGGAACAACATTCATGCTGGATTGTCTCCTATTAGTTCCTATACAAATTGGAAACATAAGTGAAGCCTATGAAAAGCAGATGGATCAGATAAACAGGCTAGCAATAATTGTAATTACAATATTTACTGAGCAAGTACAGATGTATGTACGAAACTACGTGTATACATCACGGCTTAAAATTTACCCGATGCACAAATACTTCAGTCACTTCAGATTCCAATGACCTTTGAAAAACATGGTTCAGCTCAACGACCAAAAAATCGTATGATTAAATACAAGTTGAATTGCATATTGCGTATTGAAGTTGAATTGACAATGTTCCGTGTTGAAGTTGAAGTGACAATGTTCCGTGTCAGAGCTGTTCCATGTCTGTTGATGGGGGTCTGGGGGTGTGTTTCTCTGTGTGATAGGATGTATTTAATGTTGGGGGGGGGGGGGGGGGGGGGGGGGGTCACTTACCGCGGACATGCCGTTCAATGAGGCGAGGTAGGAGGGTGGCGCGAGTCCCCACAGATTGCTCTGCAGCTGGGCCATCCTCTTTTGGTCCTTTTCTTTCTGCGTGTCGGCGAACTTAACGACTAGCGGCGAGGAGCAGCCCTGCAACAGAACATGAGAGAGGATAGAGAAAACTAAACACATTATCATAGCAGCCTGCAACAGACCGAGTGAGGACATCAGAGAGACAGAGAAAACTAAACACGTTATCTTAGTTGTGTGAATCACAATGGTGATGCCACGATTACTCAAACTCACGGTGCTAAATTTTAACCGTACTTGGGACTCGAACCACCAACAATCATGTTACAAGCCCACCGCCTTATCGATTCAGCTACCGATTTCTGTTGGTGTGAAAACTTAACAACTCTTAATAAAATGAGAGCTCTGTTGATCTGTGAAGGTATCGGACTCTGTGGTTCGTATACCAATAAGCGGAGAATTATTTCTTTGAGTATGTTTGATAATCTATTGATTATGACAAAATCATATGGAAATGATAACCTTCAATATGAGAGCGTTGAAAGATGCTTTACCTTTACTACGATACAGCCGTATTTCACTTTATCACATCAATAATCGAATTGCCCTTACTGCGGGGACAAGATCTTCGATGTTACAGTAAGTAGTTGTATGCTTTATTGTAAGGTGACACTGCTAACATGCTAACCAACACGAATGCAAAACTTTAACAGGAACTGTTGATTTCCAACGCATATGTCTGGTAGATTTCGTTTAAAATAGAAGGAATGAAAGGATTAACTATGTAATTAGATACATATTATGTAGATGGGTAGATGCATTTTGGGGTTCAGATTAAATATTCAAAGTCTCCGCAAAATCTGATTGTCTCATTAAAACATTCCAGAACACACGGCAGCCTATTGTATACCGTACGGCTTCCGTACTCCTGTAAAATTCAGTTTTACAGTTGAACCTTTTTGAGACAAAATAAAATTGCGTTTCTGTTACATACTAAATAAAAATATAACAGGAGAAAAACATTTCCTATGTTTCTTTTATACTTTAGTCGGTATCACAATATTTCAATACATATGATGATGGTCAACATGATTATCATAAAGTTCTTGTGGTTATGACTTGTCCTTGCAAGTAGAGATTCAGATCACCCCATTTAATAGGTCTAATATGTACAGATAAAAAGCTATTCTACAAGAAATTAATGTGGCCTTAAGACGAGACAAGAGTGCCACCCTGTATACACGAGATTACAAAAGTATAAACTTTAACTGAAGCGTGGACTTTTCCTGTTTAACTTTTGATGAAGCTCACCTCAGTGCCCCAGTAGCCTCCCTTTTTCAGTGCCGACTCTCCAGAAGTTTATTCTATTCTCGCAACTAAGGGGGAAATTAATTAATAGACGTTTTTGTAACACCTTCAAGGTGCTAAGTCACGGATTACATACCTACTGTGTAAAATAGGGAAATCCGACGTATTAATTTCGTCCTACGTCACCTATATGGGTCATTTTCATTTATCTTGGGCATATCAAGTCCGCAACCTTTCTCCTTTAATAAATGTGAAAATATAGGGATATATGATGACTAAAATCTATTTGATCACATAGGAAACAATTTTTTTTATAAATTACAATAATAAATTGTCTTTTAAACTAATGTGGAGACTCAAAATTGCCAGTTATGTAAGTAACGTTCATGATATTTTAGGTGTCCCTTAGTCTAAGATTTTACTGTGTCTGATAGAAAAAAATGTATTTCTCCCATTATTTTCACCAAAATCCAATATAAATGAGAAAAATTACAGTTTATTTAGGATGTGACCATTAGTTTTCATAAAAATAATAATATTCACCTCATTCTACAGACGTGTAAAGTTGTGTCCCTACGAAGAAAAAAAAATCTCCGTCATGAATGTTACCCCAAAAAAATGTAAACCATTTTGAAAAACCCTTAGATGAGAAGCTAGCAGCTGCCGCCATTTTGCTTCTTACAGATGACATTGTTTTTGTTTTGAAATTTCCTGTCAGTTGGATGTTGGATGCAGTAACAGTGAGGGACAATGGTGGGTCTAATTTTTTTTGACAAGAACGTTACGCGGTTTTTTAAATAAATTGTAATGATTCTTTAATATATAATGTATTTCTTTAATTCTTCTGCATGTCCTCTTTCCAATCAAATATTTTTTTTGTAAAGTGAATATTCTTTTATTGAGAAAAGATTGTTTTAGTGGCGTGTTACTCATGAACGTTACGTCATGAACGTTACCCGTGGTCATGAACGTTACCTGGTACGTTAAGTTTTTGTAATTTTGTGTGAAGAGGCAGCTGCTAGAAATATTCTAAATGAAAGCTTTTGCTCAAAGGTATTTGTCTTAGTCTTCTGAGCCTACAAAATGTTTGGGAAAAAGGTAACGTTCATGACTTGAAAAAATCCAATTGCCCAAGATAAATGAAAATGACCCATATACCTATCGGTTAGTACCTACATCTTAGTTGTATGTCTCTCTTCCCGAATGCAAAAATATAGTAACAAAACTTTTTTCGTTTTTTTTTTTTAATTAGAAAAGTAAAAACGATCTTCCTGTTGATGGGTATCACAACAGCACACGACTGAGATTTTTTTTTACCGTCTGCTTTTCATGTCCGCCGTATACTTATACATCACGAGGAAAAATGATTAGTTAATTGTATGAGTAACAAACAGTGGTTGCATGGGAATTTATATCAGAGATGATGCTTTCAGTAATGCTGCTATAATAGAAAAATGGTGGAGGGCTCCATTTACATTTTATGGAAAAGATGTGCCATTTGGAAAATTTAGACCACGAGTTTTAGACTTTCAGAAAGTTGAAAGCACTACTAGTGTCTACACCACTGAGAACACTGCATGGAGACTACATGTATTAGAAGGAGGGGAGACAGGGAGTGGGGAGGATATGTGTACTTTCAGGATTACAAAAAACCTCTCTCAAAGGGGGCATTTTTTTAGACTTTACTTTTAATTAGTATTTAAGTTCAGACCCTTTTTTTCACTCAATTTATTTTTTGCAAACTTGGAGGATGTAATTTCAAGAGAGGATGAGAGAAAATGTGCCTGCAGTGTTTTCATTTGGAGCGTAAAGTCCCAACGAAAAAACTCTTGGATAATTTTTGGACCAGTACCCACTCTGTTAGAACGGATTTTTCTTTTGACTCTGCCCTCTGAGGTGGAAACTGGAAGTGTTTTTGTTGTGAGCTGGTAAGTATGGGTTGCATCATCAGCCTTAGGCTACGAGCTCAATTAGTAGTACATCAACAGTGTCCGTACAGTCAGTGACTTGTGTGTAAAGAATGTTGTCCAGGATATAAGTCAGTCCAGAATACCCGAACCTACAAAATTTGCAACATGGGTTCGCCCTATCTCCTAATCCTACATTGAAGTAAATAATTGAAGGAGGAATAATATAATGATCTTCTTATCATAGTGTTTTTTACTTTCTATTATCTATAAGGAATAAAAAGTATTGTTTATAGCCACGCGCGGTCTCGCAAAAAGGTCTAGTCCTCGAAGATTCTATGGAAAGAGTTGGGGAATTTGTAAGCTGCACACTGAAGTATAGACATAGATAGCTACTCTAGGCCCCCTGGACAAAGAAAGCTTCTCATCCACTATCTAGCTTACTAACAACACTTACGATGACGTCACCCAGAAGAAAATTTATGAAGGCAGACCTATACTATTCATCATCGCATTTACTGTTGTGGCATCTTCGTAGCCGAAGCGAAGGCTGGTCGAATATTATTTATGGCCTCCACTCCTCACCCCTGATGTTCACTCTCACTCTAAATTCTGTTCCTTCAGTTGACCTCTCCTCAAACTCTTTTCCCACTTTGGTTGGGTCTCATATCTCTTATTCCTTCTGCTTTCCTTTTTACTAACCCGATTGTTTGGGCAGTGGAATCATAAAATGGAGATCGGTGGTTCGAATCACAGGCATAGGCCAAGCAACAATTGTGAATTTTAATATCCTGCTTTTCCAAGATTAGGGACCTTATCGAATGATGAAGGTCGATGTTAAACGCCAAAACATGATTTTCTAATCTTTAAAACTGTTAGAGACGTTTTTTTATTACGAAATAAAGATTTTTTGATAAAAACGCGTCAGTTTCGAGTTACGTACATCTATCTGATCTTTTAATTTAAAATATTGATAAAGTGAAGAAATGATGAGGCATATTGTGAGAAATTGAGATTCTCGCAATGCTCAGTTCATTGCTCCCCTCGGCTGGATTTAAAGGAGAATGTGCATACTTCTCTTCCCCAGGGTTGCCAGATGAACTTTGTGTAATTTCCCCACCATGTACAAAAAATTTCCCCAAAAACATGCTATTTTCAGAAAAATTCCCCAAAAAAAAAACTTCCGTTTATTTGCAGTTATTCAAACCCAAAAATGTGTTATTTTTGTTCTTTATATCTTAGACATGTTCTTTGTGTCTACTTGTCTAACGCAGCGGTCGGCAACCTTTTGAACTACGCGGACCCCTTGCTTATATCGAAATTTTTTAAGGGACCACTACATTACAAAGCTAGACATAGAGAGTTAGGGGAAAGTAGGGTACTTCAGACTATTTATGATTCGAGGTCATGAGCTATTTTTCTTCTTCTTTTTTTTTAATCCTGAAATGGCTTCGCGGACCCCCAATTTAGCTCTCGCGGACTCCCGGGGGTCCGCGGACCCCAGGTTGCCGACCGCTGGTCTAACCCTTATACTCACATATCAGTAAACACCAGCAAAAAAAAGTTTCAAAACATTAATCAACATTAACCAGATTCGTAATCAAAAAGTCATCCCAATCCAGAATTTGAACCATTAGCTATAAAGAACAAAAATATTTCCTCACATATGATATGGATCCATGAGACAAGCAGGGTTTCACTGAAAGACGTGAAGTAGGTTTATCTGAGGCAATAGCATATTTATATGAACCACAAGACAAAACCAATAGAATATTTTATGTATAGGAAGCCTAGAAGAAAAAAAGGCACCTCAACCTCAAGGTTAAATTAAACAGTAACATGCAGTTCTGTAACACTGCAGTGGGAAGAAATTTATTTATGTGAACGAGAAAAAATAATTCAGTACAATGTAGCAGAAAAAAGACATATTTAAAAAAATCACGATTGTCATTAGTTGGCCTTCACTCACTGAGTTACAGTTACTCAAGACAGCGGATACCCTGTCTTGCAAAAGTCTTAAATTTGTAGGTTCTCTTAAGCAAAAAAATTGTCTCAGGTCGGATTTGAATTTATTCATAAATATGGGCGACAATTTTGTTTTCAAGTGAATCTGAAGCACTTTTTTCTGTCTTAAGACAGACTTAAAATCATTGATAAATATCACGATCACGATTTTTTTTCTTCTTCGAGAAATAGATTATTATGAATAAAATTAATGATACAGAAAATTAAAAAAAAAAAAATATTTACCTTACCAAATTTCCCCAAATATTTCCCCAAAGTTGGAGTCTAAAATAATTTCCCCAAAATTTCCCCAGGAGCGTGTTTTTTCCCCATTTTGGGGAAAAAATCCCCCAATCTGGCAACCCTGCTCTTCCCTTTTGAGATAAGGTACTTTTTTATAGGCAGGAAAGAATCCTGCCATAAACATATATCTGTATGAAGATGTACCCTTTTGGAAAGTCAACGTTGAGAACCACTGCGCCAGACGTTCATACTGATGAGATTAAAAGATTTGCATCCATTTCATGATGAAAGGAAAGAGGAAGAAACATGGAGAGGGGGAAAAGAGGGATAATGGGAGGGAGGGGGAGGGTCGAAAACAAGCATAAAGCAGATTAAAGATAGGTCGGTAGAACAAAACAAAAATATTATCATTGCAAACTGATGAAAAAATCGTATTGCATGAAAAATGTCCTTCTTCTGTGGGAGAGGCGGAGGGTCCCTTTCATAGGATTAATCTCTAAAAGGGATCTTTTTACAGTCCATGTGCCCTGTCGACTGTTTCATACCTTTTTCTCTTCTCGCTCCGGAGTGTTGTTTCCTATAACTAATTTTCTTTCGGCTTGTTTTTTGTTCTCCTATTGCCTACTTCATATTAAGAGACCAGCAAAAGGTATCTCATACAAAGAAGGTGATTTAGGGCGAAATTAATAGACAAATTCTATAACTCAAGTCATTGCTAAGCGTCGGTTTCCCCTATCTTACACAGTACGCAATCTGTGACTTAGCAGCACAGAGGTATTACAAAAACTTCTAATTATTTCGCCCTTAATATTAATGACAAGCTCACTCTTGAAAACACAGAAAATGTGTTGCTTTTTGAACACAGGACCTTCTAACTGGCAGTCATGCACGGAACCACTCGACCTATTGGGGGGCTCTTACCGCCACTTTACTACGCTCACTCTTCCACCTCACAAATCAAATTGAAAGTTTATATATTTACTTCCCGCTCCCCAAATCCCCCCACTTTTCCCCTCCCCCTCAAAACCGCTCTCGAGAAGAGGATATAATATACTCTGCGGAGGCCTCCTGCCTCCAAGCTAGTAATAATATTATAAATCCCGGCTAAATGAAACAGTTCAAAAAGATTTATCTTGCGGCTTATGGTTTAACCCCTTGCGGTACTGACGAGGAAACTTTCCAAATTCTGGAAACGTATATTTGAAATTATTGAACTGTGTCCCACTAAATACTCAAATTCTCATTTCCCATCTTTCTGAGAAGAGATATTCGTGTACAATTTTTTTTACAGATTCAGTGAAAACAATTTATGAAGAAAAATATTTCTAAATAAAAGTGAATATTTATAGACTTCAAAAGAATATTCGATGTAACATCAGTACAGTAGTTAATGGGTGAACGTAAATTTTAATCCCAATTTGTAACATTTTCAAACTTTAGGTAACAAAAAATTCAAATTTTATTGCATACCTCTATATCCAGGAAACTGTCTGGTTTTTAGTACAACAGTTTCACAGAGTAAATTCTTTACAAGCTGGAACGTCAGGGCGAGTATGTAGCGAGACAATCATGTGAGTTATGGCCTTTCAGCCTTTTTTTATAACAAGAGGAAGGCCGTTAGTCTTACTTGTGTTTAACCTAGGTGATGGGAAGAGCGTCAGAGCCAACCACTTGCCCACAAGATAAGAGGCTTCGTTTTAATAAATTTATACTTGGTACTTTTTTTTCTCAATAAAAACATATCGAAACAGTATCTTTATATCAACGGATGTACTGGATCTCTTAACCAACCTAATTAAATCGATTGTTAAGGAAGCGGACTAGTAAACAAGAGGTTAGTGGTTCAAATCCCAAGGATGGAGAATTTTTGTAAGGCTGCTTCGTTACTTTATCATTCTTATACAATTTGTAATTAACAGATGTATGATAAAATGATACTATTGTATGCTAAGCTTGTTTAGAATATACTAATGTATTTGTGGCGTAGTCCAACTTCCGCTCGAGGAAACATACCTATCTGTCGCTATTTTTATTTTCCTGGTAGCTCTGTGGACAAAGCGTTTGTCTGGTAATCCAGAGGTCGCGGGTTCCAGACCCAGACGGGACAAATCAGTTATCATCCCAGTTGGGATTTTGATCGTAAAATAATAATACGTCTTGGCCTTACTGATGCTGGAATAATGGCAGTTAGTTCTCATTAGTGTTGTCATGATCGGGCAGTATTAATAAGGAGATATTATTATTTTCATTTCCAAATGTATCGTAACAAAAAAACAAAAAAAAACGTTTCTACCGTCCAATGTTTAGTATACGTTGGACTTTAGCAATTTTTATCTTCCACTTCGTAATAATAGTGTGACCTGTTTTAAAAAAACTTCTTCTGACAGCGCTGTCACCAGTTAACCTTTCATCCCAGAGTTTTGGACAGCCACTAATATTTTGGAAGCGTACTCTCATTGTCAAAGAGAATCCCCCAAAAAACACTACGTGTAACAATAGTCGTCAAGTGTTGGAATGATTAAAAAGAAGTGATATCAAAAACGTCAATTTTCTATGTTTGAAGGAATTATTTTAATTCCTTGATAATTCAACCAAAATAATAGACTCACAACAACAATACACCTTTGAGCAAACTTCGATTTGGTATTTTGAGAATTTAACCAAAAAATAGCCACACAACAAAACAATGCTCTTGTAAGAATAATGTTGCATGATTACAGAACCATTGTTCTTACAAGAGCATTCTTTTGTTGTGTGGCTATTTTTTGGTTAAATTCTCAAAATACCAAATCGAAGTTTGCTCAAAGGTGTATTGTTGTTGTGAGTCTATTATTTTGGTTGAATTATCAAGGAATTAAAATAATTCCTTCAAACATAGAAAATTGACGTTTTTGATATCACTTCTTTTTAATCATTCCAACACTTGACGACTATTGTTACACGTAGTGTTTTTTGGGGGATATCACTACTTTTTGATTTAATTGATTTTCTTCTAGTAGATGAAAGAAAAACTAATCAACAGATAAAAGAAAAAAGACTTTTAATTTAAGGATTTGGCGATACGCAGTAATATTATAATATCATATAAAATGTTGGGTAATTTATATTGAACTAGTGAGGTGACACAACTTTGTTTAAGGAAAAAAGTTATAATGAGTTGCATGCTCGAAAATTATATTGTGATCCAAGTACTGTTCTGTAAATAATTACAATTGCAAAGAAAAAAAAATGATAGAAAAAAAAAAAACATTGAAAAGATGCCGAAAGAAAATTTCACAGTACTTGCTGAAGAGAGGAGAAATATTGAGATAACAGGTGTGATCCTTATTTGAGTGACACTAGATAGCGCTCAGCAATTTTTTTGATCTTTTCAAATTTTGAAACCCACTACCGAGGTTCACTAACAGAAAACCACCCCATTTCATTATTTTTGGCAATAATTAAAGATGGGTGATATCGAGTATTTCACAGAACTGGTACTTCAGTAATCGATTACTTAAAAGTTCCGAGTATTTATCCAATTACTTTTGTACTTGGTTTTTGAGGTTATGAGAGAGGATGTAAATGGAATAATGGATTCGAGTGATCACTCAAGAACCAAGTACAAAAGCACCGTTTTTTCATAATTCAGTACACTAACTAAATCTCAAAATTTTGCATTCAGAACGTTTAAAGGAGATGAATCTCGGTTCACTAAATTTATTGGGTGTTTTAGTTTCAAGTGTTTCAATAGATTAGAAGCTCCACCTCCTATTTTATAAATTGAATTACATAATGTACATTTCCTTAAACCATCCGATTGTTTGACAAAGAAGTTTCAAATAGAAGACTTGTTTGTACGAGACAAAGAGAAAAATACACTGCCAATTATGGACACAATACTTCCTCGTGATTGTTTCACATTGTGTACACGTGCGTTTTTTTAATTTTTATACTAAATTACTTGTATCTCCGAAACGGCTGAACCGATTTTCTTCAAATTTGTTTTATATGATAGAAAACCGTTTTTTCTACATTCTAGATTCTACAAAAAATTCTGTATCGGCAAGTCGTGGTTCTTATTTTTTGACTTTATTGTCCAAAATTTCGGATTTTCTTAAATATCAGAGTCAAATTATAATTAATTAAAAATAAAATATAAAAAACCTGTGTAGAACATTAATATGCATATACATACAAAATTTCATCAAAATTGGGTGTACCGTTCACGAGATATAAGCATTTAAGTAAAAAGTTAGTGGTCAGGCGCATGGTCTCTTTCACCCAGAGCCGCTAGTACGAATTCGATGAATTTAAAATGGGACCATCTACAGAATGTCTCCTAGATGTGTGCAAAATTTCATCAAAATCGGTCGAGTTGTTTCCGAGATTTGCGCGTTACAAGGAATCGTTTTAACAGACAGACAGACCGACAGACAGACACAAAACCAAATTTGCTCAGGAGGTTATGAAACGTCCAGAAATATGAAAAAAATTGAAATCGGAGCAAAAAAATATTTTTTTTTACAAAAACGAACACAATACTTCCGATTTCTAATATTAGAAATTTCTCGGAAGTAATATTAGGACACCGACAGCCTGAATATTATTCATAGATAATATGGAAACAATTAAGTACCTCTCTCTGCTGTACCCAGTTCTAGAGATGGGTATTTGGGTAATATTGTAATTGTAATACCGAGTATTTCATAGAACCGGTACCCGGTATCGTACCCGGCCCCAGTGTGTAATACCGAGTCTTTCATAAAACCGGTACCCAGTACGGTACGCGGATCCGGTGTATTATACCGACTACTGAGTATTTCATAGAATCGGTACTCGGTTCCGGTACTCGATACACGAGTATAATAATCGGTTCTTATATGTAATAATGTAAGTGATTGTACCATTATAATACGAATCACGCACTACGCATTAAAGAAAAACAAAGCTTTCGATAATGCAATTATATTTTTCATGTAATTGATTACTCTATAAATAAGAACCAGTACATACTAATTACTCTCAAGCACCGGTACTTTTTGAGTAAAGTAATTACTCGTACCCATCTCTACAATAAGTACATTAGGTAATTATCGACTCTCGCCTGAGGGCTATTTTTTTATATTTATATACAGGGCATCCATTAAGTCTCACCCAGGCCTGGGTTTCTCGAAAACGACTCAAAATATCAAAAAACGCAACAACCCGTATTCCTTTATTTTTAAGAGGATTAATTTTCAGCCAAAAATAAAATTTGCCTACACGGCCCCTGTCAGGCTGGACAATCTGGACATGGACCAACTTTAAAATCTTAAATAGAATGATATGTCTTGTGACATATTGTTTTAAAGGTCTCAGAATTTCATTACAATAAATTTCAGTGAATTATACAACTTGCCGTTCATGAGATACAGGGTCGGACGTCCTGCGTAATATCCATATATTTTTTTTAAGAGATTGGGTGGAAGAGATTGCCACAGGCAATAACCCCGCCTTTTAGGTAGGACATTAGTGTTATTTCTTTTTACTTATTTATTTAGGCATTTGTTTTTTTTTTCCTCTAAACACGTGAGTCTGGAATCACAGCCCTACCCAGGCTGGGTGAGGTAAATGTAGGTAGCTGGAACGATTCCCAGCGAATGGAGTGTAAAACCCTCCGTCCTGACTAGTTCAAATCAGGACGATGGAAATTCGATCTTGGTAAAATAAAGAGGGAAATGAAAGTACCGAGTATTATTGTATGTTCCGAAATTGCCTCTTACTATGGCTCTAAGAAATGTTGATCCATATATTAGCCTAACTTCGAGTTGCTAAACATGGTGCCATTTCAGCATAATAAGTAGATATAAACAGAAGAAGCGAGAAATTATACTAGATATACATTTAATAATTATAAATTAATAGGCAAGCATATATCCTGAAAATACCCTGAAAATTTCAACTCGATTGGACAAAAATGCAACTTACGAGTATATCAGGTTACATACAAAGGTAGATGGATAATTAGATTGTGACAAATCAATGTTAATCGAGTTAAACCATACTCACTTCGTTCGAAATTAAACAGCCATAGGAGGTTGACTCAAACAAGCAACTACTGTTTTTTTTCTCACGAGAATACCGGACATCCAAAGTACAGAGTAAAAAAAAAATCTACCTAGCCGGCATTCGAACCCAGGTCACCTTGAAAACTTTGTGTTTTACCTACACCAGTCGACGACCACAGAGACTGCTCAATACACAATATTTTATTATATTTATCACTAGCCGTTTGCCCGTGCTTTGCAACGGGATTAAATTTCAAATTTACTAAGGCATGGCCGTACTGCTGGACAGCAATGCCTTTTTGAACTTTTTATAATTTTTCTGGACAAAGCGATAATGGTTTTGGGGGGGTCAATTCTGAGACATTTTTCGCTATCTCTTACCGTTTTGGCTAAACAACTCCGGACAAACAAACAAACATAGGTAGGTAGGTAGGTAGGTAGGTAGGTAGGTAGGTAGTCCTTTTTTCTGTTTTATATATAGAGATTTGATCTACATTAATCAATATTTTTGCCTCTTACTAGCCAATATTTTATACACTTTTCATAATATAGACCTAGTTTACCTCTTGATGTAGAAATCTTTTAATGAAGTTATAAAACGTTGTTATTCCTGCTCTGATTAGCAGGTCCGTTGGCAGCTTGGATGAAGCAAAGACAATTGAAGTACACCCTTATTTTAAGTTCTATGTGAGGCGAAGTTTTTTTTGTTACTCTCATAAATATAAAATCAGTTTTTTTCTTTTTATGTCTCACACTGTCGTTGATTTTTCTAAAATTTTATTTACATCGTAGTATAATTTTGCGTAATTAGACCTTTAGTAAGAACCTTCAGTCATCCACGTGGGATAATTAGGCGTGGCTCCAGGGTTCATTATAGATATTCCTTTAGAGGGCTTTAAATACTTTTCTACTTGTTTCAACCATCTGAAATTAAGTGATCTCATTCCCTTTGACTAGACCTTTCTAAAAATACCAAAAATACATCTCCAGGATAACAATAGACGGCTCTGGGCTCCATAATAAGTATTCCTTTCAAAGGCTATAACTCAAGTCTGGTCCAGTGTAATACTTTGGTTATATTTTTATATTTTTTCCTACGATAAGGGCTTTCAAAAAATAGCACAATCGCAGCTCCAAGATAACCAGGGGCGGCTCTGTGCAACTTTCCGGTTTTATTTTAGAAGGCTATATCTCCTATCCTATAAAAAATAAATACTTGAAACTATAAAAGGTATGCAGAAATAAAAATTCCCTATCCAAAAACGTAGCTCACGTCTTTCCGCGATAAGCACACGTCGCTGTACCCTTGACAGAAAATTGGTCTGAAAAAAAAAAAAAAAAAACCCGTATGAATAATTTCATGAAATTCAAGATTTTACGCGTGGCCAGAAAACGACTTTAACTGTACGTAGGAACCTCGCGCTTTCGTGAAACACAATCTATTTTTGCGTCTCATTACGAATTTGAAATAAAAATTGATAAAAGTTAACGGGAAGTGGGCGAAAACAATAAAACAAAATACATATAAACTCTGTTTCGTGTTAATATAGGCCGGTTGGCTGGCGCTACTTGACGAGCGCTCGCCTACCGGCGAGCTTGATACTGGAATGATTTCCATCCATCAACACCCCTCTGCGTTATTTTTATAATAACAAAATATTCATCAATGACAAGCGGACTTGTGAATTAGGAAAAGGAAAAAAAAAAAAAAAAAGTTGCCAGAATAATTGGAAGGCTTTGTTAAAAAGATTTTAGGGCCGATATCTAGTCATTAGCACACCGAGATGGTAGTGCCTTACAAATTAGGCAAGATAACAATCAAGTACACGCAATACTAGAGATTATTAATTTGTTTGCAACCTTTGTCCTGATACTCCTAATAGTTGCCAAAGAAATTCTAATCGTCCTGATTTTCGTCGCGAATTTAGTGATGTTGCAAAGCGTTGCGAAGTCAGTGGGGTTTGATCTCATCTCATTAGATCCTGAAGAAAGAGAGTGGAGCATGCAACGTTGCGCAACGCTACGAGACAAAATGTTGCACTCGCCAGCGTCGATGGCGCGTTGAATGCACCGGTTCTCGTTGGATCACCGAAGTTAAGCAACGTCCAGCGAGGTGAAGACTTCGTGATGCTGGCATTCCGGCCCAACCCAGGCTGGGTGAGGTTAATGTGGGTAGCAGGTTTGTGAGTTTCCTACGAATGGAGGGTAACACCCCCGTCGTGATATGACCATGCAGTTGAAAGCGACGTTAAACCAAAAGAAACAAAAAAATGTTGCACTCAGTGGAATCCCGGCTTAACGCTCCACCGGCTCCACACAACACAACAGTTCACAACACAACACTCGACTCAGCTTCATCACAAACACCACGATGACATACATGAGGCTGTTCTCTCATCACTCAAGAACAAAATAGGAGAATTTTGACGTTAGGCCAAACAAGGCTTCAAATTATATTAAGACTCTTCTAATTTCACAGAGTTTATTGTTAAAAAGTACTTCCCATTTTTCAAGAGAAAATGTTCGTTGGAATAATATGATATTGGCGATCATCTTTATATTTTTTCAAGTGGTGTTTATGGTTCCTGATGCTTGCTGTGTTTGAAAGAAGTTGAGCTGTAGCCAAATAGGATGACCACGTGAGTTTTTGTCTTCTCCTATTATATGTACGCAACTTGCAAAATTCTAGTCTTCATCGTTTATAGTAAAAAACAGGCGTTTTACAAGACAAAAAAGTCTTTGTACGGTACCAGAAATAGTGGATCAAAAGCCTCTAAGCAACATGAGTGACGAATGACAATGTCGTAGTCTTAATGTTACTGAAGAAGTCTTGACTAAATGACGCAGATTACACTCAAGACAAAAACAGAAGCATATGTTAGATTAGTTAGATTAGAGCAACAAAGTACATGTTTCCTTTTACCATTTTCAAATGTGCAATTATAATATACCTACATATGTACAATTTTGACAGAGTGTAACGCTAAATCACTTTCAACAGATAAAATAACGAATAATACGAACATAGATTACAGATATACAGGATGTCCTACATCTGCCTCGTATTGGCTAACAGTAATACGATTGTTTGAGTTCTGCAAGAAATTAATAGCATTTATACCTCATTCTGAATCAGCCACCGGGCAATGTAAAATCCATCAAAGTAGAAGCTCAGTACATTGTTGTAATTATTATTGAGTTTTGAGAATTCGACATATTTTTTGTTATTATTACATTCCCGCTCTAAAGAGAAGAAGAAAGTACCTACTCTAATCCAAGAACAAGATAGAACACTGGCTATCAAATTTTATTTTGGATTTAAGTGTGTGACCATCATCTCTATATATAAATGAGAAATATGGACGGGCTTTGTATCTTTGTATCTTTGTATGTTTGTGTGCAGGAATTGTTTAGGTGAAACGGTAAGAGATAGCAAAAAATTGATGGGAGACGACCCCAAGTAAAATTGCCGAAAAACACCAGGAAAACTATCAAAAGTCCGAAATTCCAAACCGTCCTTGAGTTATGACCTTCCTTAAGTTTTTCCTTGAGGAAGGGTCCGATTTTAAGACAGTCTTTGCCCTGGAACTTGAAATCTATCGCGAGGACCTATATTTTTTATTATTTAATAACACATTAGACAAAATTAGCTTTCATTTAATTCATTTTAGGCCACATTCTGACGTACCGTTCTGGAGATATAAGCCAGAATGTTCGAAATTTCGACCTTTTTTTCAGACTTTTCACGTTTTTTAGCAGATTCCAGCGCGGAACTTAAAATTTGTCGCGAGGACCTATAATTTTTATTATTTAATAACACATTAGACAAAAATAGCTTTCATTTAATTCATATTAGGCTACAATCTGAGGTACCGTTTTCGAGATAGAAGCCAGAATGTTCGAAATTTCGACCATTTTTTCAGACTTTTCACGTTTTCTTTTTACAGATTGCAGCACGGAACTTAAAAGTTATCGCGAGAACCTATATTTTTATTGTAAAAACTGTCTGAGAACATCACATGATTTTATTTGAGCCCTTTGTTGCCATATTCTGACAAACCGTTCTCGAAATATGGGCCAGTTTGCTATATTATCAATATCCGCTATGATAGATTTGGCTCGGGATTTTGAAATTTACAGCGATGATGGTTGCGTGTGTGTGTGTGTGTGTGTGTGGATGGGTGTGTGTGTGTGTATATGTGTGTGGTGTGTGTGTGTGTGTGTGTGTGTGGGTGTGTGTGTGTGTGTGGTTTGTGTGTGGTGTGTTGTGTTGTGTGTGTGTGTGTGGGTGTGTGTGGGTTGAGTGGGTGTGTGTGTGTGTGGATGGGTGTGTGTATGTGTGTGGTGTGTGTGATGTGTGTGATTGTGTTGTGTGTGTTTGGGTGGGTGTGTGTGTATGGGTGTGTGTGTGGATGTGGATGTGGATGTGTGGATGTGGATGTGTGTGTGTGTGGATGGGTGTGTGTGTGTTGATGTGTGTGTGTGTGAGGTGTGTGTATGTGGTGTGTGAGTGTGGTTTGTGATGTATGGGTGGTGTGTGTGTGATGGCTTGGCGAAGCGGGTGCAGCCCGCTAGTTTGTCTATATTTGTTTAATGATAACTGGTGAGTAACAGTGGTTAGACTCGATTAGAAGATTTTTGAAGTGTTAGGACACCAAAATAGCAATTCTCATAGAATTTTGATGAATTTTACATTTATTAAGTAGCGGAAACATAGATTCATACATGAACAATATGAACATATACATGTAAGTAAGCGCCAGGAAAACACAAAAAGCAAACCTAGAAGAAAACTGTACTAAAGGTACATAATGTACGTACTATGTACGTATACAATAATACAGCTTAATATATATTTATGAATCAGTTAACTGATACAGTATTAATTTACTAGTAAACCGGTAATAATTATCCTTTGAACCCACTTTAACCGTTCAACTATGTAGTTTTTCTGTGAACTGGGTATTCCTCCTCTCATGTAAGAATATAAAAAACCTAGGTTAAATAAGAGTACCTACTAAATAAAGATCGGACAAAGAAAATTGTTAAAGCATTTGTCTTTTTCTACAGAGCATTTACAAAATGTACCAATACGAGACCTAACAATCTCGAAGACTTCTTCATCAGTAAATTTACAGGGTGTTCAAAAAATCTAGCAACAGGTTATTAACTTTTGAACGGTTAAAGCTGGGAAGTTAATTTTTTTTAATTTAGACCTATGTTAATGTACCACGTTTAAAATTTATTTGAAATTTCAGGAACAAACTAAAGGGCGTCTCTAATAGGGGAATATAATCTAAGACCACCAATTTTTTCTTTTTTTTTTTATCTTGTTGGTTCTATCTTCATTTCAAAAGTATTTTACAAAAACCCGTATCTTTAATCTTTACTTATTTAAAATTGTAGCCCTCAAGATGGTTCAAAATTTCATCAAGTGTTGCTGGAATTTACAAAGACACTGTATGAATGAACATGAACACTGAGTCTGGTGCGTATCTCACACTCGTGAGGTGAAAATTTGAGTGGTTAGGCAGGATTTGAACCCACATTCACCACGACTCGATCACCTTTCAAAGGTACTTTCCCAGGTTCCTAACGGACTCGGTACGGACTTACCTCCATGGTCTGAGAGTGGTGCATAGCTTTAATGGCGTTGATTGCACACTGCTTGGCGGTGAACGTAACAAACGCACAGCCTGTTAACACACAGAAAAGAAAGACACAGAAACATTGAAAAAACAACGAGAACAACAGAACACACAGAGGGAACACAGTAGGACAACAGAGGCGCACAGAGGTGTGTGGTTCAACAGGCATGGAGAGCGAAATTATTAAACCAAATCGAAATCACAAGTTCAAGTTAGCTCTTGGCTTTCCCCATTAAAACAACAAGGTAGATCACTCATCTGTATTGATTTGCTCAATACCTTGTTTTGCTATACCTCTTGAGTATTAACTCGAGAGATATTGCAAGACGTCTATTAATTTCGTCCTTCACCAATGAACCACACACACAACAATGGAAAGTCACTTCGGTCCAAGAGTGATGGGTTTTCTAAATTTTCTTTTACAAATGATGTCAAACAGGTAAGTACAAATTAATAATCATAACATTATGATAATTAAATTATTTTATTAATCAAAATATTATGATTCATAAATAATCGGCTTCTGGTATAATACATAATTTACATAAATGATAAAAAAAAGTGAAATTTTTTTAACCGAGAACGAATATAATTTTGGGTTTTGGATATATTAGATGAGACGTTTTGCATGGAAAAATTTCCAATTTAAAATGGACACCGCTTTCAATGATCACCATTGATAACCTCGCGATGGCCGTGCGAGAATTAAATGGGTAGCAAAATTTTGTTTTGCAGAAGAAAAATACGAGACAGCAAAATTCACAAACATTTGCAAGAGAGCAAACTATTCCAGAACTAACTGTCAGTGGTTGTTTCTTCCGCTTTCTGGGTCACGACTTTCTTCTTCGGGGTTGTGACCGAGGAATTAAAACTCCTTGGTAATGCTTTCCATCCCTGCCCCCGTGCATTATGCACGGTGTGGATTAGCGCGCTTACGCCATGACAGTGACGGCACTGCAGTGCCCTGTGCTCCGACGAAACAATGGTGAGATACATTATGCATTATAAATTAAGCACAAAGGATGAAGGAAAAAAGTTATAGATTTTAATATTCTATGAGATGCAGGATTTTTTTGCACGGCAGGATTAAAAAGCTAAATTTAGCTTTCAAGATCAAAAATAGCAGCGTGGAATTCCTGTTGTGCTGAACCCCATCACGATCACAGGAGTTTTCAAACATTTTTTTTAAAACAAAAAATATTTTCTCTTTTTTCGTTTGTTATCTCGACATTTAGGGAATGAGAGGGAGAGAAGGGTGGGGGAAATATTTGAAGAGTTGAGGAAGCGTGGGGTGGCAATTTTCAAGCACTAATTTTAATATTGAATATTTAATAATTTTGGCCTTTCATCTTTTAATGGGAGCGCCAACTGGTTCGCACCTGTTTTTCTCACTGTTCGTATACCCACAAATTACTAAAATCATGGATTCAGGTGATAATAACTAGGTAGCAAAAAAAATGATAAAAACAAAACTGTACAAATTATTACTCTTTACACCAAATATGTATGTACATTTGTACAAGTTTAAGGAGAAGGTCTAAATCTAACCGTCTAACTAACTATAACTATGCCTTTGCCAAAAAAAACGACACACTGAAACCGGAGTTCTACTCAAAGTACACCACAAGTTTCAAGAAACAAAAGTGTCAGAAGAAAACGGAGAAATAGAATTGTTGTGCAAAACTAGTAACTATCTATAGCCATCACGTCAGAAAAGAAGTATACATAAACCGACATTTAAACGAACATTTGACTAACAAACGTGTTAGACACAATTAAAATTCCTTATATCTACTGTTCATTTAGTGGCTGACATTGGAAAAGGCTGGAATGTTTTCACAAATGGGACGGTTATCATTTCCCGTCTCCACAGAGGACAAAGGACACAAAGGTAAGCAAATAGGATAAGAGAATAATATATTTAACAGACCTATATATTCACGATGAAACCGCAACAGAACAAAAACCACAAGGGCGTTATTATTATCATTCAGAGAGAGAGAGAGAGAGACAAGGAGGGAGGGAGGGAGGGAGGGAGAGAGAGAGAGAGAGAGAGAGGGAGAGAGAAAGGAGAGAGAGAGAAAGAGAGAGAGAGGAAGGGAGGGAGAAGAGAGGAGAGAGAGCAGAGGAGGAAAGAAAATTGCAATAAGGAGGAGACAAGTTTCTGTTGGAAATATGAGACAGTAATAGAAGAGGAGGAAAGGAGAGAGAGAGAGAGAGGAGAGAGTGAAAAAGAATGATAGAAAGGAGAGAGAAAAAGAAGAGGGGAGATAGAGGAGAAGGGAAAGAGAGAGGTTGAGAGGAGGTGAGAGAGAAATGTAAGGAGGGGAGAGAGGAGAGAAAAGAGAGAGGAGGAGGGGGAGAGAGAGAAAGATGAGAGAGGAGAGAAAGAAGAGAGAGGAGGAGTGAGAGAGAAAAAGATAGAGAGAGGAGGAAGGAGAAAAGTTAAGGACGATGATGGGGAAAGGAAAAACCTGGTTAGAAAATTCAAAGTAAGGTATAGACTATAGAAGGAAAGGGAGCAAAGAACTGTACTAAGGATTCGCGAGAGTAAAGTTGAGAAGAGCGATGATAATTAACCTCAATATCTAATTAGTGCTTTCACTTTAGACTGAAATAGGTAAAGTTTAGAGATACTGAAATAGGTTAAGTTACACGAGCTCAGGGCTCGGGTTATTGCCATCTTTCTGACTTGAAAATCTGTGTGTACCATCTGTGCGCTAGGCTCTCGGACTTCTGGCTCAAGAGACTGCCTACTGGGCGAGCAGGGCAAGTTACCTACAAGAATAATTTAAAATTGTCACTAGAGGTCTTATGAAGGCGTTCGTTGAGTCGGATTCTGATATTTGTAATTAAACCCTCATCTATAAAACAAAATCAGAAGAAAGAACAAGAAAGTTAATGATCATTTTATTACTGATGTTAACAAACAAAGAGAGCAAAATAAAGACTTCTAGGGAGCGAAAGGTTGGCGCTCCTGGCTCCATGGTTCAGTGTATCTCTCTGCTTTTCCCTTAGCCTAGCTAAACCTTAGCCTTAAATTAGCCTAGTTAAAAAAACAGATGAATATATTCCACTCAGCCTAGACAAGTTAGACAAGGAAGGGGTAATATTTTCCACTTACCTCACAAAGTTAACAAGCTCTAACTTAGTTAGAACAATAAAGTGGTAATAATACCTAATAGCTCTAGGTATTACCTACTTCGACCTGATCAGGACAATCAAGCAAAAGAAAGCAAATAAAACAAAATTATTCACAGAGATAAAATAGAACAACAAGAAGACAATTTACACGGAAAATCAATAAAATTTATTAAAAGAGATAAAATTAACACGATTAGTTAAATTAAGTACAAATAACTAGATGAATGACAACGGATGGTTGATGAATGAATGAGTGAGCTGGGTGACAGAGACAACCAAATCAAGAGAAATCAAAAACAAATTTGGTTTCCAAAATGTTACGGAAACAACCTGTACGGAGACAAATTTCGGTTCACATAGTCACTGCTGGGGCAAAATGTTTCTCATGAAGGAAATGAAATACAGAGATATACATAAACCTAATCCGTATAAAATAATAAACATGAACATTCATGACTGTTTCGTCGATTGGGTTGTATTCCAATACAATATCGAAATTGTACTAATACTAAATACTTGTCAACCTAAAAGTTGGTGGTCGATTCCAATTCGGTTTTATTAGGACGGGATTTGAGTTGATTATGACTTTTTTGTCATTAAAAACAAATATGATAAACACAGATGATAACTATGACTAATACCAAAAAACTATTTCTCAAAAGTCAATCTTAACCAATTCAAGTGGAGATCGTACGAGCTACCTTCAGATTACTCAAGATAAGCAACGTTCATAAATAATAAAAAGGAGATGTACTACTTTTAATGTAAATCACCCACAGTAAATACAAGATTCTATGGTCTGTAAGTATTACGTTTCAAATCAGACTGGGTGGGTTCATATAAGAAGCAAGTCAAGCAAGGTAGTTTTCCAGCAACTATTGGGAAAAACCATCGTTACGATAAGATTGTAGTACATTAAAGCTATGGCAAAAAAATCATTAGCTCAACAACAAAAAAACTCGAAAAAAACTGAAAAAAAAAAATATATAGATTTTTTTGCTGTGCAGGGACGATTACTTGAATTTCGAGTTGAGCTTTCATTGTCCTTTATGAAAAGTATTGAACGAACAGGATCACCTATTGCATGTCAAGTTTTAAAGGAGCACCAAATATTTTATTACAACTTATAATGTGGGTTTGAAATTTAAATTATTGTTTTCATTGTTTGGCACTAACTAGTCCCCTTGATGATTATGGCCGAGAAGCAGCACTAGTGTAGGCTTGAACCTAGGTTCGATGTTCCATCCCCGATAGGACAGAATTTTTTTCTGCTCTGTACTTCGTGAGGAAAAATGAGTAGCAATTCGAATGGAGAGCGTCAATGGCGGCATTACGCGCAAGCATGAAGTACTCGGGAGAATGATGTTATTAGGAGTATCGTCATGTGCTACCCACGTAACTAGTGACATGAGAACACAAACAAAGCACTGACCAATAACCTAACTGTCATTTTTTCACCAAAATAACAGGTGGATTTTAAAGGGTACTTAAATATTTTGTTGCTCAAGGTGAAAAAGTTACCTACACAAGTTTTTTTTTCTATCATTTTTTACATCTCAGCTTTTTTTTATTTTTAATAAACATGGTTTTTTTTATATAATAAATTGTAAAATATTTATCCTATAAAATATATAAGACCTGTTTGACTGCTGGAGTAAAGGGACTTTTCAGTCTTACCTCGGCAGTATAAACAAGGTATATTCTATTCTACACCATGGCATTCACAACTCAAAATATTACGGTTTGAAATTAAGTGTGTATAATATGTAAGAATCTTGAAGTAAATTTTAGACAAGGTTTAGACCTATCCATTCAAATGAAAATAGTCATGTATGTAACATAAATATTATGAATGTAACTAATTCATAAATTGTTATCCGTACAATGCTGTTTTTTTTTATCAATATTGAACTAGCGGAAAAATAACGAAAAATGGTGAAATACATCTGATCGCTTCAATATGAATTGACTCGAATTCAAAATAGGAGTAACACAAGCGGCGACTCGACCAAGTAGGCTGACCCAACGAAAGCCAAACAACATAGAAAGCCACAGGGAAAGCGGACGCCGAGGACTTACCTTTACTAATAGAACTATTGTCCCGCAGGACCGTACACTCCTCTATGGTGCCGAACACTTGGAACATTTGCCGCACATCGTTCTCAGAGTACTTCTTAGACAGCATCCCCACGAACAGTTTCCTCTCTGTCAACAACAACAAGAATATAGGTAGGATTAGAGTGTGAACTTTTAGGGTGAGTAATAATATTTATTTTTTGTACAAATTAAACAAGAAGACATAAACAAAGGAAAAATAGTTTATATTAAAAATAAAATTAACATTAAACGAATAATAAACTTGACTGCCAAATATGGACACAATTTCTCTTGAATAGTTATTAAAATCGTCTAAGTTTGGAGATACAATATTATCGTCTTCCCTGATCGATATAAAAGTTTCAAGTAGACGTTGTAGTAGAGCGTTTATCCTAAATTATTCTACAATAATGTCTGTAGTGGCTAGTGAAATCCTTATTTTTCTTGTTCTGAATATGAAAATAACACTAATAGTTAGTTATAGCTGCAAGTACAAAGGTTCTCAGATCTCAGGCAGGAGGAAGTTATACGAAATGTTCATAAATATAAAGGAATTAAATAGGAGCAAAATAATTTTATTTAAAAAAAACGGAACACAATACTTTATAAAGAGCGCTAGAATACAAAGACCTGCAATTTTTTAAGATATCATTTCCTTCGCCGGCGCCGTTGAAACCTTTGGCTCTTTTGGGCCAAGTGTTTTGAAATTTTTTAACTACCTATCCAAAACCTTGGTTCTTGAGACGAAGGACAGACGCGCGGGGAAATATTTCACGCAAAGAGGCTTAATTTCGCTGTTCAAAGAGGTAAGTTGCCTCAGTGCTGAGTAGACTGCCTCGAGAAGGTGTCCTTGAAGAAGTGTTCTATGAGTTGTACGAGTAATTACATCTAAATAAGAAATACTCGGAAATAATAAAATAATATTCAAATGTAAAATAATTAAAAAGCAAATTCTTGAGAAAAATGTGTTTTCCAATCGAAGAATCATAAAGGTTTTCCGTCTGAGTAAAATGGACATGAGGCATGACGGTTCATTATAAAATTCTGAATGGCGAAAATCTGTTTGGAAGGAAGTGAAGGACGGATGCAAAAAATGAGAAAAACGAGAGGACGAGAAGAAGTAGAGCAAAATAAGTTGAATACAATAACTTATCTCACAAATAAGATGAATACAAAAATTTGCAAAAAATTTCCTGGCGCACATCTTCGCTGAAAATTGACTTCGTTATACAATTACAGCCCTCGCTTGAATTCAGGTTTATTCGGGGTACGAAAAATAAATTGTTATTTATAATGAGCGTTTCTCCTCTCACCGAGTTTTCCATGACTGGTAATTATATTATTGTGGAACTTCTTTTCCTCATCAACCCCAAAACTTTTATACAAGGTAACAATGGCTCGAGGCTTCCACAGAACATTTTACCCTCGAGGAGTGTGGATTCTCCGTCTAAATATGACATCTCTTAGATTTAGACTATACATGAAAGTTTTTCAACATCTATTCCCATAAAGATAGTACCTATACTTTTTTTTATAGCTATAACGTCATGTTTAAAAAATGAGATTATCTTGATGATAATAAATAATTATTAATACCTACAGTATACTGCCTCATTCTATTCCATTTACATAATAAAATATGTATTTCGCACTGATGGAAAGCTGACATTGCTATCCGAAACTGACAAGCACAACAAATCTCAAAAAACAGCATACGTGTTTCATTTTGGGGTTTTGAAAAACCCCGGGAAGCATATATTAAGAGAACGTGTCGCAGGCATGACAAGGTTAATTCCAGAGTCATCCCCTCGGCGCCCTCCAGCAAGATAACAATGAAATTTTAAATCTCCAAGTCTTAATTCCAGACAATTTAGAATTCAAGAGAGCAGAATGAGGAAAGTATGTAATGTATTATATAAATAATATACATAATATGTACATAGAAAAGACACATGAGACAATTATGCGACAAAGACATCAGGAAAATCTTGTGGATTCTGTCTCTGTGAAACGAAATTACTCTCACGGTAAGAAAAATTAGGCAATTAAATTTACAACTGACCAAGGTCTCAGAAAATTGGGAGAAAAATAAATACTTGGCGGAAGATATGTGAAAAAACAAAAAAGAAAAGCAGTAAAAAGGGAAGAATGGAATTGAGAAGTGAAGAGAAAATTAGAAAAGAGAAAAGAAGAGGAGAAAAAATGACACAACCGACTAAAAGAGAAGAGAAGAGATTGCATAAATTGTTACAGGAGAAAATTGAATAAGTTCGGAGTTTGTACATTGAACTTTACAAGCAAAAAACTACAGGAATACTACCATCAAGGTTGTGTAAAGTGCTTTCTTTTTTCAGCTCTGAATATAATTTATGTTCTCGCAAGTTCAGCAAACAAACGGAAAAGTTCGCGAACCAACTCCGGGTGTGAGACATACATAAATAAAAATTATTCAATACTATACGCGAAACTTTCGAGAATTTATGTGTCTTTTGCAATAACAGATCTATGTTATGTAGATACATATACATAATATATGTATACATGTGTTACGCTACGCGACGTCTAGGTGTTGAGATGGGAGAGGAAAGCTGGTTTCAGACTTGTATACTTACATAGCACGTCACAGAAAGTATTATAGTTGAAGTCCTTTAATTGGAAAATAGCTAGAAGTAAGGGTATTCGTATGAAAAGTGGATACCACACCGTTATACATTAGATGGGACCATCTTGTACTTACTGTGCTATGTTAGAATTAAACTATGAGACCACCCAGTACTGTCCACGAAACAGTAAGTAGAAAATTCTATGGTACTTTATACGTACGTGTCGTCAGGGTTGTTGTAAAATCTGTCTCCTAAGTGTACCAAATACTTTCTCTTTTATGGCAGGATTAGAAGGCGGTAACAACAGAGCAAGCACCAAGACTCTCGACCCTAAACCCTGGTACCTACAGCTTGATATAGACAATTTTAGGGACTCTGCTCCGTTGAAGCCGCTTCCATTTAATAACATGGTTAGATTATTTCACATATTACCAGGGTTTAGCGAGTCCAGCGAGGGTATAGGGATCCGTTGTGTTTGTGCACCAACATTTCAGCCTCGTATAGTTTTGCCATTATTAGGAACATTGCTCAATGTGCTACTCATAAGTCAGTGAGCGAGTGGATTATTCTTGGGCTAGTCGAAATCTTAAAATTTCCTCAACAGTACATTGAAATGAAGAGTAGACAGTAGGTTCAGAAGACACGTCATGATATCTATGGTGTCACGTACTTCTGAGTGCTCACTGCAGCGGATGTCCGCTCGATTATCAAAGTGATGATACTTGGTACCAGGTTCGATTCTCGACAGGGACAATTTAGTTGGTGTAACTCGTTACTGGAATAGGATTACATTCGCCGCACTCAGTTAATTAAATTGTGCACCAGATAAATATTAATGACTGAAATATCTGACTCAAAATTAGTGTGCGGACACAACGGAGGCCTATACCCTGGACCCTGGGGTAGAGCCAGTAACACGTAAAATAATCTAACCATGGTATTACATTTAATAATAAATCTGTAGTTACCAGGGTCTGGGGTCGAGGGTTTAGGGCTTAGGGTGTACGGTATAGGCTAGGGTCCTCGTTGTGGCCGCCTACTAAAAATCGGGTCAGACGAAATACACGAGACTGCTAACGGAACATCTCTATATATAAATGAGAAATATGGACGGGCTTTGTGGGTTTGTGGGTTTGTGGCTTTGTGTGCAGGAATTGTTTAGGCGAAACGGTAAGAGATAGCGAAAAATTGATGAGAACCGACCCCAAGTAAAATTGCCGGAAAATACCAGGAAAACTTTCAAAAGTCCGAAATTCCAAACCGTCCTTGAGTTATGAACTTCCTCAAGTATTTCCTTGAGGAAGGGTCCGATTTTAAGACAGTCTTTGCCCTGGAACTTGAAATCTATCGCGAGGACCTATATTTTTTATTATCTAATAACACATTAGACAAAATTATCTTTCATTTAATTCATTTTAGGTCACATTCTGACGTACCGTTCTGGAGATATAAGCCAGAATGTTCGAAATTTCGACCTTTTTTTCAGACTTTTCACGTTTTTTAGCAGATTCCAGCGCGGAACTGAAAATTTGTCGCGAGGACCTATATTTTTTATTATTTAATAACATATTAGACAAAACTAGCTTTCATTTAATTCATATTAGGCCATATTCTGACGTATTGTTCTCGAGATAGAAGCCAGAATGTTTGAAATTTCGACCATTTTTTTTAGACTTTTCACGTTTTTTTACAGATTCCAGCACGGAACTTAAAAGTTATCGCGAGGACCTGTATTTTTATTGTTAAAAACTGTCTGAGAACATCACATGATTTTATTTGAGCCCTTTGTTGCCATATTCTGACAAACCGTTCTCGAAATATGGGCCAGTTTGCTACATTATCAATATCCGCTATGATAGATTTGGCTCGGGATTTTGAAATTTACAGCGATGATGGTTGTGTGTGTGTGTGTGTGTGTGTGTGTGTGTGTGTGTGTGTGTGTGTGTGTGTGTGTGTGTGTGTGTGTGTGTGGATGGGTGTGTGTGTGTGGATGGGTGTGTGTGTATGTATGTGGTGTGTGTGTGGATGGGTGTGTGTGTGGATGGGTGTGTGTATGTGTGTGGTGTGTGTGTGTGTGTGGGTTGATGGATGTGTGTGTGTGGGTGGGTGGGTGGGTGTGTGTGTGTGGGTGAGTGGGTGTGTGTGTGGATGGGTGTGTGTGTGGATGGGTGTGTGTATGTGTGTGGGTGTGTTGTGTGTGGGTGGGTGTGTTTGGATGGGTGTGTGTGTGTGGATGGGTGTGTGTGTTGATGTGTGTAGATGTGTGTGTGTGAGTTGTGTGTATGTGGTGTGTGGGTGTGGTGTGTGATGTATGGGTGGTGTGTGTGTGATGGCTTGGCGAAGCGGGTGCAGCCCGCTAGTATTTATATAAAATTTACTCATCATGAATATCTAGTCTACAAGATTGGCATATTCCAATCCAAACAGAACGTCAGAAGTAAAGCAGACATCATGCTCCGAGTGGAGATCATATAAACATAACTTCCGGTGCATCTCATGTTATAATATCCGATCTCAAACAGTGTAATTCAGAGAGACAGCTGGGTCTATTATGGACCACAATCTGTATTCTCAAAAGTAAGCCATTATGATAGTTACATATTACATTATATAAATTTTAATTTTTTATCATGGTGCACCTATCGATGAAAATATGGAAAAGGCTACAAAAAAATAATGCCTATTATTTATAATTTAGATATTAGCAGCAAAACATAAATATTCGATCCCTTTCAAATGTTTCAATATTATTAAAAAGAATAATAATCTTCTTTCCAAAAAATTCAGGGCAAACATTTGTTGTCCGATAGATGTAGATACTGGTACCACCATAATGAATAGCTGTAAAATGCAACACTGAACTGACAACCTACACCCAACAGTTGCACATAAAATGCACTGATAGAAGAGCACCAACTTCCTGGCGCACAGGTAAAAGATACAAAGGAAGGGACGCAATGAAAAATGTTCAGCCAGCTCAAGCACAAATATTAAAACAACAAATTACAGAGTGGAATAGACAAAACAGGGGGCATTCTAAACTTGGAGAAGATTTTAATGAAGAATTAAAGTCAACTTTCAACAGAGATTTAATTTTAATTAACAACAGACAGAAATTTTTTTTTCAAGCGTAGGAAGTACAATATTTATCTTTTACTTTCCCGTATTTACGTAAAAATTGCCTTTTGTGAGGTATTTTTGCTTTCCATTTTTACTTTTAAAAATATCTAGTGACGGATTTTAAGCACGGTGGGACGTTAAACACGGAGAAGATCAGAAGACCAGTGTTTCGCTAGAGGACTACAGAGAACAGACTAACCAATTCTTACAGGCCAGGCTAGCTTGCAGTTTCCTAAGGATTTAATTGCTTATAAAGAAAAAGCTCAAGTCCTTACGATGGTTGATCACATAGAAATGTGGTTAAGGATGAACCAACTTTGAAATAAAGTTAGCTGGAGACCATCATTCCAGGTCTCTAGCTGTAGCCAAGGTGCTACAAAAACAACAATACCAACTAACCTAGTTATAAAATACAAAATCCTGGGAAATTACTGAATCATTCATGTCAACAAGGCTTAAAGATGCTAAACCATAATTATAGAAAGAGAGCATTGAAATTTGGTTTAATTATGTTCTTACGAAATTAGAAAGCAGACGTTACGAACTCCAACACAAGACATTTTCTGACCATTAGTTAATCAATATCTAATGTGATGTGTTTTCACCACTGAGATCATATAACATAGAGGGAACATGTATCAAAATTTGCGTCCAGTAGGGACCATCAGCTGATTTCAAAATCAGTGCCGGAGTTGTAGTATTTTTTCTTTCGCGAAGGAGTGGGTACCTAAACTACCTAATTCTTGTAAAATAATATTTTTACTTTTTTCATACTTACCTTTTAGTTATTACTTCCGAGAAATTTCTAATATTACAAATCGGAAGTATTGTGTTCGTTTTTGTAAAAAAAAATATTTTTTTGCTCCGATTTCAATTTTTTTCATATTTCTGGACGTTTCATAACCTCCTGAGCAAATTTGGTTTTGTGTCTGTCTGTCGGTCTGTCTGTCTGTCTGTCTGTTAAAACGATTCCTTGTAACGCGCAAATCTCGGAAACTACTCGACCGATTTTGATGAAATTTTGCACACATCTAGGAGACATTCTGTAGATGGTCCCATTTTAAATTCATCGAATTCGTACTAGCGGCTCTGGGTGAAAGAGACCATGCGCCTGACCACTAACTTTTTACTTAAATGCTTATATCTCGTTAACGGTACACCCGATTTTGATGAAATTTTGTATGTATATGCATATTATTGTTTTACACAGGCTTTTTATATTTTCTTTTTAATTAATTATAATTTGACTCTGATATTTAAGAAAATCCGAAATTTTGGACAATAAAGTCAAAAAATAAGAACCACGACTTGCTGATACAGAATTTTTTGTAGAATCTAGAATGTAGAAAAAACGGTTTTCTATCATATAAAACAAATTTGAAGAAAATCGGTTCAGCCGTTTCGGAGATACAAGTAATTTAGTATAAAAACTCAAAAAACGCACGTGTACACAATGTGAAACAATCACGAGGAAGTATTGTGTCCATAATTGGCAGTGTATTTTTTTATTTGCTTCCTCTTTTACTTTCCTTATTTTCTACTTATTATGTAGTAATATAAGATTTAGTATCTGACGTTAAAATTAAGGATGTTTAGTTATCCTCCACTCCAGCAGCTAAAAAAAAAAAATCTAATAAATTGAACCAATCAGAGACCAGGATTTGTTTAAAGAGGGACCATCAGCTGTTCAAAGTTGGACGCACAAATTTGTTCAATTCCAGTTGGTAAGGTTCCCTCTATGTTATAATTATGATCTCAGTGGTTTTCACGGATTTTCTGTAGGGTAGTTGAATGGCTTATTTATAATAATAATAATAAAAGATGAAGCATAAATCGACTAAATTCTTGAACGCTTCACTAGTTACGATTTATAGTAAAGTTCTTCATTTTATGAGAATAGAAAAGCTCAGAGACACAAATGGTGTGCTTCACCGTCCACCACTGGTGGAAGCTGTGAGGAGGCAACGTCAAGAATGAGCACAGATTCACCTTCTTGATTTCAATCAAGCCGGCAGAGGAGAAGCAGGCAGATGAAAGAGAGAGAGAGCAGGTGAAGGTCCCTGTGTGGAGGAGGGTGAGATACACAGGAGAAGATGAGTTCATTAATGTCAAAGTCAAAATGAGAGAAAAAGGAAATGTGTGTGAGTGAGAGAGAGGAGGGGGACGTAGGAATCCGGGGATGAAAAAAAATGTGAAAGTCAAGTTACAAATAAGGAGAAATGAGAAGAAGAAAAATAGAAAAGAACAGAGGGAGAGAGAAATTTCACACTAGAAAATCTGGAGAGTTTAAATTTTAAGATTTAGTATCAGCTATCATCTGACTGAACTCTTGGTGCAAAAAAAAATCTTCATCTACATAATTTTCTAGATACATACATTGTATCTTCATCTAGATACATACATTGTACGTATGTAGAGAACTATTCGTGTGAAATGAATCTAATTCATTTGTATCACGCCTAAAATACTAATTTTTTTGAAAGCTCCACAAACCAGATAACAATTCGTATGAACTGGTGCATAATGCACATACGAGTATGGAGGAAAACTATTGACTTTATGTTGCAAGGTGATTTGCAGTGTTGTTATTGGTAATGTACAATTTTTAGTACCCAGGTTCCCAGGTATAATAGTACCGGGTAAATTTCTCAAGATTTTCAGGTTGCTTTTGCTGGTATTTAATTTTATAACTATTTAATAAATCAAAGTCTGGAGGTACCTTATTTTATACCTATTTAATAAATCAATTAGTCTAACGTAAAGCAGAAAAATTGAGAAGATAAAGATAAAATAATGTACTTTCTTGGTGATTTACTTCAGCACAATTTTGTGTGAAATATATTAGGCGTGTATGATATACTATAGGCCAAAGGGTATTAGGATAAAGGTTTTATAAGAAGAAGTGCAATACGGTAATAATTATTGCATGGATAGTAAATACGTTTATTCCAAGATACCATAAGGTAGCTGCTCATATACAGTAAATATGATAGTATCTTATATCCTCTTGCGTTGTCTTCACAGGAATGTGTCAGCATCGTGACATGAATACGTATTAAGAGGAACTTTGAAAATTAGAGGCGTAGCATGGGCTCACTTAACTAACAACAATCAAAATCTCCTCCTTGGGACTTCAGTTGAATGGAAAGACTGCCAGATGAAATATGATTATCCTGTCTTTAGGTGGGCTTTTCTTATTTGGACTAACCATAAACCAGGATTTTGTTGAAAAGGCAGCTTGGAATTTTGATGAAAGATATACACATATTTAAGTTTGTCTAAATTTGTCTCCAGCACGAACGAGAACGACCCACCCTGCATTGGTGTTAAAGCGACTCACTGAAAGAGCAAAAGGAGTAAAATGTGTTCCAGGAAGCACTGTCAATACCCCTACACCACTCTTTCAACCATCAAATTATGTTTCCATGATGCATTCACTGAGTGCGATATTTGAACGAAATTTTTCAGTTGAAAGAGGGATTTGGGTGTTCTGAGAGTGGAAGTACTTTCTGTTTATACTGTTTATACTGATACTGACTGTAAAATGACCCCTAGCTCTACAAAATGGCCAAGACAGAAGTCATGCATATTAGTAGTCCGCAGGAAGTACAAACAGAAATCCTGTATAGTTTGGCCTTCCTGTATGTCTTTTTCCTCTTTTCCCGTTTATAATTGCACTTAAGTCAGATGTATTTTTTGTTGTTGTTATCTTGTTTTCATAGGGCGCCTACCATTCACCTGATACTCGTATGTTGGTCATATTGACCTGTCTTTATCAATCAAGCTTTTCATCAGAATAGAATTATAACAGACTGGCCATGTACAACATGCCCATATAATAAATAATGGATAGTCAAGCACAAATTTGAGTATTTGAGAAGATTCCATACACTAATAGTAATGCCAGCAATCAGAACGTCCATCCAATCAATGATGCTATCCATACATTATATAAATGCACATTACACATCCATAGTATATAATATGCATATGCATATGTTGCAGCGATGTTTGTGTGGGACACTTAACATAATAAGAAGGAGAGCTAAATTACTCCAACATAATGGAGAAGACGATGCACTATTTATGAATGAAATGAGACCACAGCATTTGCCCTTATCAGAGAACTGTTGCGTCCCATGTCATTAGAAACAATTCTGATGAACTGGACCGAGTTTCAACATCAGATTTAACAGCATGCTTTCATTCGCAGATTAAATTGCCGTTTCGTCTTGATGGTAATTCCTTAGATGATGAACTTGGTGGATCAAAACCAGATCGAATTTGGTGACTAATTAGAGATAGTACGATTATGTTTCTACTGAAAATATTATTAATTATTAAGTGAAGTTTATCAATTCCACTCTAAAATGACAAGATGGTGTGGAAGTTAGACTCGTTAGGCTAAAGGTTCTGAGAAGATTTTTTTTTTTTTGTGAATCATATCGAACATGATTTACTGAAGCAAAAACGTCAAATATTTGTGAAAATTAACGTCTATCACTACAATTATCACAGCACCTTTGTCAAATTTTACAACTACAGGAGTACCAAGCTCAAATGAGAAGACAACATGAATCCTGAAGAGGAAGAGCACAATGGGTTAGCATTGGAGTCTCCTGTAATATTATGTGCCTCTTAATATACGTAGCCTTGTTGTTTGGGTCTAATGATATACATAATTATAAATAATACATACATATATTATGAATTTATGACATAACAGATAACACAGGGAAATGAGGGGAGTTTGAAGTTATTATCGCCCTCAAGATCGTAAAATGTACACAATATATGAAATTAATAAAATACTTTTTTTTTTAGGGTTTATAGTAGGGTTTTTTTTTTATTATCTGACCTGGTTGCAGGGTTTTCATTGAAACCCTTACAATTAACACTGCGACCTAATTAGATCTATTGTGACCAGTTGATTCTATTTGTTTTTTTTAACGTCCTGATTGAGATAGATAGTCAGGACGGGGGTTTTACCCTCCATTCGCTGGGAATCGTACCAGCTACCCACATTAACCTCACCCAGCCTGGGTAGGGCCGGAAATGCCAGCCTCACGTGTTTGGAAGGCACAGAATTTTCTTCGAAAAGTCTGCCCCAACCGGGAGTCGAACTCGAGACCTCTGGACTACGGGCAGTAGTCACAACCATTACGCCACGGAGGCTGGGGTTACTGTGTTCTTATTTACTTCTTCTTCTTTTATTGAAATAAATAATAGTTAGTATAATTTTTATTTATGCGAGTATGTAAAACAAGGTGTCATCTTTTTTCATTGGAAGCACTGACAGTAAATACTAATCGTGTTTTCTGTTCAAAGGCTCTGCTGAATTGTTTGACATGGCCAGGACATGAACCAGAAGATTTACTGTCAACGTTCACAAACGAGATCCACACAAATTAGATACCGAGATTGATTTTAATATCAAAACTCAGTGATTGATAGATTAATCAGTAGGTAGCAAGCACTCTTACATACAATGCTAAATATAGATTGCTAATTATAGATAATGCTATTTTCTGTATATACTGATGGGACTCGGTTTTTGTACGACTATTCAGGATTG
Source organism: Bactericera cockerelli (assembly GCA_024516035.1). Classification (NCBI taxonomy): domain Eukaryota; kingdom Metazoa; phylum Arthropoda; class Insecta; order Hemiptera; family Triozidae; genus Bactericera; species Bactericera cockerelli. The sequence continues at coordinate 33,163,040 of CM044955.1, read as the reverse complement.
AGTTTACAGAAAGCTGTGGTAAACTGAATATCCAAATAAAAGATACTCGAAGTAAAAGTACCATAATGTATACTTGTTCAAATAGAACAAAATAAACTTAGTTTCAAAATTTCAAATTCCACAGAACTTCCTGGTGTTGAACTGACTTGTTGATATTATGAATGTTAAATACAACACTATAGCACAGCAATACTGATGAAACCCAAGTCAAGGAGTAGATGACAGACATACAGGGATACGGTCACATGCTTGGACAAAACTATCATCTATGGACATACCTACATAATATATACATAAATATTATATTAAAATTATCAGTACCGTTATCGATAACGCGACGAAGTTATAATCGAGGTCGGTGATTCGAGTCCCAAGGTCGGTAAAAATTTAGAAGTGGGAGTTAGAGTAATTGGGACATTAAAAAGATAAAGAAAGATAAAGAGCTAGTTATTTGTGTTATTATGTCACAATTTTTAGTGGGTAGCATCGACATTACGAGAACTAATGCTAATGCATCGTATCTCCAACCAACCGTCATATTCCAATATCTATCTCGTAATGCCGCCACTAGTCGTTGCCCACTCTACAACTACCCCCATTGTCCTCACGAGGCTAGAGTAGGCCCCGACATCCAAAGTACAGAGCCGAAAAAAATTCCGACCCCGCCGGGATTCGAACCCAGGTCACCTGGAGTGCAAGCCGAGCATCCTACCGCTAGGCCAAGTGACTACTGCCATTGGGACATTAAGGAATAACACAAATATATTGCTGGAACTAAACTATCTCTATATATAAATGAGAAATATGGACGGGCTTTGTATCTTTGTATGTCTGTGTGCAGGAATTGTTTAGGCGAAACGGTAAGAGATAGCAAAAAATTGATGGGAGACGACCCCAAGTAAAATTGCCGAAAAACACCAGGAAAACTATTAAAAGTCCGAAATTCCAAACTGTCCTTGAGTTATGACCTTCCTCAAGTATTTCCTTGAGGAAGGGTCCGATTTTAAGACAGTCTTTGCCATGGAACTTAAAATTTATCGCGAGGACCTATATTTTTTACTATTTAATAACAAATTAGACAAAACAAGCTTTCAATTAATACATTTGAGGTCACATTCTGACGTACCGTTCTTGAGATATTAGCCAGAATATTCGAAATTTCTTCCTTTTATTCAGACTTTTCACGTTTTTTAACAGATTCCAGCGCGGAACTTAAAATTTATCGCGAGGACCTATATTTTTGATATTGTAAAACTGTCTCAGAACATCACATGCTTTTATTTGAGACCTTTGTTGCCATATTCTGACAAACCGTTCTCGAAATATAGGCCAGTTTGCTACATTATTAATATCCGCTATGATAGATTTGGCTCGGGATTTTGAAATTTACAGCGATGATGTGTGTGTGTGTGTATGGTGATGTGTGTGTGTGTGTGGTTTGTGTGTGTTGTGTTGTGTGTGTGGTTTGTGTGTGTTGTGTTGTGTGTGTGTGTGTGTGTGTGTGTGTGTGTGTGTGTGTGTGTGTGTGTGTGTGTGTGTGTGTGGCTTTGTGTGTGTGGGTGGGTGTGTGGGTGGGTGTGTGGGTGGGTGTGTGGGTGTGTGTGTGGATTGTGTGTGTGTGGATGGGTGTGTATGTGTGTGGCTGTGTTGTGGGTGTGTTTGGGTGAGTGTCTGTGTATGGGTGTGGATGTGTGTGTGTGTGTGTGTGTGTGTGTGTGTGTGTGTGTGTGTGTGTGTGTGTGTGTGTGTGAGTGTGTGTGTGTGTGTGGATGGGTGTGGTGTGTGTATGTGGTGTGTGTATGTGGTGTGTGATGTATGGGTGGTGTGTGTGTGATGGCTTGGCGAAGCGGGTGCAGCCCGCTAGTACATTATAATTTAGAATGTGATGTGCGAGTATATATACATCATGGATAATCGATCTTTACTTAGCGTCTGATCAGACGTTGTACGATTTAACGGACAAAAAATTCAGTTCATGTATATTTCTAATTCAAATTTCAGTTCGGATTTCAATCTCAAGGTAAAAAACACGGCAGTCCAGCATGCCAAGTTCCGGCCTGAACTGAGTAAAAATGTGAAAAGCCTTCTAAAATGAGTCATTGAACATTTAGTATTCAGTTTCTCTTTCCGCTCTCACCCGATTCTCCCTCGATAAAAAAAAGCTCAGACTTTAAATGAAAGTGGAAATCCATTCCATCAAAACATCGAATTAAAACCCCCCGTGAAATAACGCCTAGCAGTTAATACAAGTGTAGGATGCAGGAGGGGGATTGAAGAAAAAAATCACACGGAGCCTTTTTGATACCCACAAGGAAAATAGAGGATAGAGGGAGAGAGTGAGATATTGAGGGGATAGAGGATAGAGGTGGGAGAGAGAGATAAATAAGAGAGAGGGATAATGAGGAGAGGGAGGACAAGTAAACTTCAGAGAAGTGAAGAGAGGATAATGAAAAGGTTACAAGAGAGGGAGGGAGATGGTAAACGATTTTTTAAAGAAAATAAATTACCAGATCCTGAAATAATACGGAGGAGTACATCGTGCTTCACCGGAGTAATAACAAATGAAGATCAAGACCTGAAGGAGGAGGCTGAAATCCCTGAAGACACACACAAATATAAAATTACATTTTATCACGAAAACAGAGGGTAGGAGGGAATGAGAGATTCCACAGGAGAGACAGAGTGAGTAGGAGGAGGGAGAGATGGAGGGAGAGAGAGAGAGAAAGAGAGGGGGGGGAGAAAAAGGGATGGATCTTTCCCTTGCGTTTTTCGGAGGAACAATTGTTGAGATTACAATTACATGAGGAAAGTCGTATTCCCGGCGCTGTTGATAATACTGATGAGAGCCGTAGCATACGGAGGCAGCATGGAATGAAGACACGCACGCAATGTAGGAACAAGCAAGGAGATTCATCAAGAAAAGATATTTCCAAATGTAGCATTTAAGAATTTTAAGAGATTTTCTTCGGTGCGTACGTTTTGAAGTAGGGTCTCATGAAACATGAAATAAATGTGTTTCTTTGTGTTTTTGTATTACAACATTGATGGATATTTGAATAGCATATAATTACAGAAGTTTCTTAATCTCTTACCGTAGTAGATATTAAAGTGATCTACTTGTGTGCCAATAATATTCCAACACAAGTAGGTCACTGCTCATTCCTTGTACACATGAAAGTAGCAGTTACACATCAGAACCTCCAAAAGTCTCTGGGAATTGATCCCAGAACCTTCTGGCTTCATCGTGGTTAGCAAACACCTAGACTATGTGTGTATCCTCTATCGCTCTATCCTACACTTGTGAATCGAGTTGGATATCTCAAACTGAATATTAATTCAGTGGGAACCAACAAATATCCGGTCACCAATAGTCATCAACTGTCTGCACTGACACGTTATGGGGAAGCTACGGAGATCCAAAGTAAGGACTATCTGTGATTCTTCGAGAGTGCTAATATTGACTGGGTACCAGGTACCTTCAGCCATAAGTAACGGATACTGGACTATGTCATCATAAGTACGTTGGGACATCCTTTATGGAGAGTTGTTTAAAGCTATGATCTTATGTTATGAATAGCATTATAATTTTCCTTGGTCTCACTCCAGTTTGGTGAGGTTAGTGTGAGTGAGTAGCAGAGAATGGTGGACGAAAACCCCGTACTTCAAAATTGACTCAAAATGAGAAAATTAAGGTTTAAGTCTCAGTCCTAATTAGTTCGAAAATCATACTAGCGGGTAGGAATCAGTGACAATTTTATAGGTATGACTCGGATCTGATTCAGAAAGTAATAACGTCTCCTGTACTTAAACCCTGAAAATCAACCCTGTGAAAATGATGATGAGTGGAGAAGTAAGTTATCTGTTCTGATTTTTTCTACGGGTACACATTCCACGCGCTCCCTACCCCCTTGTATGTCCTGAGCATCTCTCTCCCTACCCCCTTATATCTTCTAAGCATATCCTCCCCTACCCCCTTGTGCTTCCCCTCCCCATCCCTCCCATTTTGTTTTCCATCAGGAAAGATAACAATACAAAAGCTTGGGATGGATTACCCGCAGTCATTCTCCCTTCCTTCCTCTTCTCTCCCTCTCCGCAATTGAATGCCTCACTCTCACATTGAGCTTTAAAAATAAAAACACAATATACTATCTTAAATAAGCAAGGGGAGAGAGATTCTCATACATTTATAACGCATACTAAAATAAAAAGGTCATACCCGAAGGCCAAGTGAAAACTGTTGGTCAAAATACAGAGCATATTAGTTTCGTTGGACGAGATATTATGATGCACCAAACCTTATGCTTCTTCATCTTTTTACAACAATCAGCTTGAAGCGGTTAGCATCCATATTATACTCTGCATTTCTGATGGAAGGCACAGGAGGGGACAGGGAGAATATACTGAGGGAACTAGAGGAAAGAGAGAGGGGAGAAGATGTCAAGGAATCTAGGCTAAAAGTAAGAGGGAAAGAGTGGACAGTGTAAAGTTATTTATGCAGAACTTAATAATAAAGCAATCGAACATGGAAAACTGGTGTCATCATTATCGTGTTATCATCATTATCAATTTCCTCAAGAATCACAACACCGAGATACACTCATTTACTAGTACTTAGGTAGTAACAGTCCTATACTCGTACGTATAGTACCTACAAACATTCCCACTCAATACTAACAAGTCTAAAGCTTTGTCCGCACTCGTACGCTTTCGTCTTCACTTTCAACATGACGCATGGAAAGAAGAACGTAAGGCCTATTGCATGCCTCTTTTGAGTTACAAGAACATGTTCTTCGCGAGCCATGAACAAAATACATTATAGCGAGTTGAAAGGAAAGTGAATAGGAAAGTGCACAAGTGCGAACATACATAGCTATAAACTCATTTTCCTCGGGAGATTAAGTGCAACTCTGCTAGAAGCTAGAAACATGTTTCTTATTCTTTAATCCCACCAGGAATAGAACCCTGTACTTCTGCTTATTAGCCATGTTCCTGCGAAACCCACTGCCACATAGTCACGGACGAAGACTGACGATATTCATAAATAGGCAGACTATTTTTAGGCGTCTAGCACTTGCACCTTGCTATTTCTAATCCTTTGTCCGCCATGGCTTATTTCCCTTCCGGACTTTTCCTCCAATAGATAAAAGGAGAAGGGAGGAAAATAAGTTATTGGGCAGAAAAAAGTTAATTACTGAAATGCTCCTTCGAAGCGTATGGCATTCGGAGCTCAAGTATATACTTCGAAGCGGGGTAATAGGATACAGCCGGGGTAAAGCGATTAGGTTATGCGACATTGAGCAGGGAAAAATCGGCCACCCATGAAGGTAAGAAAAAGTTCCTGTGAATTTCAGGGATTGAAAGTGTGGGGGGGTCAAATGCCATCAGGATTAGACTGACAGAGATCATGCCTTCGGTACTTCTTGATCCGAAGCTTTAAAACGTGTAGGTTCATGGAATAAGACTATATATTAACAGTATGACATTGTAAATGTATCATATAGGGGCCTATGGAATACGACATTTGCACAGTATGACATTGTACGTAAATGTATTATATGGGGGCTTATGGAATACGGACATTTGCACAGTATGACATTGTAAATGTATCATATAGGGGCCTATGGAATAAGACATTTGCACAGAGTGACATTGTAAATGTATCATATAGGGATTGTAGGGCCTATGGAATAAGACATTTGCACAAAGTGACATTGTAAATGTATCATATAGGGGCCTATAGAATAAGACATTTGCACTGTATGACATTGTAAATGTATCATATAGGGGCCTATGGAATAAGACATTTGCACTGTATGACATTGTAAATGTATCATATAGGGGGCAACATTACCGTCGCATTGTCTTCTGAAGAGCTCAGAAAGTGTAAATAGATTTATTTGACAACATATGAAAACCTCTGATGTATTAAACAAGAGGTTTGCCTGTGCCAGTTGATCCTCTGTGCCTATAATCTCAACATCTCCGATCTGACTGTCACCAAATGTCATCTATCTTTAATCATTACTCTCTGCCATCACCACATTGAATGTAGTCTTGCAGTTTGCACTCTAACTAATTAAGTCGTGGTCGGTGACACTTCTACATAAATCTATTATCATGCATTATTACAATACCAAAAGCCATAAGGTCAAATGCGAGTATATGTAGAGATCCTTTGCTGTTCAATCACTAGAGTTCAAAATTGGGTATCCACGTCATTCGTTTGTTTCCGTAACAGTATCTTCTTAACCACCCAAAAGGTAGTCAGAGAGTGATACATCAATTTCAGATTTAAGAAATAACCTGAACTTATTACTTACCAGCATAAGAAACTCGATGATCATATACCTATCTACGCAACAAACAAATTTATTTCTTTATTTCAGTAATCACATATGCATTAAGGAAATTTTACTTCTCTGTAACCCATCTCTTCTCTTAACGACATACACATACTAAATTCTCTGACAAACTTTGGTGAAATTCTACAGGTTGTCTTAGAACATTTATTTTCAATGCGTCCGACCCATGGGTGCGAGTGTAGAGGAACAACAAACCAGTGGGAATTCCGTTAATATAGAAAAGGGCTCGAGAGCTAATTCACCACCAACGCATACATGTGTGACATTTTAGCAAACTTGAGAAAACAAAGGATTCTTTACTTCAGAATTTGATGAATTCCCTACAGAACCACAGGGCTCTTTATTTTTCCAAGAACATTGTTGACTTTTTTGTTGGATGGGGTTGATTAGACAGTATATTGGTGTTTAAAAAATACAAATGCAACATAATTATACTTGAAGAAACAAGTTTTGCCCCAGCTTTGGGGTGAATCTGGTGCAAAACAAGAAATGGACTCTGGCAATTGCCCTGCTTAAACCTTGAGTCACCGATGCGATGTCCGCAGGTTCGTATTTTTTAAGTAAGTTTTAAATCAAATGGAATATTTTGTATTGTCGATGGCGCGTTGAATCACCGGTTCTCGTACGCAACGATCACCGAATATACGCAACGTCCAGCGAGGTGAAGTTTTCGTGATGGCATTCCGGCGCAACCCAGGCTAGATGAAGTTAATGTGGGTAGCAGGTTTGTGAGTTTCCTACGAATTGTGATACGCCCATTAATCAAATCAAATCGATTCTTCAACAACCTGTGTAGAGCTTTCCTCGTATGTACTAGGTAGCATTCCTTGAAAACTTTGCGTTAAACTTTTTCCAACCCATGTTTCAAGAGCTCAGACTTTGAAGGGAAAATTTTTAGGAGATTAGATTCGCGTTTCTTTTCATTCTAATATCGCTCGCATTATCTTCTGGCACAGTGAGTAAATTTACATACACCCCCCACCTACGTCAGGTTGGAATAAGTTTGAAATTAAGCTCAGTGGGTTAAAAGTTTTTAAAAGAACATGTCTCGAAATCGACTTATAATGATCATTAGTCAACTTAATGTTTCATCTTGTCTACAAGGGTGAATTAAAAATCTATTTTGATGGAAAAGATGTCTCTGGCTCTGGTGTTAAGGGTCAGGGCCAATGATCTGTTGTGTTTCGAGCCAATCCGTATTGGTCCTACACATAGAACCCTTATACCTGCCACATCCGGCACTGCATATTAAACTGAAGGTTAAGCTTATAATCCACTTAGCTCACTTAACAATGGGATTCAAATAATCTGCAACTTCTGAGTGGTTGTGTGGACGAGGTGAGTATTTAACAAATTTATTGGAATCAAGTTTATACACATGATACAGAACGCGAGTCACTCTGCCGAAAGTGATGGATATTTGAATCGCACTCATTTTGACAGGACCTTTCATTCAATGATATCCCATGTTACGAAGAAGAAGAAGAATGGTTTTCATTAAATCTCAACACCGAGTGTCCGGTGGACTGAAGAGATAGCTATACCACTACACCTGGCGACCCAGCACCCGACCTGATGAATAACAAAACACAAGATGGAGCTCGTAAAAAATAAACTCCAATTTTTTTGGCACCTTTCCGTTTGGAATATCGACGAAAAAAGACACCGTGTCTGTGTTACGCAAGATTCGTCAAGCAACACTCAGTTCTTCTTGGAAAAATGACGAGATAATTTCACCTGCATACACTATACATATTAGTTTTAAGGTAATAGGTACTATCCAAAAATGAAGAAAAAATCATTTTTATCAACTCTATGACTACATTCACGTTCAGCGCCGTAAACCCACATGGGGGCTTTATTGATTTTATTGACTGGTACCATTAACACTGCGAGGGGTTTTGAAATATGTGAAGAGTTTCTGTACACTAAACCCCTATATAGGGCTTTATTTCAATGTATTTCTTATGGGATTATGATTGTTCTGGAACACACGAACTTGATGAACTTGTCAATTTGTAAAAACATGTCAATTTTGGCTGAACAAGGTTGCCATAGAACAATATGTCATATAAAATATTGCGGCGATTAACTTGTTAAGGTTTCAAAGCTAAAATAATATACATAAATTATTTCAAGATCTCATACTTCACCACAAATGTCAAATACCTATATCCAGTTCCTTTTGAAAAACAAAGGCACCGAGAGAAACATTAGGCAATTATACAACCCTACCTTTAGCTCAACAGTAAATAAGTTAGGTTACAAAGAACATCATACTAATGTGTACATATTTATGAGTCTACTGGTACAGAGAGGATAGCCAGGGCGGAAGTGTTATTCAATGGAAGAGAAATACACTTACAAAACTCCAGTCATAATGTAACCTCAACCTTCCCTAGCGAACCCTTTGCCACATTTTCCAATGAATATCCCAAATGAAAATTTAAGTTTTCATCCATAGTGAAAATTTTAAATTCATACGGTACACAATTCACATACACCTCACCTCGTTGTTAGATGAGGGGGTGTTAGACAGTGGCGACTCTGAGACAACTCCTGGAGCAAAACATGATTAAAAGTTGACCGACCCTATTTAAAATTAAAACATACGAGTAATCCTATTAGTTTTATTTCAGTTTCAATAGGTAGAAGAAACACATTACATACTATGATTCCAATAGGCAGTAAAAACATAGAACCCAACCCAGGTTGGATGAGGTTAATGTGGGTAGCAGGTTTGTGAGTTTCCTGCGAATGGAGGGTAACATTACCCCCGTCATGATATGACCCTGAAGTTGAAAGCGAACTTAAACCCAAAAAATACTATGAATATAAGAATTATATTAGAAAAATCATTTTTTTTTTTTAAACAGAAGTGTAATAATCACAATTATTACACAACAGCGTTATAATATCAGATCAGATATTAGTATAGTTATTCACGCACGATAAAAATAGCCTCCGTCGCGTAACGGTTGTAACTACTGCCCGTGGTCCAGAGATCCTGAATTCGATCCCCGGTTGGAGCAGATTTTTCGCACAGAAAATTCTATTCCCTCCGTACATGTGAGGCTGGCATTTCCGGCCCTACCCAGGCTGGGTGAGGTTGTGGGTAGCTGAAACGATTCTCAGCGAATGGAGGGTGAAACCCCTGTCCTAATCCAGGACAATCAAATGGAATCGTTAGGAAGGGCATCCAGCCGTAAAAAAAATACCAAAACCAACCAACCTCAACCATGAGGTTGAGCAACGTCGACCCTGCTCAAGCGTAATAAGATGAGAAAAAGAAGATTAAATATCTACCAAGTACATAACGGAGAAATGTTAAGCAACCTTGTTCACCAAGGGATGATTTTTCCCTTAGAGTTCTTCCAATAACATCAAGTGCAAAACATCTCTGTTCTTCCCTCTAGCTCTAGATTGATTTTCATTTCTCCTCCAGTATAGACCCTCCGCCACTAACTACTAGAGGAGGAGCTGGTACCTGCTGAAAAAACAAACAGGATTCTAACATTCTCTCTCTCTCAAACCGGCATTATAATATTCAGCACTTTAAACAAAAGTCCCCCCCCCTTCCTCCTCTCTCTCACTATCTTTCTGTAACTTCCTTTCTTTCGCAAAATAAATGCTTGATATGTGTGTATGTGCTCTGGCAAAATCTACTCGCAGTAGGAGCACAACAAAGCAATAAAATTTACTAATTTGGTTCGTAATCTAAACGGATGCGTAATCAATCACAGTAAACAGGGTGATAAAGCAAATCAACTGATTAGTACTGTTAGTGTGTTCATCAATGATTTCTTGATAAATTATTTTGAAAGTTAATTACTGACTAAATTAAGCGTTAATCACTGGCATTTCCGGCATACCCCAGGCTGAGTGAGGATAGTGTGGGTACCTAGTACGATTCCCTGCAAATGGAGAGTAAAAAACCCCCGTTCTGACTGTCTCAAATCAGGCGTAAAACCAAATAGAAAAAAAAAAGATCTGATTAGATCGCACTTCTAGGGGTTTCACAGTGATAACTCTTTCACTGAAAACCCAACAACCAGGTAAGATAATAATATGTAGAACAATACTTTATTACGTTTGGTTCGAGGAAGTAAAGAGTACATCTCACTAGAATACAACCTATAATTTTTCCACGAAAAATGCTTTTTCCTGGATTAATTTTTCTACAGTCTTTAATTTTGAGCCTAAGCGATAATCCTTTTCGTTGTAACCTCGACCAAAAAAAAAATGTTTTTCCGAAATTCCTCGTAAAGTTTTTCACCTCCGCTCAACATAGTATAATTAACTCCTTGTTTTCAAAGGATTAACTTATTTAGAAAAGTTCTCTTGTTTTCATAATACGTTTGACTTAGAGAACTTATTGTGTTTGCAGATCCGGCGAAAACACAGACTTTGAAATTCCTTGTTTATATGCTCTCCCCTGCATTACCTACCTACGTGGTAGATTCACAACATTGAGAAGGTGAATATGGAGAGGGTTTCTAGGTGTTTATGCCTGGATTCCGTAGTACTTTAGCACTCTCACCTCTCGGTATTTTATGTGAAATAATTTCTGTAGAAACCCACGATAATACTTAACATGGTTTCTTAAGCACCCTTCACACATACGCACTTTTGTAAACAAAACCAGGCATGTGATAAAGGAAATTTTCATATAATTAATACAAAAGTTTGAGAAAGCTTTCATATGAGTATTTTGGTACCTACTCTAAATAAAATCCACCAGCAGTAAACTCTTAAAGAATATTTCTTTGCAATAATACAACGGGTTGGATACTGTCTTGTCTTAAGGCCAATTTCTACCATCCAACTCATACGAGTTTGTATTATTTGTGTATCAGAAATGGTCAAAAGTCTTTATTCTTCATCTTAAGACAAAAGAAAAATTCCTTCATGTGTATGAAAATATGTAAATAACACTCTATTAACATATTATAAATTTATATTCAATTGGATATTGCGCTCAATTATAAATTCAATGCAACCAGAGTTATGAAACAACCTTCATAGAAAATTGAGAAAATGTGCTTGAATGAAAAATATTCATTACAATGAATTCGTGAAGTAGGTAACGTGAAACAAGATAGGCATTTGCCTAAGGAGAAATCCCGAGAAAATTAGGATCTTTCCAGAGAAAAACTCTACTGCAAACTGAAAAATGCAACACATGAAACAATTGAAATGCAACTAGCCATGCAATATGCAACTTCCCGCTCCATGTAAACAGAACATGCTCTCATTCCGACACAGATGTTGAGTTGCCATCATAGTCGAGAATTTCTTCTCTTCAAATAAACAAAAGCTATTTGAGTTTCGAAGTTTTATGGTTGTTAAATAAGCAAGTTTCCAACTCTTGCTTATATTATATTCTATCAGGGCCTGAGCTAGTAACAAAAACAATTGATCAGAAAGTTCCTTTCGCAATCCTGAGAGGACTTTATTTCAAATGTTGGGTAAAATGCCTACCACTTGTTCGAGGTTTAATGTAATGCCAGGATGAGGCAAAGGAATAAGAGCTACTTTGGTTTGGAGACACTAAGTTGAACACAGATTTGAGTCACGCATAAATACGACGCGGGGTCTGAGGAGGTCTTTTGTATTCCTCCAACAAGATTCACACAGGGGTTATAAAATAGGATTTCAACAAAGATAAGACAGACCATCCCTCAAGTCCCCCAATAACCCAATTAAGAATTGACTTTGCTAACAACTTTTCTCCACAAGTTAGTCCTCTCAGAAAATGGACATAAAATATTATCTTTTACATTCCATAGAGTCATAGAGGTTGACTAATAGCTATGATAGGGCAAAGTTGATGGACCTGTTGTGCAATAACTTGAGTTGCTCTACTTGAGCATCAGATATTGCTTTCAATGAGTACTTGAGTAGCATAACTCAGAACTCAGTTGAACTTGAGTCCTAGGATCGCTCCTGAGGTTCCATTGTTTACACAGCTCCTCTTCTATATCTCGAGATCTCAATTACTGCTAGGCGAGATTTTTGCCGGAGTTTTTGACTCACGGCCAAGTCAAAGCGCTGATGGTTTTTCGAATCTTTAGTCTAAATTATGACTTCGCTAACATGATCGGGAGGAAGTCTTGTTTAGATTATCTTCCAAATATAAGAGGTGCTGACCTCTTCTTGTTCCATTGTCCACATCAACTTTGTCTAGGAATGAGCAAAGTACATCACTTCAACAACTATTGAGTGCCATTGGTCTCTAGGTGCTTTGGTCTACCTTGAGGTACCCTACCCACAAAAAATTCACAAGCTTGAATTTCATGCGAAGTTTTGAAAATTGTCGTTATAGATTAAAGAAAACATGAACACTAGCTGTTTTCTTGCAAATCAGTTCTAATAAGGTCTTGTGTCACTTATAGTAGATAAGCTAATTTTACCTCTAAATGAGAAATAGGAGAACGTAGCTCAATATGTGCTTTCATGTTTTAACATCTCAAATAGGTGACAACAATACACTACATTCAAAAGAAGAAGACCATGGGAAACATAAACTGAACATTCAATATTTATAACATCAGGAAACCTCATAACTCATAGGGATCACACACTCACTGTTCCCAGTGATCTCTGATAAGCAAGGATCACAGGGGGCTGGGGAGAAGGGTTGCCTCCAGAACAATGACTCCTAATAATAATTCTAAACAAACCAAATGACCAATACAGCAGACAATACATACAAGTGAGACTCAGATAAGAGATAGAGATGAAAAAATCTGGTGTAAACATCACACGACTTTCCTTATCCCCAAAAAGAAGTCGAATTCCGCCACTGGTGACTCAACGGTAACAGATAGTTAAAAAGCAGTGCCTAATTCGTAATCAGCACCTTAAAATCATTGGATTTGATGTGTCGCAACCCCCATCTAGGGTAAATAATAAAAAAGTTAGTCCAAGCGGGTCCCCCAAAATACCGGTAAATTGGGGCCGGGTTCCAAAAAGTTCAAGATATCAAAAAAATGATAAGAATAGACCCCTATTATTTTTTTAATCCGAGAAAATGTTGTTCTCTAACTTTTTTTGTATCTTTAACCAATTCAAAGAAGCGGCGGTTGCGGCCAATATTTGCGGCCCTGCGGCCGCATCTTGCGTCCGATTTCAACCAAAAGTTTCGTGGTTCGTCTCGTGTATAAAACTAATTTGCATACCAAATTTCAAGTCTCTAGCCCTTACCGTTCTTGAGATATCCTGTTTACACACACACACACACACACACACACACACACAGACAGACAGACAGACGCACGGACCAATGGCTGAAAACAACTTTTTTGGTATCCTGAGGCTATAATTCGTCCAGAAATGTGAAAAACTGGGTAGGTCAAATTTTCGACGAATACAATACTTTCCTTATTATAGGATAAGGAAAGTAAAATAAACAGCTGTGTATAAAGTAGTGTACATGAACATATGTATTTATACAATACATGGTTTACTGTAGTCCCGATGTTAAGGAGAGCTGGAGCACCTCAAAAAGTGGGGAAAAAATTTTCTTCATGAAGCTTAGCTTGAACCAATGTATGTAGGTAGTGTAGGTACACCTGGTACACAATGAAAATCAATATTCGAATCATTACACTTTTGACTTCAGTAGATCATACTATTTATGAATTTAAGAAAAGACATTTATTCAATATTGAACAGTTACATATCAGTATTAACCTTTTATTGTTCAAAATTTTGTCATCGAAACAAAAAAATTTCCAATATGCCGCGCCTGATAGTCATGATCTATTATGTGCAGATGATGGGGCACAGGACAGAGGACTTGGTTCAAACTCATAAAGGGTTACAAATATGTATGACAGTTTATTTATAAAATCATACAGTACGAATAGCTCAGTGGTTAAGCACTCGCTTGCCATGCGGAAGGTCCTGGGTTCGAACCCCCGCGTCGAAAAAAAATTGTATTCAAAATTTGGTTACAATTGTGTGCCTACCTATCAAAGTGAGAGGTGTGTTTGCTAGTGAAAGTTTCGAAAACCGGTTTCAATCGAAATTATTACGAAAGTTTTTTTTTTTCTCTTCTTTTCGAAAGTTTTTTTTTTTTTTTTTTTTGAACTTTTCTTTTTTTTTAACAACGAATTAAACAATTTTATTTAAAACTTTTTACATACAAATAAAATATAAACACTTCTAAATTATTTTCACAAACATTTTGTGAAATGACTTAAACATAAACAATTAATTTTGAATCAATTAATATTTTTTGATATCATATCATTGAGAATAAGTGATTTTTTTCCCTTCGTTTTATTGAACTATATACATAAAAAATTAAAATGTCGAACTTAAGATCTAACAAAGGTAGCAAAGATAACACCGAAGCTCCTGTGGTAAAGACGCTCAGTGCTGAGGAGAGCAAGGATTATTTCAATAAAGTGCTAACACAATTAAATTTGATGGAAGAACAAATGAAGAAAATGAGGCAGGAAAACAAGGAGCTGAGAGAGGAAGGTGCTAGAAGAGACAAGGAAGTCAAGGAGCTCACAAAGAGAGTCAATCTTCTAGAACAGAGAAGCAGAATCAACAACGTAGAGATTGCCAATTTCCCTCCCACCCCAAAGGAGAATCTTCGGGAGGTTGTGAAGGCCATCGCAAAAGCAGTCGGCGTGGAGATCTTGGATGATGATATTCAGGCAGTTCATCGAGTGCAGCGCTATGACCAGACGGCTAGGAAGAACATTGTGGCCCAGTTCTGCTCCCGCTGGAAAAAGAACTCTATCCTGCAAGCATGTAAGAGCTACA